>VRLP01000683.1:0-194130 GCA_009660295.1 Lophius piscatorius | reverse complement strand
GCAGCAGACAAATCAAGGAGAATCAGGAGGGAAGGTGAACCAGCATCTGCTGCCATCCGTAGGTCATTTGTGACTCTAAGCAGAGCTGTTTCTGTGCTGTAGGCGGAACGGAAACCCGAGGTGGGCAGCAACTACTTTTTCCAGTACTTTGGAGAGGAATGGGGGTTTGGAAATGGGCCTGTAATTAGCAAATACTTCTGGACCGAGAGTAGGTTTTTTGAGGAGTGGTCTGATTATGGCGGCTTTTAGGGCAGATGGAACAAAGCCGGCCTGGAGGGATTGGTTTATTACAGCGGTGATCAGGGGACTTATAGAAGATATGTTAGCTTTCAATAGGGCTGTAGGAAAGGGGTCGAGGGCACAGGTGGAGGATTTCATCGTCCTGATGATAAACCCAACCTCTTGCTGTGAGATTTCTGGGAGGCAGTTTAGAGGCTGGAAGATCTCAAACTGTGAGTAAGCAGACTGGATAGGTAGAGTGGAGCAACAAGAAAGGACAGAACGGATTGAGTAAATTTTTAATTTTGAAGAAAGCCATGAAATTATTACAGTGCTCTTCTGTAATTTCTGTAAGTGGGGGAGTTTGTGGTTTAAGAAGATGATTGATAGTGGAAAACAACTGCTTAGAATTTCCAGGACTGCTTTTGATAATGTTCTAGTAGAACAGTGACCGAGTCTCTCTAAGCGACTTTGAGTAGACCTTTTGGTGTTCCCGAAAGGCTAGCTTGTGGACAGTGAGAGCTGAAGCCTTGTAACGCCACTCAAGGACACGCCCAGCTGCCTTCATTTCCCGTAGCTCGCTGGTGAACCAGGGGGCTGAGCGGGAGAAGGTGACTGTTCTAGTTTTTACAGGGGCGTGACGATCCAGGATGCTGCTCAGGGAGTTATTGTAGAAATCTACTGAGTCATTGGCTGATACAAAGTTGGCAGAAAGAAGATGCTGGAGGTCGACTGTCATGGTTTCTGGGTTGATGTTTTTCAAATTCTTGAAGTATCTTTGACGTTTGGGCTTGGTGAGGGGGGACACAAGTGACAATTCCATGGAGACGGCCTTGTGGTCAGACACACCCAGATCGTACACAAGAAGATTGCTGAGAGGAGCAGAGTCAGTGATGACTAGATCCCGAGTGTGTCCCATGGTGTGAGTGGGGACATCGACAAGTTGCCTGAGATTAAAACATCCAGTAGTTGGAGAAATTCGGATGCAAAACGACATGCAGGGGAGTTGACATGAATGTTCATATCTCCAGGTACTATAATATTGGCAGAGGTTGTACATCTCAGAGATGAAGGCTGGGTTTGGTTTGGGTGGTTGGTAGATTAGAAGTATGATCATGGAGAAAGGGGGCTTACAATTAAATGCCAGGCATTCAAAAGAAGAGATCTCTGGCAACGGCAGTGGAGACAAGTCCAAATCACTGCAGTGGATGACAGACAGACCACCACCACGACCAGTGCTGCGGGCTTTCTGGAGGTAACAGTAACCGGCGGGACAGGTCTCATTCAGGACAGAAGAATCATCTGGTTGTTACCAGGTTTCTGTAAGGCAGATAACGTCCAGACATTTCTCCAGGATGTGGTCATGTATGAGGCATGATTTGTTTGTGAGAGATTGTGTATTAAAGAGTTTGATTTTAATACTAGATGGAACAGTGAGTCTCTGTATTGGTCGAAGAAGACTGAAATCCGCTGCACGTTTTCTAACCCACACAGTGAGTAACTTTATGGCGGAAACTCTAGTGCCACTAGTGGGAAGAGCGACAGCATTCTGATGTCGCTTCTGAGACGCGACGGTGCGCACGTCAGACCAAAAGGACGGAATCGAGTAATCGGAGCAGGAGTAAACAAACTTAGAACGGCAACTCCTGTGAATGTAACGGGGCCGGCGAAGGAGTCCAAGTTGTTAAATATCCGATATGCACAACGTAGTGTTGTAGTTGTTGAATTCCAAGTCCAAAAACATGCAACATGGTGGAATTTGTGACTCTAAATTGCCTTTAGGAGTGAATGTCGGCATGAATGGTCGTATGTGTCATCTGTGTTTTGGCCCGTGATGAACTGGTGACTCATCCAAGCTGTACCCCGCCTCTTGCTAAATGCTTAGATTGTGGCCTCACAGGTATTGTGTACATGTGACGTGGGGGTTATGGGTATTCTACCGTAGTTTGGAGCCACTCAGGTTTTGTCTTAGCTATTAAAAATGAAGTGCCCGATTTCTGTTTCTCAGTTGGTCCGGACTCTGTACTGATGACAAACTCGAGTCAGAGTTAAGCGGACTAATTTAACCAATCGAGTTCTCCTTACTACTTTTTGGAAGCTGAAAAGCCGGAGAGCTAACATCGTCTCGCAAAGTTGAGCGCAACAAAACAGAATTGTGATCTCAATTTTGAGCAAAAAAAATACAAGTTCAGCAAGAATCTCCCGGTCTTCACCATAAGCCTTTCTTAGTGAAATGTGTTGAATGCAAAGGGCATTTTGTCGGCTCTTTTCAAGAGAAGGCGTCTTTTTCTTGGACCGGTAAAACTAAATACCAAAACTACTTCGGTGGCTGTTAATATACCTGGACAGCTCAGACAAGAAAAGTCTGTGTAGCACACGCAAATGTTTGTAGGCGATAATTGCATAAGGGAGAGCACAGCTTCAAAAACCGAAATGTAACATGTTTAGCCATCACAAATAAATGAATGTGTGGAAACCCTGTTTTTTTTGTACCTTTCTCAGGTCGTGGAGTGTTTGCCATCGCAGTGGTTCTGTGGTCTGAAATGTCAGCAGACACTGCCTCAGTTAGAGCCATTCTGTCGCTACCTCACCCACCTGGCCAACTCAGTGTACCGCAGCAGTTTGGGCTTATCAGATGTTGAACGACGTTCTTACAAGTAAGACTCAAGTAGACTGCATATAAGACTACATATACACTTAGTCCTTTAATGTATCTCCACCTGCTGGAATACTGTGAAGGCTGCTTCAAGAAGCATTTAAGTAACATTTAACTAACTTGTCCTAAATGAATGCCTTTATCAATACATTCAACGTATTACTGTGATGCCTCTAATATAACCATTATCTGCCAACAGGGATCAGGTGAAAGAGGTTGTGAAGATGTTGGGCCACATGAATGGCCTGGACCACATCATTACCGTGGCAGCAGAGCAAGGCATTAAAGATATTAAGCAATTTTTAGAAGGGAATTCCTAGAGGAGGACCTGGCAGAAAGCAGCAATTCCCTCATGTTTTGTTTAAACAGTTGATACCCTTTTTTTTACTGAAAATAGAAGGTAAAAAAAACAACTTGATGTAAATGTTGTGTATAATGTATAGAAAGGTTTGCTCTTACACGCATCTTGCTGAAGTGAGGCCTTGTATTGCCAGCCCCAAAAAACTGCTTGGTTACTCTCTTTGTTGGCAATATTTTTAAAATGTGTTATTTATTAAGAGTAAACAAATGTTGCCATAGATTGATAGCATCTATTTGGAAAACACCTGATCTTAAAATAGGCATTAAATTTGTGTACACAAACACAACCGCTTGATGTAAATGTTGCACACTGGCAAAGACTGACACCTTCACCACGTCCTGTTCCCTCTGATGACCCTGACCAAGCTGAGCGCTCTGTATTCACATTTGTAAATTATGTCTTTAACTTTTTTTTTTGCCTGAGAATAAAATATTTGTTGAAATAAGTGTTGTCTTGTTACCTGGGAGATGGTTTTCTTTCATTGCTGAATATAATCTGACCATAAATAGTTCAATGAAAAAGTTATCTCCAATGTTTTAACGGCAGAGGGACGTTTGATTTTGACTGGAACGTGTCTGATCTCAGGTACTGAGAATCCCATTGATCGCAGTCTGTTGCTACTGGTGACATGTGGTTGGCTGTTGTAGAGGCCGGGCGGGGCTGCTGGTTCCCCTCTGTATCCCCTCCTCTAACTGAACCCACCAAGTTGCAACACGAAACCTTCAAATTCTCCTTTCCACCTGTGGAGAGACCTAACTGATCCCCGTGTATCGACAGTGGAATCTCTCTAGACAATACTTGATTTATAGATCTGCGAAAGCAATCTCAACTGATCGTTTTGGGGAA
Source organism: Lophius piscatorius (assembly GCA_009660295.1). NCBI lineage: Eukaryota > Metazoa > Chordata > Actinopteri > Lophiiformes > Lophiidae > Lophius > Lophius piscatorius. The sequence goes on along the minus strand of VRLP01000683.1, from coordinate 190,048 downwards.
TTATTCGGGCGCTGCTGCAGAGTGACGTCATTCAAGGTAAATAACTACTGGCATTCTTTTTGCGCGAGTGAATTCTTAAAAAGTGCTTATGTAATTGCTCTACTAACTTTTCTAGTAAGGACTGCGCCCCAGGCTGCATGTTTTAAAAGTTCTCTCTCTAGTGAACGCTGAAGGGATCAGGGTGTCCGCGCGTGAGTGCAATGAGACCACATGCCCAGACCCCATTTTAACTAGCTGGTTCCTGCAACATGTACGAGGAAGGAATGTTACCACTAAATACTACATTTAAGTGCATCTCCCTACTCCATAGATGCGTTTTTCATGATTCTGCGTTTAGCAGCTACTGCCTGTAACCCCTATCGTGTAATAAGAGTTGATTCCTGAGTTGTGACCACATTGGCTGAACTGGAGCTGCAGCCCCCCACCCCCCAATGCAGATGATGACCCGTAGAAGGAAGCTGCTGCCTTCACTGGAGTCAGAGCAAAGCAACAAGTGGTCACACACAGTCAGGGAAAAAAGCAATAAAAAATACATCACATTATAGTACCAGTGCTGTACTGAATAAACCCACTGGCGTGAGAAAGATCTCTTCAAACTGACAATCTTAACAGTTTAATAACACAAGAGTGTAAACGAAACTCTTGTAAAGCAAAAAAAAAAGAAGCAGTGTGAAATCCATCTGAGGTGTAGAGGAGAATAGCGTGAAAGAACAGACAGTAAAGTTCTAACTGACCATATCAGAGTGTGAAGAGTGGGGAGGGGGATCAGAGCCACATGCAGTCCGACCTTTTCCCCTGATTTTCATTAAAAAAAAAAGAGTATTATTTTGGATTCTGGGGATCATGTCAGTATTCTGACCTTAAAGTCATTGTTCATTCAACCATCAATTCATATTTTATTCTAAAATGTTTGACTATTGCCTAAAGTGGCAGATATTCAGCCGCTATTTATGATGGCTTTTTCATGGTCAAAAAATCCCTTCCCTGATGAAGATCTAGCACTGTATCATCCCAATCAAAATATTTTAGTTAAATATTTAAGTTAGTCAGTGTGTGAAATTACTTTATTGCAAAATTTTGATAGTACTGTTCTATGCACCTTGCAGAACAACGAACAAAACAATTTAAAAAAAAAGAGAGTGCAATGTTTTGATCATGCTTGCCAAAACAAAAATATAAAAACATAAAAAAATTCAAATGTTGGTGACCCTATCCCTTTTGTGTAGAATACTTTGTCAGTTTTCTCCTGTGGAAAAATACAATTTCATTTCACAAAACTTAATTGTTTTCTGTGTATATCATCCATGAGTAGTTTGAAGGATGTATCAATTTGTGTCCCCGGAGTTCGGCATTTAAAAATACCAGTACAAGTGAAAGCAACAGCTTGCCAACTTTTAATAAGTGTTAAAACATTCTAAACAATCACCTAATTTTAGCCACAGTGACTTGGAAATAAAGAGTTGACCTTTTAGATGTTGAAGATAACTTCCACTCAGTGTCAATAAGATGGTCCCAATGTGGACACACACAGTCAGCTGCTGGCTGCAGACCTGCATGTGGCCGACCCAAAACACAATGAGACGATTCTACTTGCTCAGGCGTCATTGTTGTTTGCTTGCACCTGAATGTCTGTGGACCGTGTGCTCACTCATTCCAGCATCAGCTTAGAATCGCTAAAAACTCTGTTTTACTCTTATTTACAGGGTTTCTGACCCTGATTTGTCAAAGTAGTGTGCACAATGAAGGAACCTGCACGTGGCTGCAGGAAATAGTTAGCAGTTTGTACAAGACATGGATAAATGGCTTATTACAACAGGCTCATAGTCGTGCACACACTTGTTTTCAAGCTTAGGGAAGTGATCAATCCCTAAAATAGAAACAGAATGAGATTTTGAAATTCACAGCAAAGCATTTCATTTTTCAAATGATATGATACGAATAACATTTTTTTCACTATTGCAAAAACACAGAATAGTATGGTTTGGTTGTATGTGCAAGAATATGGGTGCGCCTGTATTGACATGGTAAATTATAATGGGGGGGGTCGTTCGGGGAAAATTGTTGGGGATTATGCTGCTAAATTCATCAATGAAAAGGAGACGCATAATAATAAGTATATATTGATATGATTAATATAAATAACCCATACTTGGTGGGAATGGGAGGAAATATGGAAACATGAATAATTAAATAAGTAATTCAAACTAGGTAAATATCTAGATAATAAAAATAATACTACTGCTAGTATTTATCTTTTATCATGAACATAGTGAAATTAGTTCTCTGCATTTGATCCAACCCTGAGAAGACGTAGGCAGTCCCTTTTTCAGCGCCGGGGGAACATATTGGGTTCAGGGTCTTACTCAAGGACAATACGACATGTAGATTTGCCGGGGCTCGAACTGGCCACCTCCTGATCTTCTGATTGGTAGACAGCCGCTCCACCTACTGACCTACTAATGATAGTAATAAGTAGAAGAAGAGGAAAAAAATATGTGAATAATAAATGAATATGGATTAATGACTTTGAATACAAGAATTGGCATACTCTCTTTAAAGAGACAGCTGCCCTTTATCCCAAATGTAACAGCAGATAATCAGTGCAGTAATCTCACTGCTCACCATAGATATCAGTAAATGTTGCTTTCGGAAAAGGGATTTTGTATAATCTTTTTTTATCTTTATCTTTATCTGGAAACAGTTTATATGGAGAGCAAAATGGAGATAAAGAGTTTTCCTGAATGTGATTCCTCATGGGTGACAGGTTTAAAAGTCGGCATGTATAAACTGTTACAGTCCCGGTCGGTTAAACACTTTGTTTACACAAGCGGGCCGATAAAGATAAAACTTGTGTAATATAGATGGCAAATATTGACCAAACCGAGACCTCTTCCATAAAGGACGCTAAAAAAAGTAAGAATTAAAGTCCAACAACTGACTTGAAAGAACCTCACAGATCAGTAAGGGCTAAGGTGGTTCCATATAGGTCAGTTCAAGCTCATCCAGACAGGTCCAGGTGCTCCAGATAAGAGTGTGTGCGCACAATTCTCAAACGAGCCAATGGGTTGAACATTGAGCAAGTTATTCCACTGAGGTATTCACACCACAAGGTAGAGCTGACTCACTTTGCCACCAAAACAGTTCTGGGACAATACTATGTGTTCTGTTTTTTTTTAATCAGAACTGGCATTAACTCTTGTACCAACTTCTGCTACGGTAGCTTTTCTGGGGGGATTAGACAACACAGGCTCGCCCCGTTCACCTGTGTGCATCAATGAGTCTTAGATACTGATGACCCTTTCGCCAGCTCACCAGTTGTCCTTCCTTAAACCACGTCGGTAGTAACCAACCACTGCAGAGAAGGAACATTCCAACTAGACCTGCAGTTTTTGGAAATGCTCTGAACTTGTCTTCTAGCTATTTGGCTATCACTATTTGGCTTTTAGCAATAAGAATAATAAAATGTTCTTTCTATACCTAAATGTCCACACCCACTAAGGGGTGTAATTCTAAATATAAAATCCGTGTTATTCTGACTGCAATGTCAGAGTCAGTCTGCATGTCAGTGGTTATAATAGTATGGCAGGTCAGTGTATGAAAAATTCAAACATGAAGGAACCTTAACAGACAAAATAACGGACAAAGACTGGTGAGAGATTGTTGACCAGCTGTATAAGATACAGTACACACGATCAACCATAATATTACAACCACCTGCCTGATATTCATTAGGTTCCTTTTTGCTGCCAAACCTGCTCTGACCCGCTGATGCATGGACTCCACAACACCTCTGAAAGTGTGTTGTGGTATCCAGCACTAAATTAGCATCAGATCCGTTAAGTGATGAGGTGGGTTCTCCGTGGATCAGACTTGTTTGTCCGGCACATCCCACAAAAGCCTGATTGGATTGAGATCTGGGGACTTTGGAGCAATTCATTGTTGTGTTCCTCAAACCATTCCTGCAGTGAGCGCGTTATCCTGCCGGCTGGCCGCTGCAATTATGGTATGGGAATTTCCATGTTCCAGGTGGTACTCATCAAAGTACATTCTATACTAATGGCAGGACCAAAGCATAACATTCTTCAAACCATCGCACCACCTCTAGCGGCCTACCTTCTTCCCATAATGCATTTAAGTAACACACACACACCTTGCAGTCTATGAGATGTAGACAAAGCTTAATTAATCAAACCAGACCACCCTCCACCATTCCTCCGTTGTCCAGTTCTGATGCTGACATGCCAGTTGTCGGCAGTGGACAGCTGTCAGCATGGGAACTCTTACTGGACTGTGACTGTGCAGCGGTCAACACGCTGACACAGCAAGATGAGATGCACTGCATGTTCTGACACCTTTTTATTTGATCAGATCCAGCATTACTATTTTCATTAAGTTGTGCATCAATAGCTCCTCTGTGGGAGTGGACAACACGGGCTATACTTCGTTCGCCATGCGGTTCAATGAGCCTTGACCCTGTCAGCGGTTCAACAGTTGTCCTTCCTTAGACCACTTTTGCTGAGTAATGCGGTTTAGGAGATGCTCTGACCCTGTAGTCTTACTATCACAATGTGGCCTGCGTCAAAGACGCTCGGATCCTTACACTTAATCATTTTTCCTGCTTCCAAGAAATCAACTTGAGGACAAAATGTTCTCCTGGTCCATGATAAACCCACTGACAGGTGGGATTATAACAAGATAATCAATGTTATTATGACTTGACCTGTTATAATTGTATGGCTGATCAGAGTAAGGTTCATTGAGGGGATTATTCTTTAATATTGTCAGTTGAGTTACAGGAAGTGCTCACTTAGAGTCATATCTGATGGGAGCAGATGGGAAATGTCAAAGGTAGCAGTTGACGTCCTGCTGTTGTATATCGTTTTCCCAGCAGAGTGTCTCTTCTCCACAGAAACCAATGCGATAAATGAGTGAATGTTTGTTGTGAGAGTTTGCTTATTTCAGAGCCTAATTACTTTAAAACAGTTCATCAATTCACCAGCGCATCCAACGAAACATAGAGAGACACTCGTCAACCCCTTATGTAGGTATATTTGAAGAGAGGCAGTAAGACCGCCTATGCCTTACAGTTGCACTCTCTCAAGCCTACTGGCCGGCTAAAAAATACTCCATTCCCTATTTATTCTGTTTTTGAGAGAAGCACATCCTCAAATTACCTGGATCCAAATTCAGTTATTTTTTACCAGACCTAGCAAGGACTCAGCCTGCCTAAATGTCAAGGACGGGCAAATACTGGTAACCTATTTTCATTGGTCCTAAAGGCTTACACCCCCTTTTTCCCCATTTATGCACTACTTCACTGGCAGGTACTACCTCTGCCTTCTTCAAAATGTATCTGCCCAACTGTGTTTGGACTGACAGTAAGTCGTGTTTGTGCGCCTGTGTGTGTAAACTAAGATAAGGAAGGATTTTGATTTCTAAAGCCTGATTTTTTCACTTATTCATGAGTTATAACAGCCTAATAATTGTTTTAGATTGAATACAAACAATGCATGCATGTTTGCAAGCATCACCTTGCCTCCGGTGGAGGGATATAGTTAAGAATATATATTCAAATACAAATTCATGGTACTTCTTAATTTCCATTTTGTGCAACCTTATAATTATACTCTCATTACATCTCAGATGCAAACCTTGAATATTTTACTGCGCTGCATTTATTAGGTTACTGGGACTCTTCATGTTTATACAATTGCAACTCTGTGATTGCAGTATAGTGTGCATATGTCCAGAGTTACTGCGTATAAACCGCAGCAAGGCTTTTTCGCTGTCAGCCAACTGCTGCCACAATTTGACTGTGCTTGTGTGTGCATGTCGCTTGGAATAGCCGAGCCATGTGATTCCTCTAGATTCTATTTCAGAACGGTGGCTGTTAAACACTCTGTTCTCGTCAGAGCAGCCTGACATAGAGTGAACAAATACTTATTTTAGTCCAAATCCAAATAGTGCGCCAAGATTGACAAAGGGGATTGCGTCTGTGGTTTGTTTCGAGTAAGTACCTTGTTAATTTTCATATTCTGCCGTTCAGGAATAGGTTTTCAGTTGTTGACATTGATCTGTAATTCTGACAATATATTTTATCATGGTCTTTAAAAAAAACGGTTGCCCTGATTGTGGATGTTTGCTTCAGTTTAAGGTGTTATGATTTCGTCCGACAAATGTTTTGTTGACAAAAAACAGCGGTTGCACAACCTGTGCACCCACCTTAGGGGTCATGTGGGTCATATAGGTGGCTTTCCTCTATGTTTCAATCATGCATGATTGTGTATGTTTGCGCCTATAAGTGCTTTATGGTTAGCTTTGGATATTTAGATTGTGTTGTCCCTTCAAATTGTTATCCATGAAGTTCTAGGGTTTTACATGTAAGCGGTGCACAAACCATTGTTATAACCATGTACTTACTATTCTTGGCAGAATATTAATGCACGCATGGGTTCATCAGTCTTTCTGCAGCTGGTTTTTCTCAGAAATTTAACGGATAATTTGATTGATAACTGATTTCATTAGTATAATTGTACAGATAAGTCAAACGGCATTACAGTGCAATCTTGTATGCTCTAGTTTATAAGGTAGTAATGATGCACAGATGCAGGCTCTCTCCAATAAGAACCTGCATCTGTGAGTTTCTTTCCACACCACGCCATCCTGTGAATCTCAGCTGACATGCTACACCTCTCATGACCACTGACTCCATGAAAACAATAGTGACCTCTGGCAACACCAAGCAGCAGGTGCAAACGAGTGAGGCTGGGTCTAATGTTTTCGCCTTGAGTTGAAATGTCAGCCTGATCGAGGTGTACAGTTTGGGCCAACAAGAAACATAAGCATGCCATTGCGGCAGAGCTTTGGGCTCAGCCTACTGTTTCTGTTGAAGGAAAGCGTCTTGAAAGAGAGATGGGAGGTTTTTTGGGGGAAATTTTCTTAGATTATTAGAAACTAAGCTAAATTCCACATTAAAAAAAGATATATAACATTGATATTTTATACTTTACTGCAATGTGACTGGTGGATGAGGCTATTCTACTAGAAGAAGGAAAATAGTAAATTGAGATATACTGTAATGGCCTATATGTATTACTCAGAGATAGACTATATGTATACATACATATCCATATGTCGTAATAATAGCGATATAACAGTGATAACATATGCACAGTTGTGCATTTATACAGCACGTCTGTTTTTTAAGTTCTTTGACTGACAAGACAAAGACAGTAAATGCCATACAGTCAAACATTGACCATAAAGTCAAACAAATGTAAGAAAGACGGAGTTAAACTATTTAAAAGCAGAAAATGAGTAGCGCAATATGTACAGTGGCTGATATAAAACAAGAACATAGAGATGTTTGGAGGTCAAAGTAACAGCCAATAAACTCAAACGGTGAAGGAAGTCAGTGAAGAGATAAAAGTAATGAAAGGACAACATCTGAAGATAAAATCAAAGTAGACCTAAAAGGAAAGGAAACAAAAGAGAGATACAAAAAAAAAGATGAATTAAAGAGAATAAAAGACAGGGAGAAAAGTAGACAATAGCTTTACAATTATGGCAATTATTATGTATATTATCTTCTAGGTTAGATTGTTCCAAAGCCAAAGAGCCCTGACCCCAAACCCACTGTCACCTACAGGGCCCACCGGAGGACCCAGGGCTGCAGGATGGCTCATAAAGACTTATCAGATCCTTATTGCTTAGAGCCAGACCCAGTTGGGCTCCACAACTGATCAGATTGATCTATAATCAGTTCTAAAACGAACAGGAGGTGAACTTTCCTCTTAAAACCCGTACGAATGCAAGACATTGATTTCTGATTCATACAGGAAAGGAGGGAATTTGCATTAGTCTTGTCGAGAGAAGGTGAAGTCACTGACGATTTTTTCCACATCGGGCCGTAGTATCATGGATTTACTTTTCCGAATGTGCATAAGTGAAGGAAGTAGGTCTGCATGGATTTTTTTCATGTGAATTGAAGGAGAGATTTGAGACTGATATAGCTTCCAGGTCTCTTCCCACTCAGGAGAGCGGTCTCACTACTGTAAGCTATTGGCTTAAAATTGCTAATAACAGAGGGATCTAGGAGTGGTTTATTTAAAACTTGTTTAACTGGTTGGACCCCAGCATGTTTAAAAACAGAGAGAAATCTACCTTATGCTCAGGTACTATTAATAAAATATAAGATACTGTGCTCTGCTCTGGGAAATTTTGCTGGGAATAAAATCAGGATAGCATGCGGTCGGCTTCGTGTGGGGAATGAGGTCAGTGATAAGAGGTAGTGAAATGGTGTGATAAAATAACAGCGGGTGTCCATACTGGTAGTTAAGACTCGGTCAGGGGGGATGATTTAGATCAGGGGGGAGTTTAATAATAACCAAGTCTATTACCGTTTATCAAAAGCTGGGTTTAGATTGATTGGTTAAAATTAAGTTAGATTCTCTATGTTGGCATGTGGATATGAAAGATATCAGCTCTTCTCCCTCTGGAGAAATTGATGTTTGATCTCAACAATGAATAGGGCAAATTCTGGAAAACTTTAGGAATCTTTACACTCTAATTTCTTGACCCTGGAAGGCTGATGGCTTTTTTTTTGTTAATTTTATTAATCAATCTGTTAATCTTCTGTCGCTTTTATATAATTTATTTATATGTATAATTATATGTAAAATTACTGTGTATTGCAGCATTTATTAGCTTTTTCTTTTTTTTTCTGTAACAAAACAATATGAGTAAAAATTAAATTAAATAAAAAGGAAGTTCTGACACTATCAACTGCCTTCTGATAAGTATTAATGCATCTTTCAAGATGTCATACAAAAAAATGCAACCTTGTTTTGTTTTTTTCCATTTTCTTTCTTTTCGATGGGACTCTGCCACGAGTAGCACCAAGTTATATCCCCTCTCTTGGAGTCTGGTTGCTGGTGGTGGTGGTTGATGACCTTCCTGAAACTGATGAATCATGAGGCTGGTGGATCAGTGAGAACTGAGCAGAGCTAAATGGGGTGTTAAGAATGGTGGAAGACGATGGGCTAAAGATGAAGGTGTGTCATCATGTTTGAGTAGGTGGAGCTGTGATTAGCACAGCTGATATCAATTGGAGCCGCAGACGGTGAAGTGGATAATTGAGCTTGAGCATGTGTGAAAAGTGAGAATGATTGGCTTGTAAGTGTTATGACAGTGGCCCGAGTGTCCAAGGGGATAGTCTCCCTGACTGAACCTTCATCAGAGCTTCATTTGAAAAGCTGTGGGGAGTGAGACGGTTGTAGAATGTCAAGTGTGAGGCCCTTATGTGTGTGGTAAAGTACCCATAAAATTAGTGACCCAAAACTAGGAAGGGCAGAAGAGACGATGTTAAATCACCTAAAACCAGGATTTTGGTTTCTCTCTAGCTCAACTGCCAAACTAAGAATGAAGCCAATGTGAATCAAAACTCTCGGGGCAGGTTATCCTGGTCAAGGAGTCACATTAGTCACTGATGTGTTCAGGTTCTGGCTGGAAAGCGGTATCTGAGCTGTTTTCTATGTTGGAAAAAGAAAAGGTTGTCACCTAAACTTACCCTTATATGGAAGTTTCCTTGAGGTGTGACATGAAAGTTGCACGGAGCACAAGACCTTTCTGGGTTAATTTCATGTCAGTGGGTTGTGGGCTGGCGCCGTTATCTGTCGATGGGCCAATGTCTCGATTCCGTTCAGTTGGGAAAGCCCACTGTATTTTTGCCAGACTGGCACACATTAATCTGCCGCCTGCAAAACATTATTTATACCTACTCTTCTCTTTTTCCTTTTGAATTTCCTTTAGTAGTCAAATATAGGTATAAATTACCTCCCTGTATATAAGGTCAGCACTCTGGAATGTGCCTAAGATGTTGGACAGACCACTGACCCAGAGAATCTTCTTAGCAACCACTTAGGAAAGACATCTTACAGCCGTTTGGCCCCCAGAAGGTGGGCATAGTTTATAAATACATTAAAATCTCTTTAATTCCTATTTGTTTAAAAATTAATTTGAAATTACTTAAAGTTATTATATCTGTCCTTAAGAGAGATTCCACTAGTTTTACACAGCTTGTTGATCAAGAGGAGTACTGCTCTCCTCTGTCTGTGAAAAGGGGTGTTTAATATCTCCTGTGGCTCTAAATGAGCTTTCAGACATTTGAGCAAATACCATTCAACTATTTTCTGAGCTGCATTTTGTTAAATAAATGACCCAGCATTTTTAGAGCTTAAAATTCAGGATGTCAGAGCATCTTTTAAAAATCCGTCTCGTGTGAATCCCTCAACAGCATGAGCTTCAGCTGGAATCTTTTAAATATTACTTAAATTAAGAGAAACTGTTACCATAGTTCAGGCCTTTTTTTTCTTCCGTCTGCATGTTTTGTTTTACTTTCTCGTGATTCCTTTCATTTGCAAACTGATGGATTGTCGCAGTTTCTATTATATGACCCAAATTAATAACAAATAATCTTGTGCTGAGTGTAGGGGGAGTAACACGGTGACAAGCCTCCGCAGAACATTTGAACAAGGCGGTTCTGGGTCCTGAGTTATGATTGTCAGTCTTTGTGTTGTACATTCTGTTCAAGTGCTCTGCCTCCTCTCCCATGAGTTGCTCCGTAGTGTTATATAATGTATGTCGGCAACTTATCCAGCAATAAAAAGGATGATCCCTATAGGCCTCTGTTTTTTTGGCGAGTAGTCAAACGGTGGATTTGGGTTGCATTATGTAACACCCCAGGAAACAGTGTCCTACTTACAGCTAGTGCGTGAAGCATGAGGGCCCCCCATCCCTAGCCCAGATATGTTCACAAGTCATTAAATGCAAGTCCAAGTCCAAAGTCTTCAGCCATTAATCAAGTCTAATTATGGAGCACTCTTTTATTTGCCAAATGCCATCAGGTCCATTTAGAAGACTGAATATTATTTTCTAAGGAATTCAAAATATGAAAAGTATTTTAATCAGTCCTTAATCTGTCACAATATCATTTTCTGATTGGTCAGTGTTTTGGAGTACGACCATTTTAAACAGGGAATTGCTTTGCAATATGGAATTTTGCCCTGCCATTCCGTTTGTCGAGAGGTGTACTGGTATATACCAGTATTATATTTGAGCAAATATGTATTGCTTTACGTTTCATGATAACCGGGACCTTTTCCGACCGAATTTATAGAGTGTGCAGCATCTTTTTGTAGAAGTTTTGGTGTGGTAGTAATTTGCTAAACATGATTTACTCAATAAGCCCATTCCAGTTTTCACAAGTTGATAGACTATGATCAGATTATTATCCCTCCTTCTAAGAAAATCTTTGCCAGACATTATTCCCTGAGAGTGAATATAAAAGGATGAACGACGGCGATGCTGATGGGATACTTTGGTGTAAAATATAAATCGAACTCAACATTGACACAGATCCTGAAAAACAAAGTCAGACGGTTTATAATTTAAGTCCTTTGGCCTTGGAGATCAGCGACTCTGTTGAATTTGGAGATCTGATCAATGACTAGAATACAAAGATGGTAAAGCATGAATTGGGTAACTGAAAGTCTATGGCAGGCTAGTTGCTGATGTAATTACCTCCAGCTGTGTGTTTGTGTGTGTGGGTGTGTTTGTGTGTGTTTGTGTATGTGTGTGTATATAATCTGGAAGATGGTATTGAACCAGGACTTTTTTATCATTAGGGTTTGTAAATTAATTTGGTGGGGAAATCTTCTCTATTCTCTATTTCTCTTTTCTCTATTTTTGAATACGGTTTCTACATAAACAGAAACGACTTTTTGCCGCATGAATGGATTGAGCCTGATACAGGCTTACCTACCTTTATTGATGAAATAATATTAAATCAGTTTCTAATTTTGTGATGACTTCCAAGGCTTTCAAGTGTTAACATGTATTAACCAAAACAAACATTTAGCTAACGTGACAGAGCTTGGCCCAAGATAATGGCAAGGCTGAGTCAAGTCTAAGTCTGAGTTAGGGGTGTAGAGTTGAATGGTTGTGGTGGATAGTACTACAAATCACATCATCTCTTCTTCATCTTCTTTTAGGGTGTGTGTGACGTCTTCCCCTCTCCCTTGTGACCTAGGATTTATCGTCTACTCCCCTTCTCCTTTCCCTTCCCTGAGGCAAGGCTGTGATCCATGGCGCTGGAGAAGCTCCTAGGTTTCGGGAAACAGTTGCTGAGGGTGAAGGTGGTGGACTGTAACACGGAGGACTCCCGCCTATCGCGATGTCTCAACACTTTTGATCTGGTGGCTCTGGGCGTGGGCAGCACCCTCGGTGCTGGTGTCTACGTGCTGGCTGGTGCTGTAGCACGAGAGAATTCAGGTAACTTAATTCACTCTAAGTTATTCAAAGATATGAGAAATCTTAAAGCCTCTGAGCAAAAACAACCCATTTTCCCCAATAGGTCCTGCTATCGTGCTGTCCTTCCTGATAGCAGCCTCAGCCTCAGTGTTGGCTGGTTTGTGCTATGCAGAATTTGGAGCCCGTGTCCCAAAGACAGGTTCAGCTTATCTTTACTCATACGTGACTGTAGGGGAGCTGTGGGCCTTCATCACCGGATGGAACCTCATCCTCTCCTACATCATTGGTAAATATGTGCAAATACGTAAATCTTTCCTTCAATCAGTTTTTAAAAAAAAACATTTTTAGGGACACTTGAACTTTGTATGTCATTTTTCTGATTTTCTCCTGTGATAAAGGTCAGGTTTTTTTTCCAAATCAGCACAAATTGTGTTTCCCAATGGGCTCAAGTTTTTCTAATTGTTGTTTGTGTCCAAATGCAGATTTAAAAAAAACAGAGCAAGATGATATAGCAACGGAACCAAAAGCTTGATGACAGAACTGGAAAGGCACCATGAAATGTACTTAAACAGGTCTTTGTCCATCTCAGGTACCTCCAGTGTGGCCCGTGCATGGAGTGCTACCTTCGATGAGTTGATAGGAAAGACCATAGAGAAGTTCTGCAGAGCACACATGTCCATGAATGCACCGGGTGTGTTGGCCGAGTACCCCGACATGTTTGCTGTACTCATCATAATCACCCTAAGCGGTAAGTAAAAGCATTTCTTTCTCCCAGCCCTTAAACTCTGTATTAGTTTGTTCACAAAGAACATGCGTCAACTTTGTCAATGTCATTACAAAGACTCTCCAAGCACTTTTTCTTTCATTTCCTTTTTTTAGGTCTTCTGGCATTCGGGGTCAAAGAGTCAGCGATGGTGAACAAGGTTTTTACCTGCATCAACGTCCTAGTCTTGTTGTTCATGGTGGTCTCTGGTCTGGTCAAAGGTACACTGAAGAACTGGCAAATAGACCCTGAAGAAATCCTAGGTGCCAATTACACCAGTAACTCCAGTCTGAAGTAAGATGTCCTAGAAGAAGGCTGTGTTCGATTTGATCTCATCTACTTTGCATAATCGTTGTTATTCTTGCTGTTCAGTCTGACAGACATCCTGCCAGCCAAAGAGAGTTTGGGAGTGGGTGGCTTCATGCCATTTGGTTTCACCGGCGTCCTTTCAGGAGCTGCTACTTGCTTCTACGCCTTTGTTGGATTCGACTGCATCGCCACCACAGGTCCGTCTTGAAAACAGACTCTCCGTCTGCAATGTTCTCCTCTTGTTCCAGTTCCCTTATGGTTTCCAGTGTCTGCTTGGCCTGTTTCAGTTGGGGGGAGTGTTACGGAATCTACACTCAGGACCTTTTCAATCAAAAGCATATATAAACATCAAGGAATGTTTCATCAGATGTACATTTTGCCCTTATTTTGTGCATGATCAAATTGAAGCACTGTGGTCAGAGGCATATATCGTGATATGAGCGTCAGGTAGGGGACATTCCCCGAGTGTCTTTAGACACCCATTAATAGCATGTATTATTATTTACTATTAAGTTTGTGCTCATCTACTATTGTAAGTAAGTGTTTCAATAAATGACTGTTTAATGGCTCGAAGGCCTCACAAGGGACCTTTAGTCTAAGGGACTAAAGGTCCCTTAGTTTCCCTGTTCCCTGCCCCACCTCTCCTTTTCCTGACTTCTAATTGGTTAGCTGACAAGAAACCCCGAGTCACTGCTTCGGTCTGGCTTGAAGGGGTCTGTCTGTCACACACACACACCCACACACACAAATCCACACGAAGCATGTATGCATATCCCACAAGCTGGAGTTCAGTTTGCATGAAGCTTATTATCCCTTCCCCCTCCAGACACACAAATACATGACCCCTGACTTCAGACAATCTGGGCCAATCAGTGATGCCTGTCAAGAATAGTGTTGTAGAAGAAATACACTCCCATCATCGTCAGGATGTGATTTCAGCACGGAACAAGATGTGAATGCTTGCCTGTGGAGCTGTGTTACATAACCGCCTGCAGCTGAATAGTCGGGTGTTTCAATCTTGTGGACGCATAGAGAAATAAGCTCCTTGTTTAATTTTTTGCCACCTTTCCTCTGTTTTCCCAGTTTCACCATTTACTGTGTTTCTGCCAATACAACCGGATAACATTGAATGGTGTATACAATTCAAAATATGCTCATTCCTTGAATTACATGCGAATAGTCAATCATGAAACAACCAGCAGTGTACCAATTACTGAGGAGGTGTTAAAGGTGTCGGAAAAATTGTTCTTAGAAAAGTAAAAAGTTTAAATGAATAATATTCCTCTCAAACTGTTTGCTAGGTCAGTTGCTAACTTAGTTTGCAGTTCAGTTTTACTTCTGTTTCAAGTCGAAGGAGTTTTCTGGAAAGATGCAAGCAGAACTGATCACGACAGCTTTTCATTATTTTACATTATTTGTCATTTATTTTAACATTGAATCTCTGAATAATGTAAAAATTATTACAAGACCTCCTCTGTGACTACAGTACCCCCATACCTGTATTCAAATTAACATCTACAGGAAGAAAGTTGGAGACTCATCTAATAATTATTATTGTTATATTATATTATTAAAGAATAACTACACTGACCATGATTTCTTGCTATAAAAAAAAAATAGTCTGGCATCCTTTGCATCTACCAGAAGTAGAAGATTTTTATTTATCATTTTCTGCACTCTACCTCATGTTCAATAGCTCGTATTTATAGCCTGCACTGTTACCCCTCTAATGTCTTGCTCGACTCCGCGGTTGAGTAAATTCTAAGTTTCCATTTCTTATTGAAAATGTGTGTTACTTGTCTCAACCAATTTGTAATAGGATCCAGTTCCCTTATGTACATACTAAAGAGTAACGGCCCAAGGATGGAGCCCCGGGGGACACCATAAGTCAAAGGGGGTACCAAGAAGGAGATTGAATTTACGTAATTAAAATAGACTATTTTCCATAAAAAACACATTTTCAATACAACACAATTGGTAAATTTTGAGTGTCTAAGATATCAAATGAATAAATACAGTGGTACCTTCGTTTACGAATGACTTGCTTTAATTTTGTTTTGATTTACAAGCAAATATTCTTCAGAAAATTTGTCTTGCTTTACGAGTGGTGATTTGATTTACGAGCGTTTTTCTGCTCATATCACGGATTTTTCCCGATACGAGCGAATACCTGTATCTCGTAAGAAACTCGCTTGGTATACGACGATCTGCTTGGTTTCACGGGTATCCTGTTTGAACAAGTCGAAGATGCGGCCGTCGGTTTTTCTTGTGTGCCCCAAGACTAGAGCGAAAAACAAATGCATCTCAGGTCAGCCTCCCAAGCGCTCGCTCTAAGTTAGCGTCACACACTCACAGAGATAGTATCTTCACGCTCGTGTCCGCTTATGTTTGGAAGGAATCGAGGGAGACAAAGTTAAGTGAGCCAGAATCTGCCGTAAGTGAGGCTTTTCTATCATTTATTATTGCTATTTGTTAGTAAAATGACTTTTACTCTGTATAAAATGACATGGAAAATGAGTTTTATTTGAATATTTTTGGGATATGGAACAAACTAATGGGATTTCCGGAGTTTGCGTGTTCTCCCTGTGTCTGCGTGGGTTCTCTCCGGGAACTCCGTCTTCCTCCCACAGTCCATCCATGGGTGAATTGGCGACACTAAAAATTGCCCGTTAAAGTGGGTGTGTGTGTGTGTGTATGGTGGTATGT
Organism: Lophius piscatorius; assembly: GCA_009660295.1. Classification (NCBI taxonomy): domain Eukaryota; kingdom Metazoa; phylum Chordata; class Actinopteri; order Lophiiformes; family Lophiidae; genus Lophius; species Lophius piscatorius. Next base: position 173,961 of record VRLP01000683.1, on the reverse strand, counting down.
CTCTATGTGTCTGCCCTTCGATGAACTGGTGACTTGTCCAGGGTATACCCCGCCTCTCGCCCAATGTTAGCTGGGATAGGCTCCAGCCCCCCCCCCCGTGACCCTGAACAGGATAAGCGGTAGATAATGAATGAATGAATGAATGAATAATGGGATTTCCATTCATTTGAATGGGGAAATTCATTTCAGTTTATAAGTTTTTAGGTTTGGGAGCAAGTTCTCGGAAGGAATTAAGCTCCTTTCTTGAGGAGGACACTTAAGGTTTATCTGCACTGCCAAAGTCCAATAAAAATACAGACATATTGAATACAATCTAAACGAGTTTTACTTACGGACATGTCAGCGTCATGCCAAATATGTGAAGTTGTATTCATCACATCTTTAATTGTGCCTGTTCACCATCTATGCCCTAGGTGAAGAGGTGAAGAATCCCCAGAGAGCCATTCCTATTGGGATTGTATCATCGCTGCTCATCTGCTTCGTGGCGTACTTTGGAGTTTCTGCTGCCCTGACCCTCATGATGCCATACTACCTGCTTGACAACAAAAGCCCTCTGCCAGCAGCTTTTAAGTACGTAGGCTGGGGAGGAGCCAAATACGCCGTAGCTGTAGGCTCCCTCTGTGCTCTCTCGACGAGGTAAGCACATACACACCTGTATCGATCTGCCATTATTTTAAAATGCATGCTCACGTATTGAAGCTCTCTCCCTCGGACGAACATGCAGACACACATGCTATGTGTATTTTTAACTTCTGATGGCACTTGATCCCTTTGCTATTAATAATAGCACTGCTAAGAATATTGGACCATCAGTGTATTTCTGCCATTATGAAACTCATACTCAACGCAGGACACCCCAGGATACCTTTTTTATGCTTCTGCCAAAGAGGGTTAACCTTGTCCTCCCAACAAAACGCTGAATAGTCCAAATCTCAAAAACCGCTGGATATAATTCAAGGAGATTTCACAAGTCCTTTTTAGAGACCCTGAAAGTCTTTTTCTCGTAATTGCTTACTTCAATATCCTTTTTTTTTTTTAAATTAGGTAAGTATGAAATCCAACAGGTTTCAGGTATTGCTCACATTTTTGGCCAGAATCTATCCATATCCCCTCAAAACCCATCTGTCCATCCATTTTCTACAACCTCCTCTCCTGTTCAGGGTTGTGTGGGGCTACAGCCTACCCCAACTGACTTTGGGTGCGAGCCAGGGAACACACTGTATAGACAAACATTCACCTTGATTTTCACACCTACTGACAACTTAGAGTCCAGTAATTTAACCAGAAGTTGACCTATCGTGCATGATATTTGTCTGTGGGAGGAAGTCCAGGTACCCGGTATTAACCCACTCAAAATGGCGAGAATGGGCGAACCTCTCAGAGGAAAGTTCCATTCCCCCAGGTGGGTTTGAACCTAGAACTCTCTTTCTTTGAGACAATATTGCTCCAAAATATTCTATCCACATCAGGACAGATTAAGTTACTCGTGCTTTTTGAGCACCTGTATCATCTTTAATTACATGAATTCTATTTATTGTACATACAAATTTTTGTTTTTGTTTTAATGGCTCTCACTTTGTTGAGAATTGATTGATTGATTGATTGATTGATTGATTGATTGATTGATTGATTGATGACTTTGATGGGTAATTTTCATAGATATCAATGAATCATTTATGTTATCTATTCATTTTCATACATACTATATTTTAAGTTAGGCTAATAGGTCTAAACAATAATAGTAATAAATGTGTAATAAGATGTGTAATAGGTTTGTTTTGATAGTAAACATGTTTCTGCATGCTACTATTATCCTGTCGTATATGTTAAGTTGCATAAATGTACTGTATTTACACTGTGTGAACACTCTCTGTTCATGTATGTCTAATTACACTGTTTTGGGTCTGTATGTGGATACTATATCCTGGTCTTCTGGTGGCCTGGTAGCCTGCTGGGTGCTATGTTCCCTATGCCCCGTGTGATCTGGGCTATGGCTGACGATGGGCTGCTTTTTAAGTTCTTGGCCGATATCAGCCCAGGCAACAAAACCCCGCTAACTGCAACTCTCACTTCTGGCATAGTGGCAGGTGAGATACTAACATGCATGTTTCTTAACAGCAGTGACGTTCACAAAGACTCCTGGGCTTAGCTGTGCTGCGGCCGAACAATTACGGATTCAATTATAAATACTTTTTGCAGTATTCAACATGAAGAACATATGTTTCTGTCTCTTATTCTATCTAACATGGCCAGTAGACTTAACAGGAATGTTTTATCTGCATCTTGCTGATGTTAAAACCATCAAACAAAACTGCATGGTGAGGTAACCAATTTTTTTTTTTTTTAAAGTAAAGTAAAAGCATGTAGAACACCATAATTGCTATATAAGGATGGAATTTTGCATGCTGGCATCAGATCAGGCATCATTGGTCCAACATCATACTCATACATCAACTGCAACTCCTTACTTACTGGTTTTTGCCAATTCTTCCCCTTTCTGACCTACTGACCTTATTTCATTTCCTTTGCTTTCCTTTCCTTTCCTTTCCTTTGTTTTCCTTCCATTCTTGTTCCTCTGCAACTGTCATCCCAATCTGATGTTTTCCTCCCAATGCTCGCCCCCAGTCTGTTGGGTTCCATGTTCCCCCTACCCCGTATCATCTTTGCCATGGCTCGGGATGGCCTGCTATTCTCCTTTCTGGCCCGTATCAGCGAGAGGAAATCACCCATTACATCCACTGTGACCGCTGGGGTTATGTCTGGTAAGATGAAGATGGAATGTAAAATGTGGAGGGCTAAGGTATGCATTTGGGGAGAGTGTAACCTGCATGATCAGCTTTGACTCCTCTCAGAAGTCAGTGTTGGATTTTTATTAGGGACTCATTGTTAGGAACTCTCCTGGGGTTTAGCTTGGACCCAAATGCAGACACAAGACGCAAGAGCAGGAGCAAAACTATTTATTCTAAATAACAGGCACGTGGAAAAACAGGAACAAAAACACTAGGACAAACTTACTACACACGGGGAGAAGGCTGGGGCGCGTAATGACTCGGTTAACATCATGCAACGAACTGGCACAGAAGGGAAGGTAAAGACAGACTTTATAGACGGACGTAACAAGACAATGAGACACAGCTGGAGGGGAAATACAGGTGAGCACGATGACCAATCACAGGACAGACACAGAGGGAGAAGGGAACACAAGTCAAACACACACAAAGGCAACACAATTAAAGTGACAGAACCTCCCCTGATAATATATGACCACAAAGACTTGACACACATATTGCAACAGAGAATGATTGATTTAATTGTTACCGGTGATCATTTCTGCAAATACGTATTACAGTCATTTGTTACTTTATTTTTTTACCTTTGTGTTTTGGTGTAACATTGAACATTTTCTGCCCTTAATGCTCCTGTTCTGATTAGTTTCCTACCCTGAGCTAAAATATTGCACGCTAAATCATCATAACGACAATGCCGACCTGCTGATGTTTAACGGAAGTGAATTTTAGAATGTCAATACCCCGCAGGTCCTACACATATAAACCCCAGACATTATGTAAAATCAGACAACCACATATTTCAATCTTGTTTACTGACCTTTCAGAGTGATCAATTCTTTTTCCACTAAATATCTTTTCTCGTTGTTGCTCTTTAAAGCTATCATGGCATTTCTGTTCGACCTGAAGGACCTGGTGGACCTGATGTCAATAGGGACGCTGCTGGCCTACACATTAGTGGCTGCCTGTGTCCTGGTGCTCAGGTCAGTGCGGGATTTATCGGGGGTACCAGAGGATGAAGAGAAATCTTGTCTTCCGATTTTTTGAGGATGGGGAATTAGCTAGTCGAGTCTCACTTGTGTTATTTTCGTTTATTACAGACAGATCTGTTAAAACGGAGAAGGTTCCTCCCGGAATCTTGCCATTCAAATCCAGCAAGACCATTATGTGCTTAAAATGTCAGGGATAGAAAGTCAGACTACTTTGCTTCCTTCAGACAGAATGATGCCAGTCATAATATAAAGAAAGACTTTCAAACCAAGTGAGGCAAAGGGAATTTTTTAATATCCGTATCATCTGAGTTTCACCTTTTCACCTATCCAATTGAATTTATGATGGATCAATATACTGTATACTCCAAACTCTGGAGTTGTTTAATCTAGTTTTTATTAGATGAACTTTAGTTAGAAATAAAGAAAATGTAAAACTCTGGGATGGATGATTAAAGGTCCAGTGTATCAAATTTAGGGGGCATTTTAGGGGTAAATCCTTTTTATCTTCATTGAGCATGTCAATATGGAGTCCGCCATGTTCTTACAGACATCTGGAGAGGGATTCTGCGTTTTAAGTTGTTTACTGTGTTTTGACCATTAGAGAATCATACTTATTATTTAAAAGAAGTGGCAATGAAGCGATTAAGCCCTGCTTTCAAAGCAAACATGGAGACTCATGAAACCTTTTGATGTAGAATCTTTTGGCATCCTGGAGGATTTAACTTGGCTCTGTGCCACCAGCCTCCTTCCCAGCAGCCGCACAGGGAAAGAGGCTGGCGTAACCCCTTCCCCGAGATAATGAGGTGAGACCGCACCGTATATCCTACCGGGGAAGAAGAACTCTTTCCCCGATTAAATGTCCTCTGAAGTGGTGCTTCACGTCAGATTAGGAAGAATTCAGCTGTAGAAGGAGAGGGAGGGAGCCCGATGGGTCAATCCCCTCGACCGGGCTAAATTTTACACACCGGACCTTTAATGCAGACAAGCATGCGTTCCAATGTTTCTATGAAAAATGGAACCAATCAAGGATACCAACTGCCATAGATCTCTTTTTAGCTGGCAGCGCAACTCATCCCTCCATTCTTGTTGAAAGCTTTTTATAATTTCATTTTATACCTGTAGTTCTTCTCATGATGTGGCTGATGTAACCGAATGATGGACATTGTTCGTGATCAGCCTCATTATTCACAATTGTTGCAAAATGTGCTCCTCGTGGTAAAAGAGCTCCGTGCATGATTTCACTTGTGTCAGGTACCAGCCAGAGCAGCCCAGCCTGGTGTATCAGATGGCGAATACCCAAGAAGAGGTGGAGCTGAGTGAGAGCATAAGCACCCCCAGTCTGGGTATTCTGCCTGGTTTGGAGGAAAGGCTCAGCTTCAAGACCCTGATGTTTCCAGATAACCCTGAGCCGTCCACATTGTCAGGTTCTGCTGTCAACATCTGTACCTCTGTCATGGGTAGGACGCCTTTAATACAGTCAGAGTACACAGTCAAATCAAATAAACAAATGTGTTTCGTGCTTTGGAAGTCTTAATTTAATTGAAATCCAAATTCAATTTTCACAAGCCCTGAGTGTTGCTGTGTGAGTTACGCATGAAACAAATTCAAAAGGTGCATCTTTCTGCAGGAATGTTGATCCTGGTATTCAGCGTGCTGGCAGTGCAGGGGGGCTCTGCTGTGTGGAACATAGTAGCCCTCAGTGTCATCTTCATGGTGTGCCTACTGCTCACGTTTATCATCGGGAGACAGCCTGAGAGCAAGACGAAACTTTCCTTCAAGGTTTGATGCTAGAAACTTTTCTTAAACTTTTTCCTTTAATGTAGAACATTTGAATAATGATTTCAGCCTAGTGTCCGAGTTTGGTATAAAAAATGATTGTTAAAAACAAAACATAGCCGTGCCATCAGTGTCTGATCTATTAAACAACAAGTATGTTACTGACTACACATAGACGCTAAATCATTTTGTATGTAATAAGAGTACAGAATAGAATGTGTAGAAACATTTGTTTTGAACTTCTCTGTTGGTAAGGGGGTTTGCTGTCTTTTATTATCTGGACACAAGGCCCCATAATTCCTTTCTCTGAATCTTCAGGTTCCACTGCTGCCATTTATTCCAGTTATCAGCATGTTTGTAAATGTTTACCTAATGATGCAGCTGGACAGAGGCACCTGGATACGTTTTTCCATCTGGATGGCTATAGGTACGTAGTTTACATTTCTTTTCTCATCGTTAATGGCTCTGGACTGAGGTTTAAACTGATTCAATAATTGCATAAATTTATCCTTTAAAGGGAAACAGCCATTTCAGTTAACACTTTTTTTCATAATCGAGTATCATTTTTTCAAAGAATGGTTACATTTTTTAGTCCAACACGGGGGGGGGGAGGAATAAGCTGAGAAACCTATCTTTTTTTCACTATTATAAGGAAGTGTTGAGTCTCAGAATAAGGTGGTAATGAGCCTATCTTTTTTCCCCAAAACTTTTTTGTTTTTGTTATCATACAACTGAACGTCTTCATTTCAGCTACATTTAACTTAAATTTGATTAAAGACCATTGTGTGTCTTGAAAGAACGTTACGGTTAGAACGTGATTCTAAGATAAAATACCCATTTAATTTGGCTGGAAATACTCATATTGAGAATTTGAGATATTTTCACGATTGTTAGACTAAAGAGATTTAAGATGAATGTTCTCACTGGAATGCTCCTTGTTCAGTTATTGGTCAGTGATTGTGTCTCATAGTCAGTACAATGAGATATTCTGAATAGGAAATTAAACAGATAGACTTGGTAAGATTTTGAGTTTTTACAGTATACCATTCATTACAGACACTCTTAGACTACTTACACACAGCTGCCACCTCATCCAAACATCTCTTCATCGGTGCATCCAGCAAAAATTGTGACATCATGTTTTGAGTGTTGGCGGCAAGATGTGACATTTAATTCCTCCTCCAAGGCTGAGCTTTCCCTCCAAAGGATCCCTTCAAACTACAAGTTACATTCTTATTTATACAATTTGAATATTTAGATTCCTTCAACTTTCCCATGAAAACATACACCTAGAACGTAGCTCCATCCATAACTTTAAATTTAAGTAAGACATAAAAAAAAATTCTAAATTCTGATCTGTGCCAGATTTATTGAGTCCATCTCCAGATATTGTCCACTTTCTCTTCTGCACATTTTCCTGATAATCCACCCAGTAAAATAAAATGTGTCTAATTCTGCTTTTTCAGGTTTTGTGATCTACTTTAGCTATGGCATTCACCACAGCGCCGAAGCAGCTACGGCGGGCTCATCCCAAGACACCGAGATGAACGGCTTCAAGCCTGACCCCGAGTTAGAGGCCATGTCACCAGAGAAGGAGGCCTTCCTGCCCTATGCAATGGATTCAAGGGAGGATGATGATGGAGATTTGTAGGGAGCACGAGTAAATGCAGCAAGCATTTCAACCAGCCCTGATGCCAGTCTGTCTGTGAAAAGAGTGTTTTTGACTGAACGACTCCCAGTCCCTCACTGACATCGATCACATTTGGGGAAAGAAATGATAACTAATTTAGAATCCCAATTCCCACCAGCCGCTCGTATTCATTAGGGGAAGTTGGAGACAGTAAACATGTCAGTGTTCAAGGGAGGTTCAGACATACTGGTAGACCAAAAGATCCTAGTTTTTCTGTAGGGAATGTCTGCATGTAGACTATGTGAACATGTGACAAAAAAAACCTTCATCTGTGTGCCGCAGCAGTAATTCATATCTGCATTTCTCTCAGTTAGAACTTAACAACTGTTTGTATCTAAATAACCCAACATGGTACCAAATATAGTTTGGTACCCTGAGCTACATTCTACTAACTCTGCCAACTCGTGTGTAACTGATGAGGACAGGCTGCTCTAACAGCCCTCTCTGACAATTGAGAGGTGGCGCAATACAAACTTGTTGATAACATAATTACCCCAGTGGAACAGCAGGAAAGGGCGAGCAGGACAGTTACTGTGGGTTAGCAGCAAACCGTAGCTTACAATCTCCATGAGAAAACTTTAAAGTTGTGACTGTCTCTTCGGAAGGTAACCTAGAGTATAGTTGTAATGTAAGGCATATATATTTTAACAACATGCAGCCCTGAATGATCATAAGCCATAGATCCGGCCACTAACTACGATGAAGGAGCTGCTGCCCTCCTCCTGTTTGAGAGTTTCTTACTCTGAGAAGACAAAACCCTCTTATTCTGGGGAGAATTAATATATGTAATCTGATATGTGAATTCTGAAGTTGATGAATGACTTCTATTATCAGATGATGGTGGATTTTCACAGTGCTGGCTGCTGTGTGTATTTGCCTCTCTAGCTGTAAGTACTTTAGTTTCGAAATATCATGCCAGTTAGATTTTCTTTTCTTAAAATGTTCAATTTGGATAGATGGATTTGTTCTCAATTTTTTTTTTATTCCTTTACTCATGGGTATTCATGTCTTTTTTATTACCCACTTCTTTAAGCATAGTCATTTCCACTATTCCCTTCAAATTGTAATCACTATTTTTCAGGAGAATTTGATCAGGTCAGAATTGTTGTAGTTGCTTTTAGTTGTTTTTGACCTTTTCATAAAGCTGAGTTTTCTCTGAGCATTAACATTTCAGCATTGCCATAGATAACATCTGTGTAGCTGCACCAAGCTCGAGCTGTGCATTAGAGCTCCTTTTAGGGTCTGCCCACATGTGACATCTAAACTTTGCTCCTTCAGTGCTTCTAGTACCATCACTGTGGTACAGATTATGTCCATCAGTAAAGATGATAGTGATATTTATTGTCATTCAGAGATCAAGGAAAGACACATATAAGGCTAAGAAACTGATGGTAATTTTAATCCATGTCTGTAACATAGTCATCAGCGAGACTTTGAAAAAGGAGTGAAAGGTGTAAATTTTGCTGATGTGACAATTTTACAATCGACTGAAAATGTCCACTGCCTATGTGTTTGAACAGCATGCCTCACACAGGAAAAATAGTTGATATGCAGATGATGTGCTGTCGTGCCACATGCAAGCCATTCTCAGACGGGCTGTGTGGTTTCTCTAATTTGATAAACTCTCAATTTACCAGATATAGTGCTGCTCCATCTGAAGATGAAGTCTTTTCAGTAACCCGCGAAAACTAGAAACCTACTGCGATATATAACATTGGTGCAGATCCAAGCAATTCTGGACAAAGAAAGTAAGTGACCCATCCTCAGCCATCGCCCCAAAATCTCACAATTTGTTGACCTGGGAATTAGACCTATCTTGTCAGCTTTACCGAAATTGTATGCAGTACCTTTAGCAAAATGTTAATTCATCATGTAAATGCTGAAATTTGTATATTTTATGTGATCTAATATCATTATTTTTAGCCCTCAAGATTTAAAGTGTAGAATCTTGTGGTTGATGTTTTAGAGAGAGTTGCAAGGCTGCCTCTGTTCAGGCTCAGCCTACCTGCCTGTGTGAAGGTCAAATGGATTTGCATCTCTGTATGACATACCGAGAGAAAGTAAACTTGGACTTTAAGTGTTTATGGATTCCCGACTATGCTTGGTTTTTGACTGGGGTCTAGAGTGCTGCATCAATACTGTTACCCAGAAAATACTCTGCAGATACACTATTCAGTCATAACTGATGATGGAGAGAGGCCACTTTTGTGTAAACTCATTTTATACATGTAAAGGTGCAGTTTATGGGATTTAGGGTTAAAAATGTGACATAATATTCATTTATGTTTTCATTATGAGATGAAACTAAGAATCACTTTGTTTCTGTAACCTAAGAATGAGCCTTTGATATCTACAGAGAGTAAGAGCGATGTGATCATGTTTCACAGAATGAATAAACACTGCAGCAAGTTGCAAAATGTCCCTATATCCCGCAAACTTCACCCTTAAGTGCGTTCACTAACTACAACAAAGTAACTGACCACAAGTAGAAATGTGTAATAAAGATTGTGTAAATAATATATTTTTAATATTTCTGGCAGTAAATTATTTGTAAAATGGAAAGAAGGCATATTTTATCTTGCCCTGTTTTTGTCTTATACTGTGTTGCCTATGTCGCGATTTTAAAATCAATACAACTGAAACTGCATCCTCAAGGTCGGTAAAAATCAGTGCCTTCACCTTATGTTGCCAATGGATGCCTCATTGACAAATAAAAGACTTAAATAACTATAATCATAACCACATTGGCAGCACTGTGACAGAAACAAGTTGCTTTGGGTCTTAGTGGATTCTTGTAATGCAGCCTTTCACACTAAAAGTGTAATAATAATAAACTGAAACATGCATTACTACTTCCTGTATCACTTTTAAAATCTATGCATGACTGTCGTTTCCAAAGGTTACCTCACATGTTATATTCAGTGATGAAATCTTACACCCTGGCAATAACTATACTTAAATACAGAAACTTTGTTGATGCTTTTCTCATCAAAACATTCACAGCTATTCAAAGCACATAGAAAACCTAAATCTTTTTTTTTTTGTCTTCTAAGTGTTGTAGTGAGTTTTGAATTTCCATGGAGCACATTTTTTTCTAGTCTCCTCAAAAACTACTGGACACACATTTATTTACTTTATTTATTTTTTCCATTTTCAATCATTTTAATTTTGGTGATTTTCATGTGAGTTTTCTAACTTTCAGATATGAGGGGGCATGAAAACTATTCAAATCAGCACATAATGACTTTTTTTTCCAGTAGCGAAGTTTCTGTGTCCTTGGACATAATTTTCCTGGTTCCCTGTTGATTTTTATGAAGGGTTGTACGCTGCAGGATGGGGGGGGCCCTTTGAAAGACCATCTGTGTGTTTGTGTGAGTGGTCGAACCAGGACCAGAGTCAGTAGTCTAAAAGCATGAGACTTCAACCTTCGAGGACATAAACAACATCTGAAAAGGGTGACACGATCTAGAAAGTATTGCAAATCCTTACATTATGACTTATGGTAAAAATAAATAAATAAAGTGCCTTGTCTCACAATGGTTAAAAAGAAAATAATAACGACATAACTTTAAACCCTAAAACTGAATCTCTATGAAATGCCAAAACCTACATCTGGATAAGATTTTATGTATAGCCATCCATTAGTTTTTCCATAATGTTGGAAACAAAGAGAAAGACAGACCATCCGAGGAAAAAACATGACCTCGTCGATGGAGGTAATAAGAGGGTTCCAAAGCCCAGGATCCTTCTTGTGGTGGCATGTATGGAAATCCGCTGGCTTCTCACATGCGTTTCGCAAATGATCCAGCAGAGAGTGTTATTGCGTTTGGAAAGTAAAGCCCAGCATTCATTGCCAGGTGTCGGCTGCAGCATCAGCACCACTTTCCCCCACCCCCCAGCTCCCCCTCCTCCTCCTCCTCTCCGCAGCATCTTTCTCTCACCATGCACTGTTTTGCTCAGTCAAAGAGAGAGAAGGGAAGAGACACGGTTGTGTGTTGCTTTTGGACCTCCTGCAGTTGACGGACATTCTTGTATGAATCAGAAAACCTGGAGGTGAGTCGCACACCTGGAAAAACCTGGTATTATGTATTACATTTTCGCAATGATGCTAAAAAAAACAAGCATTGGTTTCTTGAGGAAATACCACAAATTTTCCTTGCAGGATTTGGGTCTTTGCTCTGACTCGGGTAACTCATGTCTAAATTGGGATCTGATCTGTTTTGCCGTAGACCCAATAGGGGGTAGTTTGTGAGGGAACACTTTTTCTGTTAAAAAAAAAAAAAGAAGAAGAAAAATTTTGGCATGGAACTTGAGATTCGGATTGTGTGCTAAAGCCAGAGTAGAGCTGGGGAGAGAGTTAGGTCAGATGGGAAGGGAGGGAAGAGCAGGTTGGCGCGATAGAAGCAGCAGGTCAAGTCTCTGTGGGTGATGCTAATGATCACAGATTATACAGGCTTAAGACCTGACTCCAGCTATGATCCACTGAACTGAGAGGTGACAGCAAAGACTCATTGAAGGAATTTGTTATTATTTATCAAATATTTTGTGACGAGCAGAATTCATTGCAAGTTTGCAGTGAAATAATTTCTTGCTTCCAGTAAATTAAAGAGAAATGAAGTATTCCTCCCTATACCGTTTTTCCTGAATGAATACCATAAACTTGTGTTATAGATGTGTAATAGCACAATATGCTTACTAAGGCATTAGCCGTACAATTTTTAAGTTCACATAAAAAATATACTTCAATTAGACACTGTTAAAATCCCCGAGACATTTCCCACAATTTTCCAGAGTGAGTGGTTTCCGTGGTAAAATGCCTTCTTTGTATTTCTTCTCATATTTATTTACCAACAAAGCCATGAATGAGACTGACCTGCTCCTGCAGCAGCATGCTTATCACATGTTATTCATGAGCATCTCATTTCCGTGCAGAGAAGTAAAGACCCTCAGTCAGTGGCACAGTATTTCTGTTCTATCTAGTCCCATGTCCTCAGTCTCACCTCCATGTCTGTCAGGAGGCATGAAAGGGATGGCGATGGTGAAAATAAAGTGAGGGCACGTCTTTCACACTCAGCTATCTCTTGCTTAGATTGATTGGTTCCTGATGATCAAGTTGCCCTTGATGCTGTGGTGTCAGTTGTCCTGTCTTCATATCATATCATCATTCTTCAGTGTAGGGCTGATGTCGTTTATTTTGCTGCACTGCCTTTACACATGGGTCATAGGTGCTATGCTCACATTAATAATAATAAATAAAAATATGTGTAGGTAGAGCGGTTTTTGCGTTTATTGTAATTGTTGTCTGACTGGATCTTCAAGCCCTTGCAAAACCTTTCCAGTGACTCCCGTTAATGTCGTTGTGGCGGTTGACACCGCCTCAGAGCAGGGCAGCAGAGCCTGTGGCCTCGGAGCTGTACTCTGTCGGCTGCTCTTCTACATGCTGATGCATGTGTGATTGATTCATTACGTCCGACGGCTGCGATGTTTGAAACGCAATCAATTTTGCAGATCTCTGCCTGGAAAAACATGTGTGTATGTATGTGTGTCTGCAGGTGTGCGTGTGTTATAAGTGTGTATTCAATTGAGGTATGACAGTTTTACACCAAACCCATGAGTGGAGCACTCCAGTTTGACCTTCAAGGTCATTTTAAAGGACAGAGGAGAAGAAGGAGGAGGTGGAAAGGAGAAATTATAGATGATGGGTAAAGTGAGGGAGGGGAGAGTGTGAGGACAAAAATAACAACTAATTCTCAATTTCATTAGAATGTGTGTTGTATGTTTTCTTCATGTGCTGCTTTTTAGTAGTGTATTTTCTTAAATGTTGTCCTAATTTATGAAACAGCGGTCAAAATGTGCTGAGACAAGAGAGAATGACAGAAAGGGGATCATATTATGGGGATGCAGATGAAAATGGACCTCAAGCTAACTCTGATACATTAATATAAATGGTGACATTTATGTTAAATATTGTACATTGTCCCTCACAAATAAATAAATAGATAAGTAAATGAATTTCGTCTTTCATTTTGCTAAGTACCAGGAGATGTGATAGGGAGTGTTTCCTTCTGTCTGACCAACTAGCCTCAGAGGTAAAGTTTTGTATTTCTTTTCTAGAGAGACTTTGTTTTCATTTGTTCCGTTGTATTGAATTTTGAAAGGATTCTGTTTTTGGTTTTGTCATTTACTTCAATTTTCAAGGCATTCCTCATTCTTTTCCCCTTTTTAGTTTATCACATTTATAGTCACACTGGTTCCATGAGTATTTATCCCATCTCACAAACATAACAATTCACTTTGTGAAACCACAAACACCTAGGTTTTATGTTGCTTCTTTTTCTTTTCCTTCCTCAGCTCCTTGTGTCTTTTGTCTGAAAGGTGGCGAGGAGCTTGTTTTAGCTCCACCCCTGCAGTCACAGGCAGGCTCTCACCAGAAGGTGAACAGAGAGACACACCTCCATAGAATCACACACAGACCCACACACACACACACACACACACACACACACACACACACACTCACACACACAGAGAAACCTGCATGCTAGCATTTCCTGTCCCGTTAGGAATCAAAATGAAATTCCTTTGTCACCTATGCGCCAGTTTCTGCATATTCAATTTTTTTAAGGCGTTTTCGAATTTTAAGTAATATAAATGACGGAAGCAATTTATGAATCGCCTGAAGCCAATAAATGGTGTCTGTAATTAACTTAAACTTGTCAGTATTTTTTATGAAGCTAGACCTAAAACAGCCACTACACTCAACTTACAAAACTTTCATTAAGTCAACATCATGAATTTTTAATGATACGTCCAAGGTGCATTTCTATCAGAGCCCTTTCCATGTTCCCAAAGTAACACCATCTGTCAGAATAGCAGCAGCATGTGTGAATCCTTAAACTGAGAAGTATCCTCTTTGGTATCCCAAAAGAGTGATTTGCCCTCTTCGGTACTTTCCTTTGTCCAGCGTATGAAAGTATTGTAACAGTATCACCTCCCTCCAAAAAAACTCTCAGCTCACGCTGTTTTTTGCTCACCCCTCAGTGATCCTTCGCAATTCTTCCCTCCCCCACACTCTTGGGGTTTGCCACTTGCACATTACACATGCATAAAGACACCCACACATTACCATTCTAACTAGAATCCCCCCCTCACATCCCATTCCCCCCATTCTCTCTGCACCATCATTTGTCTTTACTATCATATATTCCTGAGATTGAGAGAATTGACTCGCCCCTGTCTGAGCTGCACTCAAATTCTCTTTGTCTGGGCTGTTTGCACCTTTGCCAGCTTTTTGTCTGACTGTATTTTTGAATATATATCAACACACACACACACACACACACACACACACATACACACACACACACACACACACACACACACACACACAAACTTCTTTGTTGTCCCACAGAGAATTCCACTATAATTTTTCTCTACTGTTTGGGTCGATTCCCTGTCGTCTTCTTTGTCCCTCCATCCAATCTGACCCTCCAGCAGTGCAAGAGTTAACATTTTTCAGTGTGGCGGGCGTGATGGTAGTGGGTGGAGGGGCTTCGTTAATAACAATGCAGCAAGAACAGACACAACGTTTTACTCTCCTCCATGCTCACCCCCGTCTGGAACCACGTTGCCACGTTTTGACTGCAGGGCTCATTGAACCAATAAACACATCCTTCTACTGCTTCCCTCAGGCGACATCATTATTTTTTGCTTTTTGTTCCCTCTTTTGCTTATTCCTAATGTTGTTTTTTGTCTCATTTCCAGCACAAGTGTCCTACCTTTATCCATTTCAAGCACAATCTATCCCTGCAAGCTGAAAAGAGCTCTTTGAAATCAGCCTATGTCTGATAGAGGAGATTCACTGCAGGTTCTTAAATAAAAGAAGTGCAGGAAAAAGAAGATTAATGATATAGGAAATGTCATCAGGAGCCTACATGTGGGCTATCTTTGACAAACCTTTGTTTGCAGGACACATTTTCTACATGTAAAATGCTCTCTCTTTGTTTCTGCACCGGCTGCAGCCAAAGTTAATGCATGTTTGTTTGTGTAGCTGTGTGTGCAGGTGGCACTCAAGTTGGTGCACGTGCAATTTCATGCACATTCGTAATCTGTAATTTTATTTTGAACAATCTGGGATTATTTGTTATACTTTCTCACCTTCTAAGATTAAATGAGACAAAGCTTGTGTGTAAACTTCCCGTTGATGGATGGAGGTGTGAACACGTGCCTCCACTTTTCATTTTGCTTCGACTTATAAATCTAATTTTTTAGTTTTTCCCACCAATTTCATAGCGGATGGGAAACGCAGACTGCCTGTTTCCAAATACGGAAAAAGAAATCATCGTCTATTGCAGATGATCTGATTTTCTCATTCTCCTTATTCAGTTAAGTATGACCCCCGTCTGACCCGAGGCCCTTCAGAAATCTGGTTACAGTCACCCTGAGATACAGAATGAATTCCCCTGGGGTAAAAAAGGGATCTGACTGTGTTTAGGTATGAGTCCAGACTGCAGCAGGGAGAAGGGATTATTTTGGCAGATGTATTAAAGAAGAAAATGGGATTGATCATCTAACCCTGCCCTCATTAACTCTGTATTATTAAGGTGGGGGTAGACGGGGGAGGAAGGGAGAGAAGGAAGAGATAGAGACAAATACGGCAAGATTTTTTTTGATAAGAAAAGAATAAAACAAATGAGAATCTGCGGCGAGATGATGCTTATTTCAATACAGCTTGAAGTTGTACCGTGCTGCATTCTGGGAAAGCTTGTTGAAAATAATCAAAACTGTTGTTTCAATATAGTACCCACATAAATGATGAAGAACAATCAAAGGACTGCACGATGCTTTTTCCAGAAATAAATCTCCTCACTGCTCTCAGTGATGGTAATCTGTTTGCGGTGCATTTTAGGTTACTGCTTGTTTCATACATTCAGGTGCCATTTAATGAATCCTCACCAGGGAAATTCTGTCAACAGGTTGCCCATTGTGTGTTCTGTGGAAAGGAAGCTTGTTTAAGAGGTTTTTTAGTATGTGATATGTAACTGACAGGGATTTGAGGAGAAGAAATGGATGACTAATGCTTTAGCTTATTTCTCAGTAGATTTTTTTCACTAAGCTTTAGCCTGCTGGATGATCTAGGAATAGAACACATAGAACTCAGAGAATTTTTCCAAAAAGGAAAGTGGACAATTGTTTTTGTGTGTGTGTAAGCATTTATTAGATTTTTCCAACAACATGCGTAGTCTTGGTTGTGTTCCCATGTCTGAAGAGGATTCACTGTTTCATACTTTCACACAAATGTTATCACACCACCACCCCTGGCATAGAGAACAAGGACATGCAAGGATGATGTCATTAGCCGTTAATTACATGTAGGCAGGGACACAGCATGCACTGCATTAGAGGAATTCAATCTTTAATGCTAACTAAGCTTCTCCATTTTAAAGTAAATCCCGAGCTAAATCTAATTATACCATGTGTTTGCTCGCAGGAGTCATGAATTATAGTTCCGTACATGTCACCGGTCTGTCCACTCATGTCCTTGCCATCCATTTGGCTTCTATTTCAGTGTGCTGGAATTCACACCTCTTCAGAGGTATGTGTGCTCTGTGGATGAAAGAAATGGAGACTGTTTGTATTTAGCACTTTGAGATTTGATCCAAATGTAAAGTGCATTATAAATTAAATGTATTATTATTATTTATCATTGTTATGTGTGTGAGTGTGTGAGTGTGCGTGTGTGTGAGTGTGTGTGTGTGTGTGTGTGTGCGTGTGTGTGTGTGTGTGTGTGTGCAAGGGGTTCCCCTGGGAACAGCGAGCTATAAAACCTGTCTGCTCTCCAGTGGGGGGAGGAGAGGATTAAAGCAAAGTGCCAAAGACAAATGGCTTCTGTAATAGCCACATGTGCTGCTGAAGCGACAACAAAGACGCTGAGGGACACTGTCTGCACATGTGTTGACTGTTTGTCAGTCCAGGTTTGCATTGCATTAGCCGTGTTGTAACATGCACATTCTGAAAGCAAATGAGTTTTGTGTTGCAAGACCTTGCTTCTTGACAGGGACAGATGGTTTTAATGTTATGGCTCATTGATATCAGTTACCGGTTTTATCGGAGTGGCTAATCCCCATTACACATGGTAATAAACCTCCAAATAATAACATGCGTGTGCTCTCTTGGCCTTGCCTCTCTACAGGGCTGTATATAGATCTTGTTCTACTGTAGAGGTTAAAATTATGTCTTCCCTTCAATTCGCCCAACTAGAGAGCCGCTCTCTCATCCTTTCTGTATCCATCCACACGTCTCATCCCCCCCGCCTCATGTCTGTGTCTCATTCTCTCACCCACACAGACCTGTTCACATTCAGCGCTAAACAGAAAAGGGCACAGAGGAAGGACAGATGATTCTACGCCACTCTAGATTTTATTTTTCTCCCCATTTCCAGTGATCCCAGCTCATTACCTTCAGAGAAGAGCTTCCTGTGGTTGAATGCAGCGCTTGATAGCTTACAAGCCTACAAGCCCACACATTCCAGTCTCTGTTTGAATCTGATGACTGCTGAGATACCTTCTTATCCTACCTTAGGCTCTTATCGCTTCAGTAGTGTGACTCTCCAACCACTTGCAGGGATGTAATTGCACTAAGACGAGGAGTGGGAACACCCATTGTGTCACGCAGTTATTAATAGTGTCCTAATTGTGTGTGTGTCCTATGTGTTTATGCACAGGTGTGAGTTTACTTGTGAAATGGACCCTCAGAACGACCCCTATAGACAACCATTTTGCCTGATGGTATAAACACGGGTCAGAATGGAGGTATATCCTCCGATGTTCCAGGGATATGTCATTACAATGACAGAAGCAGGATTGTTCCATTGGTTTCGCTTCCTGCTGTTTTCCCAGAGGATATCCTCAATTAGGTGAAACAAACTCTGCCTTTATAGATGAATATTTGTGTGAATTTCATCACTCTTCTCAGGTAACTAAATTCCATCAATAAATCTAAATCTGTTCATCTTTAAATGTTGTAAATGTATTTTTATCAATATGGCTAACTGGGAAAGGAAAATTAGGATACAAATAAGTACCACCAATAGAAAATCCGCATTTAGTCAAAAGATGGTCCAGTTATTTCTTTGTTCACACTGCATTTGCTTGATAATTCAGGCTCTTTATCCACGTTTACACTTGTAGTTGTCTAATTTTTATTCTAATCAGGACAAACATCCACTCTCTCTCCGATATAATCTTCTTTATCTTCCAAGTAGGGATGGCACCAACAGCAGGAAGTCACTTTTAAGGTATTATTTTTTTATCAAACAAGCATCCCAAGGCAAATATATTTTCTTAAGCTTTTTATGACTACAGATCGTTTTATGTATGCAGTCAGGCAGGTTTTTTTGTCCTCTGTCTCGTTGTATTTCGGGTATCGTCAAATTGGCTTTGTCTGCCTCCCCCGCTGAAATGATTTGCAGCTTATTCAGCCTCAGCCACTGTGACCAAGTTTAGCGCTCAGCCTCCCAAGACTGCTGTCATCAGCACAGCTTCCAGCGCTACATCACTGCCGCAATGATGCCACGATCGATGTGGTAGCCACTCTCTGACACGCGTCTCCCTCCCAGCCCTCTCAACCCCCGCCTCTTTGTCTGTTTATGTTTTATAATTAGCTATGCATTTAATTGTTTGCACAAATGAATATTTGTGGGTGTGGAGGAGGAGACAGAGGCTGATTCTTCCTCTTGTTGAACTGTCCATCAACATGATTGTGTTATCTATCACTCTCTCACCTTTGATCTTATGCAGATTACTACCAGTAAAGAAGAAGATAATAATGATAGAGTATTATTTATAGATAACATACAGCTCTACACAGTACAATATAGTGAAATTATTTCTCTGCATTTGACCCATCCCTGAAGGGCTAGCATCTTCCAAGTGATCATTTAAAAAAAAAAAACGGTGGCAACTGAACACATACTTTATTATGTATATATAATTGGTTATGCAGATTTGTAGAACTGCATTATGCCTTATTTGGGTCAGAGTTCCCAAAAGTTCTGTAAAATGTTCTTTCCACAGGAAATTGTGAAAAATTTGAAATTGCTTCCAGTAAGTTTGAGTTACTTCAGGAATACAAATCGTAATCTGCGAATACAAAACATACAGTATTTGGTCAAAATGAAGCTCCTAGATATGCCAAAGACGGTGAGAGCGGCAGCCATGCGTCACATGGAGAATGTGCCTGCCCCAGAGTCGCACATGAAACATTTAATTTCAGTATGATGTGTGCGAACACGTTAACTGTAGAATGATTATGTCTTTGCCTGCTCAAACTGATGAGTTGATGTCCTGACAAATCTGATAGAATATGATTTAGCTCATTGTTTGAGTTTTGTGTGTGAAGGAGGAAGCAGGATTATTGTTACTTGTCTGATTATTGTTTACTTGTCTGCCAAACAAGTAAACGATAATCAAATGAAACATAAATATATTCGGAGGATTCACTGCTGCTGGTTCGAGGCAGGAGGAAAACTCCTCGCAGAGCTGAGGCTAATTCTTAAGGTATCGGAAGAGGAATCTGGAAGTCTTTCCTCAGAGACATAACAGAGCTGATTCATGAAGTCCGGCTTTAAAGTTTCTTTGTTGTTGTTGTTGTTACGTGATTGTATATTTTTATACAGCTGTGATTAAACCATCCTGCACTCTGACACAGTTAGACTGACGCTCTCAGACGTGTGCTCAGTTACATTGACATGGTGTAATGTCTTTTTCAACATTTTATTTACACACATATGTACACATACTTGACTATGAACATCTACATGTAAATGATGAAAGAACAAGACAGCAACACCACAGATGGGACAGGAAAGACAGGAGGAACAAACAAACAAACAGGGGTGATGGAACAAGCTTGATGTTATGTTTTCTAGTATAATTCTAATTCCTAGCTATAATAGTGCTGATCGAGAGTCGAAGACACAAAGGAACAACAATGGGAATAAACATTGCAGATATTATTTATATATATCTATATAGATATAGATATAAATATATATATCTTTATAGATATATATGTATTTGCAAGGTTTGTAAGTAGATAGTATTGGTACTTTTTCACAAATATAGGAGCCGAAGAAGAAAATATACGTGTCATGGTGGACACCATTCAGGGTGTTTTTCTATGTTTGAATGGTCTGTTAGGAGATAGAGCCAGTAGGTTATGAATACTTTTATTGCCTTCCAGTTCACTATGGTCTTTTTGGCAGTAGTATAGCGATAAAAGGTATTAAATGTTTGGGTTTGAGTAGAATCCTGCCTTTAGATGAAAGAGGATTTCCTGTTTTCATGTGTGATGGAATCATGGCGGTGGCTAAAACAGCCATATGGCCTGTCAGAACAGGCGTGCTGAGAGAGATGTCACTCACAGTATGGATTTATGCATCCTGAGCTCATACAGGATTTTCATATAGAAGTACGTGCATGCATGCGGTGCATATTATTTTGCTTTAAAAATATTATATGAAAACAAAATGGAAAATATTTTTGTAGCAGATGTTTTCCCCCCATCTTTCCTAATTGTACCGAAATCTCATGAGGTAAAACAATATAACTTTACACTTTGCATCCATCCCTCCCCTCTTTCTCTTCATCAGACATTCCCGGTGGATTATTTCACTTTAAAGCAATCTGTGGAGTCACATTTTACTTTTCACATTTTCCACTCTTTGTGCTTACCAGTCAACATACATAATGATATAATGAATACATTCCTGTTATCTAGTCTGTACTAATCTTGAAGGTAACAGTATGACATGAGTATGCAATCAGTATGTTTAGTCAAAGACGGATAACATTTAGGATACAAAATAGCTTTTATTGGGCAGATGGTTGTAAAAGAAGCAGTACCTGCCTTTGAAATCAAATAAAAGTTAAATACTGAACTTCTATGACGGTGTGTCATCCACTAAATGAAAGAGAAAAGATTATGAGCTTCAAATTGCTGTTGACATAAATTGCTGCCACAAAGACCTCGCATTCTAGTGTTTTTTTGGAATCATTGCCTTTTCTTACTTCTTCACTTTTGGTCTCTTATTTCAGATCAAACCGACCTACGTCTCCCCGAAGAGCCGTCAATGACAGCTTTGTTGGGTAACAGTAACTTTAAGATAAGTGGCAAATTAAAGTGAAAGAAGATTTAATGAGATGACATTCAGTTCTTGGAATAACCTAATAAAGGACTGTTATTACACAGACCTGAAGAGCAGCGAGAGGAGCGAGAGGAGAGCATTTGTAAGTTCATATATGGCCTCAGCACCATATGGGTGCATTTGAGAACAGCCACCAAATTGGTCCGACATGAGCTTCCCAACTGGTTACCATGGAAAGAGGGTCAGTGCTGACAGAGAGGAACAAATTGCAAACAAAACACAGATTCAGTTCCCCCTATCTGGGGATGATAACGCCAATCAGTTATCTTCAACTCCTCATCAAGAAGGAAGAGGAGTGGTAGAGGATGCAAGATACAACACGGGCTCCATCCCTCCTTTGGTCTCTCAGAGTGAATCCCCCGATAAATTGGTGATCTGGGGCTCTGAGCAGCAATACATGGAGCATGAGCTCCAAACGTTTGACCATTTGGAGAGTCAGGATATGCAAGCCTTTTTCGGCAGCAGGGATCAGGACCGGGACAATGAGGATAAAGACGATGGTGGAAGTATGAGGGATGGAGGAGATGAGGGTCCAATGTCTATTTCCTCAAGCTCTACTGCCAGCTCTGCTTCGATTGGAGTGAGGAGAAACGACAACAACAAGGAAGAGGGCAGAATTCGGAGGGGCAAAGTGCTGCAGAATCGGATAGCCTGTCATAGCACTGAAGAGCTAGACACATGTGTGAGCGGCTCAGTGGAGAAAAGGGAGTCCAGGCAAAGCAGAGGAGGAAACGATGAGAGATGGAAAGGAGGTCTGAAGGAGTCCAAGTCAGAAACAAATGTCTTTGTCTCCAGTCTGTCAGCTGTTTGTCTGAGTGGGAGCTTGTCTAGGGCTCTGGATTGTAGTGGGGATGCACAATCGCTCACCAACCTGTCCAAGTCCAACCCATATTACAATACAAACAACGCTACCTCAACCTCAAGAAGGGAAAATCCTATAGATGGCAACCAGAACTCCCTACAACTGCATCCTCAGGAGAAACATGGCCATCCCCAGAACTACAGCCGGGACCAGAGACAGGAAGAGGGACTTCATCAGAGAAATGGATTATCCTCTAACGGGGGTCTGAGCCAAAGGAGGAAGGCTGGATTTGAGGAGAGGGTGGTGCCACCTCGAAGACAGCAGCTGGTCAGACCTCTCTGTCAGACAGATATGGGAAGGGCGAGGAATCCAACAGAGCTTAACATTCATCAAGCAGAGACAGAACAACCGTCTGGCAGCAACACCTCCTCTACCGATTCTCACATTAACTGGTCAAACAGAAAGTTTTCAAAATCATCTTTACGCGAGCCATCAGATTTCTCCGCCCTGTACAACACACCTGGAGTGTCACAGCTGAGACAATCCAACCAGGTGACCCAGAGAGAGACTCCACCTGCAGAAAGACAGCCGGGTACAGCCTCATGGCGTTATTCAAGTCCTTCCTCTGCATTACAGAGGAGACCCCAACCTCAGCAAACGTTCAGAAAGAATTGCTCAAGTCCCAACAGGACAGGAATTGATTCAAAGTCGTCAACTCCTCCGCACTCCCCTCTCAGGACACCCTCGGGTTCACCACGCAGGGAACCCTCGATGTACCACAATCCCAGGAATATATCTGGTGTGGTTAAACACATCTCATCAGGAAGCAACCCTCCTGCTTTGACAGATCAGGGTAACAGTTGCATAAGAGCACCAATTAAAACCAGTATAAGCACAAGTGGGATTCCCAAAGCGCCTCTTAACAACCAGCAGTCCTGTAACTACATCTCCAGCCCCAAAGAGAGCTCCCCGTCACCTAAACTTAAACCCAAAGGAGTTCGGCCCAAAATCATTACCTATGTCCGGAAGAACCCTCAGTTTACTCCCCAGGCATCTGACGGTCCTTATCAGGTTTCCTCTTTACCGTCCCGACTCTCAACATATGGACACGGCCAGACAGCCGTTTCCATGAAATACATTCCTAAAGAAGCCTCTAAGCCTGACCCGGAAACCATAGGAGCTTCAGTACTCAATGCCTCCAATCAGCTTTTTGACAAGTACCGCCAAGAGATGCAGACAAACATCTTCCCATCAGGAATGCTGAGCAGGAATATCAGGCCACCTGGACGCACACAAAGTGTCCCCGCACACGCACACAGCCACACAGCACCGCCTAAACTGGGCAGCAGAACAGACAACTTCTATGGGCCTCCATCCGAAGTGAGTTCTCTCATGTTTTTATGACAAACATTCTAAATCCTCTAATTTGTTGTGTCCTACTCATTCAACAAACAATTACCAATCATAATGAGTTTTTCCAAACAATTGGGGACAAAAATAGATTTGAATGATCATGGTTCACATATAATATTGGCAGTTTAATATTTAATATTATTAATAAGCCCAAAGACAAACCTTTTCCCTTAATTGACTATGCATATCAGTCATGCTCAGGGACGGCAGGGTAAAATGTAATCTGTTACAGTTACCAGTTAATGGTTAAAAAATGTAAAATCTAAACTAAAGTAATGTAACTTGATGACTTTCAGTTACTTTTGGATTCCTTTAGTACCAAATATGCAAATAAAGACGAGAGAGCATAAAAGATACGTCCTCTGCTCAGTGTATTATTTCCAGGCGGTAACTTATAGACCAACTGGACAGGTAACGTTCATAACACAAGACCACATACTGTAGTACAGTTTACAAAGCAAAAATAGAAATCAAAGCAAACAGAAAATGCTCTGTTCTGGGTCATAACACAAGGCAAACAGAAACGCTGTTTTAGTTCATAAATTAAAAGCACCCATACTATTTTTAAAAACATTTCCTGTGTCCACCTACGGAATTTTAGAAAAAACATAAAATGCTCGGTCATTTTTAGACAAATACATTGATGAAATTAATAAAACAAATGTTACCCCTCAGTAAACCACGTATAGTTGATCACAGCTCTCCTGCATTTTATTCCCGGTCCCAAAAAAATGTAGGTCTTTAAAATAATTCTTTATTGATTCTGATTAAATCCCATCGTTGAGCCTTCTTATTCGTAAAAAGTCAAAGACCAGCATTAGGATATAAATCGTTGATTCATTTTCAAGAACAAAGCCCACGGGAACACAGCAATTCTCGATGCTGTTGTTAGGCCTTTCTCTGTTCTGATAAGAAACAATAATTACTCTAATTACTCTTACTCTTATGCTGGGGATGGTGAACAGGTAACAAACCTGGATGTTCTGCAGCACTGTGTAAAATGTTCTTATAAGATAATATTTGAATATTAGTTCCACTCACAGAAAAAAATGTTTTTTTGATTCATCCATGATCAGACATTCTGAAATTAAGCAGAGTGTTGGACAACAGAAAATTAAATACAATGTCAGTAATATTTGAAATATGATCATTCATAGAGTCATTACATTACAGGGTGGATTATATGTTTTGCTGTCCAGGAAAATATACGACAACAAACATGTTCTGGTGACCAGACTTTGGATTTGATCACATTTATAATAATAATTATGATCATGTATAATTACAATGTAATAATTCCCCCTAAGCTCACTTGATGTTTATAAAAAAACACACACAGTAACATGAATGAAAAGTTAATTTTATAGCTAAAATAAATGCATCTATGTCTAAAAATTACTTATAATTTGTGTATAATCTATTTGCACTGACTGTCGCCAAGTAGTATACTATTTCTGGGCAGAATGACCAAAGGTAGAGTGGAATAGGGGCTATGGATAAAGAGCCTCTACTCCTATTCCTATTCCTATTCCTATTCTATTCTTCTGTTTTGAAGACCAGCATTCCAGAGCACTGTTATCATTCCTTAAGCCTTTACTGTTATTTCAATTCCAAAAACTCTGCAATTATCAGGTATTTTAACTCCATTATTTTACCTCAGATGGGAAGATCTGCCTGTTTTAAAGCGGGTGCGGCTGAGGATAACCTGCAGGCTCAGACTGACGCCCATGCAGGAGGGAGTGGGAGTCTCCTGCACTCTGGCAGAGGTCTGCGTCTGGGCCTGGGAGCTGTCGCCAGGACGACTGCGGCATCAGCCAAGGTCAGGGCTCTTGGTCCGGGTCAGAGGTCGATGTTGGGCTTCAGCCAGCAGGCCCAATATATCAGTCCAGTAACCAATCAGAAGAATCAAGATAGCACAGGTAAAGAAAACATTTTATAATATCACATGTATGTTATCAAGCAGGTTTCCATTTCCCCTAGACTGTCAGGATGGAAAAGGCCTCTTTTGAGCTAATGCATGAATAATTTTCTTTAGCAATCCCAAATTTGATATGCTTATCTTATCTTTCCACTACTTTTATGTTTGAATGCCCCCCTCCCCCCTACACACCCACCCACACACACACACAACTCTCCCACCACCACCACCAGCTTAAATTGGCATGAGATAAAGGCAAACTCATTAATATGCACCATCTGAGATTAATTTTGTCTGATCTCATTGGAAGCCTTTAAGGAACACTCCGAAGAGACTTCTTATGCCGCAGAAGGCTGCCATCTGCAAAACAATATAAATAAATCAATAAAAGCTCGCTCACACGTAGCAAATTTCCAATTCAGTTGATTCAGGTGGCAGAAGAAGTCAGCATACTGTGCAAATGTGAAATTTGATCATCACCCTGCATAAGACTGGTATCTATGCGCTTTATCACACCTGTGTATGTTTGATCTGCTCTGTCCCTACTTTTGATAATCTAGACACATAGGAGAGAGAAAATATGTAATTGTGCATGTGTTCCCAGGCTGGCACAAACGTAACCAAAAACCGCGCGTGTTGAATTGCTCAGCACAGTGTTATGATTTGCCATGCTTTCTTATCATAATCCTTATTAATACGTGTGCATGGTGCCTTAGTGTTCCCTGGCCTTCTGGGAACTAAAGACTTTGAAGTGTGAAGCAATTAACTCTTAAGTAATGTCACTATGGTCCTTCTGGAATTATCCTCCATCCCTGACTGTATCCTACACACACCGCATAGACAGACGGCAACTAAAATATACATCTTCCATATTTAGCATTGGCCAGTGCTGTCATCTCTCCTTATGTAGATAGACTACGTAATGGAGTGACTTCTGCTGTTGTTATTAATATTCATGTTTTTTTTTCACCAGCAACCTGGAGATAACCAGGAATGGTTATCAATGGGAAAAAAAAAATAAACTAGCAATAATTCTAACCTCTGGGAATTTCTGCTTCCAATGAATTTGTGAAGGAAAATCCCTCCTTTTTACATGTGGGTAATTATATTGTACAGCTATTGTGTAACAGTCAGCACATTGTGATTTCTCATGGAATTTCCGAGTAGATTTGAAAATCTGTATTGTTATGCTGATGAGGATGATCCCGTTATAGGACAGGATGTATGTATGGAAGCTGATATGACTTTCAGCAGACTGCAGCTGCCTTCTTCACAGCAGTACCACTTTGCTTGAGTCGTTCTGCAAAGGTTGCCTCCTTCAGGGATTTTTGTTTGGTATAATACTGTAAATGTGGATATTCTGGTCTTTGAGGCTATATTGAAAATTTACATTATATAATATATTCTTTTTCTTTCCATTTCTCATTTGGGCAAACCGGGTTGTGTTCAGTTTCATCTCTTACATTAGCACAAAGTTTATGTAAATAAATCAAAAAAACAGGCTTAAAGTATTGTATGTAGGTGATTTTTATTTATGATAAAAGGATGAAAATTATTTCGGATTGTACTTTACATGAATGTTAGGACTTGAAATGTGTTAGCGACTGAATTAATTCGATGCAGTGTCTTTAATAAATGTAATGTAATACAGCCATCAGGCATACTTATAAGGAATAAACTTAGACATACCTAATTTATCCCAAATTACAGTAACAATTGAATACAAACAAATACTGAATGTGTTCGATATTGCACTAAATTGAATAAATAGCCCAATTATGCAGAAAGGTAATTTCTTTTTTGAACAATTTCTAAAAAATTTTAGGGGTTCTCATTTTTTTTGAAATGTAAAAATCTTAAATCACGAGCTACTAGCACTGTTATGCTGTAAAGGTCTCATTATATAGTACTAAAATAGATTTTACAGTAATACGATTTATGCCGATTATAGTAGGAACACCAAAATAACAGAAATATGCTGGCAACTCCCAGTATTTTTGACAGTGTTGTACCGTAAAAACCTATATTATATAAAATAGTTAAAAGTACTGTTAACTATTTAAAGTAAATAGTTAACTGTAAAAAAAAAAAAAAACTGTGGCATGTAGGCAGCTGTAGTTGCCAGTATTTGACTGTAATTTTCCAGGAGAATTTCTTAAAGTGTACAGATATAAGGCTCCTGTGGTGGTCAGCTCCATTACAGATGTGTTCAGAAAAGGAAAGATTTGCACCAGGGAGATTGAATTGTGACCATAAATTGCAATAAGAACAGAGCCAAACTCGCGGGAACCTTGGTTTGAGGTTTGCATTCGATGAATCCTGTCTAGCTAATGCATTTCATTGAACATTTAGCTTCAGGATTAAAATGAGTTTTCTGAACCCTATTTATTTTATGAATCACCAGTTAAGATGCTTTTCTTTCAGCAAAAATGAAAGTATGGTGTGTTTTCACACCTGGAGAGTGAAACTGTGTGAAGTAAAGCGATTGCACTGAAATTGC
Source organism: Lophius piscatorius (assembly GCA_009660295.1). Lineage (NCBI taxonomy): Eukaryota > Metazoa > Chordata > Actinopteri > Lophiiformes > Lophiidae > Lophius > Lophius piscatorius. The sequence goes on along the minus strand of VRLP01000683.1, from coordinate 145,878 downwards.
TGGAAAAGGGATGGGTGAAAACAGCAAGATCAGCAAACACCCTAGGGTTTACGATTTAGGACCCACACACTCTCACTTTCACCGTTTTACCTTCTTCTTTGGTACTTTGGATCATTGAATAAAAAAGAAAGAATAGGTGAAGAAAGATTCAAGTTATTGTTGGAGCACAGAAAGAGAGGACAGTCAAAGTTATATTAATAATTCCATTACTGTTCGATTCCTTTTTAGATTCTCATGAATAATTTGTGTTGTCATTCAGCTGGAACACAAATCCGGGATCGCTAGCCTGGTGGATGTTTGTCAGTCCCACTTCTCCCCATCGCTGAATGGATTAGAGAAGGGCAGGAAGGAAATGAGGACATTTATCTTTAATGATCCTGACCTTCTCTGGAGTGAGCTCCAATCTAACAAACAGCACATGTGGCCCTCAGAGAGATATCGAGGAAGGAGGTTGAGCGATGAGCAGTGTGAAAGCTTACCGTTGATGCTGGAGGGGAGCTACGCCGGAGACTAAGATTCTCTCTACCATCAGCGCTTATATTCTCCATATTGGAGTTTTGTATTGTGCTGGTTTGATGGGTACCCTGTAGCGTGCACCAAAGCACATAACTGTGCTGAACTGAGAGGTAAGTAGGGCTTGTTCTCGGCAGCCCAAGGATAATGCTCTTCTCCTGCCCAGGATCTAAACCATGAGCTGCAAACTAGGGCAGTTAACATGGTTCTTCTCTCCAAGGCTTTGGGATTTTCCCTCTGCCCACTGTGTGTGTGTGTGTGTGTGTGTGTGTGTGTGTGTGTGTGTGTGTGTGTGTGTGTGTGTGTGTGCGTGTGCGTGTGTGTGTGTGTGTGTGTGTGTGTGTGTTTTTGTACTCATACCTGCAAATTTCATCTGTTTAAACGTTGGAAACCAGAGATTACAGATTAGGAGGTTTTCTCACCGCTGCTCACCGGTAATAGCTGCCAGTGTGGAGCTATGATTACTATCCTTCCCATCGCTATGTGATTCCCTTTCCTTTATTTAATTTCCTCTCTTAAGATATTTTATCCCCTCTTCATTTTTTTTCTCCCTTCAACCCACCTTTAATTTCAGTTCTCTGGATTTTAGCCTTAGGACCATAAATAATTATGAATAATTCCTGGTCATCTAACAATAAACTATAAATAAACTACACAGCATAAGTGTTACACAGATATATTCAAATATCTGAATAGTCGATGCTGTAGCGTTAGAAAATTCACTGGATGAAAGCCCAGTTTGCAAATACAGCCAGAACTAAAATTGGCTGCTAGAAGGTCAGTGTGTGTCTATGTCATTATTCTATTCAGAGCCATAACACAGAAAACTTCCTGGTGCCTACTTAGAGCTTAGTCAACACGCAATAATGAATGATTCATGAGGAATAATAAATGTCACAGCAACGCTGACTCTGCTGCATTCTCTAGGTATGTGAGTAGGGGGTTATTGATTTTGCAGTCGTCAGTCAAATACTCACACATTGTTTGTGTGCTGTCTGGCTGCTGACGATAAAATCTGATCAGTTAAGGAAGTTACAGATGCTCCTGGTAGATTAATGAACTAAACACTGTCGAACAAGATATTTTAAAAGACATTTTGTGGGTCTTCTTTTACCAGATGACCAAGTGTTTACCCATGATGCTCCTGCTGCTCCTGCTCCAGCAGCAGCTCAGCCCCAGCCTGCGGCCTCAAAGCCTCTGCCTCCCAAAACAAGCCAATCGGGTCTGCGCCCCCCAGGCTTCAGCTATAGCCGTCTCCCCGCGGGTCGCCTGGCAGCCTTTGGCTTCGTCCGGAGCTCCAGTGTATCCTCCGTCTCCTCAGCCCATTCTGTCGACAGCACGCAGAGTGACCCCTGCAGGACAGCTCACCGTGAGTCCACTTCATTGCTTCCCAGCATGCAACACGTTCAGACTAAAACTGCACTGGTAGTAATTCCATAACACCAATAGTACTTTTAGAAACACTTAATTTATCACCAAATCATGAATATATTTAGCATAAACAGCCCCCACACATTCAGTAAGTCTCAATTGGTTTTCTCCGCCCTCCTTCTCAACAAATACAGAACTGCAGTTTTGCATAGAAAGTTTCCTTTAACCCGACTCATTCAAAGGAATGGTAAAAAGACTAAACCGGTGCCATTGTGTCATCGCTACTACTTGATCATGATGATGCATCCTTTTATACAATCATAAATTGTTTTTTGAATTTTTCACACATGATTGATCCAAAATATTAGCTCATTCAAATTAACATAATTAAAGGGACAGTTTACCCCAATATTACATACATTTTTTCATGTTTTATTTCTAACCTGTTGTGTTGTTCAGTCATCGCTATTATTCTATTCTATGTTGTGGTGATCAAAGCTCTTCAATGTCTTCTCCTGCGCCTTCCACTTCAGCATCATCGGAAATTAATCACCTCTAGGATATGCCAAAACCTACCTCTGGGTAAAATTTCATGCAAATCCATCTTGCAATTTTTCCTTAATCTTGCTCACAAACAAACAAATATACAGACAATCCCACAGGATCGAAAAGATAACCTCCTTGGCGGAAGTGACAAAGTCTGAAGTAGGCGTGACATGGTGACTGCTGCATGGGGTGGTTTAGAATTTAGAGTTGTTGAAAAGTAGAAAATATAGTATTAAATTCCATAAATGTGTGTCTAAATCTGTAAACAATCCTATGCTGAGTAAACGCCGGTTGTTCTTTCTTGTCAAATGTCTGTGAAAACAACAGCTCGTGTGATGCTGTTCCCCCGACTCATTAGTAATTAAACAGACTTTAAACCAGGTGTGTGCTGCAGATTGAGCCAGTATTGGTGGACAAACAGAGGGGTGAGAATACTTTTTCATCTTCAAGGTCTGGAGAAGCGCCAAACAGCGTGACTTCAATACTGCTTGGCAGCCGACTCGGTTAGTTGGCTGAATTTCTGGTGGCTGCATGTGTTTTTAATGTGACCTACATAAGAAACGCTTGTTCTTCCTCTCTGAGTTACAGTTGACGTAAGCACCTCCATTCCTGCACGTCAGGCCCTTCTGTTACGTCTTCAATCCTTTCTCTCATTCCTCAACAGGAAGAAATTGTCCCTAGACTCTTCAAAGCAGGACATATTTTTTTCTTAGGAAGTGAAGTGGTAGATTGTCTTATTTGCTGACATGAGTATTATCATTGTTTTTATTCACGTTTTCACCAAAAAAAACACAAGTAGTAGTCTAACTGCATCTACTAGATGATTTACAGATAATGGTGCGAAAACACCAATTTTGACAAGATTAGTCATATTATAAGACTGACTTTGTGCTCAACATAAGTATATTGTCCAATTTAGCAATTGTTTGCCGCTATTTGAGCTTGTAAGTCAAACCTATTCTATACCTACAGTATTTATACACATCCACATATGCACACGCATACAGGTTTTAAAAGAAAGGCCTGCGGCTGAACGCTTGTTTTCCTGCTGTCGCTCAGCGCATAATGTGACCAAAAAGAATCAAGCATGGTGGACTTGAGAGGCAAGTCCCCCCTACACCCCCAGGTTACACACAGTTAGTCCTGTGTGTAGCCTTACCTTCAAACCTCATAGTTCAGGTATTGCATGATTAGAACGAGACTAGATAGATTCAAATTTTCAATATTTTCTATTTATGACAAAAAACAACTCCTTATGCAACCAGGATAGAATATCAAGTATTGGAGTGTGTTTGAGTGACAGCAGAAAGGCCTTTCTAGAAAATAATGACATGATTTGCAGCAAGTTGGCGAAATACTTCATCTCTACTGAAACTTAAATGAAAGAATAGTCAGACTGACAGGAGAGTTTTTCCGTCTATCAACAATGTTGGAGAAGAGTAATAACTCTTCAATAAAAAAAGATAAGAGGCAAGGATCGCATTCCTGTTGTTTCTACTGATCAGACAGCAAGGTGGGTTCTGTTTACGTTCTGAATGGGAGAACTTGTTAAGGAGTTTGACAACAGTGAGGAAAAGATTGCTGTATATCAATTAAGTGGGTTTGAGAAAGTATCTCTGGAGCTTGAACTCCTCACTGTGGTAGCTTATCAACCTGCTGAGATCAACATCCAAAAAAGTAAAAGAATGAATAAGAAAGTGAAAAAAGCAATAAAATAATATAAAAACTAGACGTATACTATTCACAGACAACAAGGGGATGACTCCGAAAAAGCCCCCAAGCCAATGCGTTTGAAGGATCTTATCAACTCCTCAAATTAAATGGGTTGTAATGGTTTTTGTAATAAAATAAAAAATAAAACTAACTCTAACGAGTAAAACATGTTATATATATATATACAAGACAGATCTCCACGATAAAATAAAATTGAATTGAAAATAATCCATGTAATAGTTTTTGAGTTAACAAAAAGAATCTAAGGCGACGATAAAGATTCCCTAATATTCCCGACTTTTCAGGGGTATTATGTTTTGCTCAAGGACACTTTTACTCGTGGACAGAAGAGACTGGGGGATTGCACCACCCTTCCTCCTGAGCCACAGCCTCCTCATTGTATCTCGTCTGAGAAACAATGCTTGAGTCCCTCAGAAATCCCCTGAATGCGATGATTCCCTCTGCTGATTTTCAGAGCTATGAACTTCACAAATAAATCTCAAGCACATTCTGGACTGGAAACAATGGAAATCAGAGCAAAGGCAGCCGAATGGCCCGATATTTCTGGATCCAGGATAATTTGATTTATATTGTTGACACTTTAGTATTTTTGGAGCATTTCATTATGGAGTGAAAACTACTTGCTTTCCATATTGTAGATAACATGGTGTGAAAGAAATCCTAGTCACAGGAGACCTAAAATAGCAACACACAATTTCTCACCTTCAAACTGAGGTAATCAACTCCTCAGGGGAATAGAGGTGGGTTTATAGGACATTGATTAGCAATGAACCGAGTCCTCCATTTACCCAAGTGTCTTATATCCCTTAAGGTGTTTTCAGGATCTGCACTGGAGAGCATGCATGTGAGAAACCAAAGGGAAGCATTGTTAAATCCAATGTGATTGACAGACTCGATTATGGCTGATTGGAGAATCAAGGAGGAGGTGGCAGATGAAGGCTGTGCCTTTAAGCTAGTCTGACTCCATGATGGAAACTCGGTCGCTAAAACAAACCGTGTGTTATTGGAGTTCTCTCGCACGCATCTGTCCGCTCTTAAGGTGATAATGATATTATGGCGGAAATTGAAAGAATGACAGGCTGAGCAGACGCTTAATGTGAGACGTGAGGAGCTGGAGGGAAGTTGCAGTGGAAAAAGACAAGATTCAATAAGTCAAAATGAGCAAAGGGGAGAAAGGGGGAGGGATATTTTGGAAGGAAAAAAAAGAGAAATGTGGATGAGATTGGTGCAGGGAGGAGAGAGGATGCCATAACCCAGATGCCATGGCTCAGATCCGGTCTGTGACTCATAGCAGCCCACCATGAACAGATGGTTTCTATGGTGCATGTGCTCACACTTATTTTCACAACTGTGTCCACACAGACACACAAACACACACACACACTCACACTCACACACACTCACACGCACACGCACACACACACACACACACACACACACATACACGTACACATACATACATACTATTAGAGAAGCAAATTAGACCGGCCAATTAGATATGGCTGCCATTCTGTTGCTGAAGAGAGGAAAAAATAGCATGACAGATTCTCACTGAGGCAGCAACGAGAGGACGGGCTCAATGGTTCTGTTCTTTAATTCATATACTCCTAATCTTATTTTATCCAGATCCATGTTAATCACAGTTTAAGAGAGTAACCGATGACCGACTCTAACGTTAGCGCTTGGGGAAAAGAAAATGAGATAACGGTGTAAAGCCACCCTCCAGTTCCCAAAGAGCTATAAGACACTAATGTGCCTCATGAATGCATGTGGTCACGGCGGTCGGGTGGTTAGACCCAAATTGCTTTTGGGTGTGAATTTGACCACGAATAGATTTTTGTCTATACCTACTGACCCAGTTTACACCACCTCTTGTGACCCGAGACAGACACCAGCCCTGTACAGAGTAAGCAGTACTTCTTTTCTCTCTACATAAGACGTAAATTACTTTTTGTTCCACAGCCACTAAAGGCTTCTCCCACACTCTCTAATATTATCACACCCATAGACTTACAATAGACTTACAGAGGTCAGTATTTCAACTGCATATGGTTTATTTTCAGTACATTTTGAGATTGCGGTTTTGTGCTGTCTCTTGACAGCACTATTAAACATATAATAATTATTGTTTTTATGTTAGCATGTAGTAATAATTTCCCCAAAAAGTCTGTGATATTATGGAATCGTCATTTCCATCACCGCAGATCCTTCAAGTTAACCCGATAACTCAAAAACTATTCAATGGATCACTTTCAAATTTTAGACCCAAAAGGACCTCTTCTTGAAGAAGAACTGGATTGATTTTGATTTGATTTCGACACTAAGGGGAACTTTATGTCCAAAAGATTTGGGGACATAATTTCTCAACCGTTGGTCTGATTTAGTCTAAAAATATGGTGAATATGCATGAACTGGAGGAGATTTATCTCGCATATATCATATTTTAAGTTGATTCTTATTTAATGCAGAGTTTTTGATGAAAATACTGTAAACATAACTTCACATTTAATTTGAGGCAGGCAGAATGCTTGTACGATGCAGTGGATTGGGGGCGACAGTCTAAGACTAGTTATTACTTTTACTAAAGGATTGAATGTTTCTTCTCATCAGACCCACCAAACAAATCCCAACCCAAATCCAAGTAATCCAGTGAGTGCATTCATACCGGCTGTTGGCGTTTTTGTGAGAGTACACACTTCCTTATTTCCCAGGGGTTCCATTTTTTTCAAGAATAAGAGCTACTTCTTCAGCATGTCAGCTCTGCAAGCTCTGCACCATAATCAACATGAGCAGACTGCACCGCCATCAAATCCTGTACGACAGCAAGAGAGTTTCTTCTGCGGAATATGCTGATTTAGCAAGTGCAGAAGTGTTTATGCCACAGTGAAACGAAACCCCTACCAGATGGAATTTTTCCAATATTAGCTGATACTTTTGACGATGACATTTGGCTATACAGTATGGCCACTTTCCACCAAGGGAGAACTTTTAAAGTGAACATAGAAACGGGTTTACTGGGTTTAATGCAAAAAACATGACAAGCAAATATAGAATACTAGAAACTAAAAACTGAATTTTTAATGAGTAGCGGCTGAAGAGGAAATATGATTGTCTTTTGATTTAAGAAGCATCAACGTCTCCATGTCCTTTTCATGTTTTCATCTTCTTTTGCTTGCTTCATCCTCATCCGCATATAGCAAGTGTCCTGTGCTCCTTTAGCTCTGTTGGCTCTATCATCAGCCTGTCAATCAGGGATACCTTGCAGCTTGGTTCTCCTCTTGTTTTAATTCATCCATTTCACTGATCTCTATTCTAATTTAATAATCTATCCTTATTCAGTAATGTGTCTCTGAAAACCCATCATCATCATTTTGTCTTCCTGTCTTTGCTTTGCTTTTGGATTTGGTTTGCTCATATTATTGGGCACACCTCTGGTCCTAGCAACCAACCAGTTAATCCATGTAAATTGGAGCGCCGTTAAAAACATCATAACTGTCAATATCCAATATGACGAAAAAGATTATCCTATCTCATACATACACACGTACGTAAATAATGGGGAATAAGCTATCCACATCCGATTAAAAATTCTGCTTAATGTTCTATCCTGTTTAGGGTTGCGGGGCTTGGAGCTTATCCCAGCTGACATTGGGCCACCACTGAACATAATTCATGGTAATTACATACATGTGTAGTGGGAGGACCTAACAATGTTTATTTATTACATTTTTTCCATCATTTTGCCGATTTCTTTTTTTTTACATCGATAGACGCACTTTATATTCAATTTTCATGACATTTCGTTCACAATCCATCCACAGCTCCTAAAAAACCTCTAAACAGAAGTCAATGGAATTTCAAATATGCTTTGTTGGGGCACTGAAGATTTATTATATCTATACTTATAATCTATACTTATATATAATTATAATTGACTTGTTCAGTTTGCAGAGTTTTACATTTTGGGGCATATTCAAACTTGATTTTCATGTTATTTTGCACGTATCCTTTAATTATCTTGTCAAAATACTTTTTATTTGTGAATTAAAAATGTAGATTTTACCTTTGAGACTCGATAAAGGAGAAAAACAAGGTTCACCAACAATGAAACGGAATGTAAAGCATACACACACTCATACTCATTTTGCTTTGTAGCACTTTGAGATTTTATCCAAATGTAAAGTGCATTATAAATTAAATGTATTATTATTATTATAGGCAAAAATCATTTTTTGCAAAAATCTTTTAACTTTGCAGAGATTCTTCCTTTTTCAATTCTGAGATGGGATGTCCAGAGATTTAAAAAAAAAGTATTTTGATAGCAGTGATTGCAGTGCCGGGATTTCAGAAATGATATCTGGTCTGGGGGCACTGTCCATACACCTGGATGATTAATGATGATGAGCAAAAGCTGTAAACAGCCTTGCTAATCAACTCCAAGAGAAGCTCTGTTTCTTTAAAACATTAGCTGAGCAAGGAGGAACAGCTATTCCTGTGTCCAGTTTGTGCTGCGTTTTCATCTCTGACTCTCAACAAGGTTATTGTAGTGATCATTTCTTACATGGATACCCCCATGGATATATAATGAGCTGCCGGGTTTGTAAGAGGCTGACAATAAGCTGCATGCGGGCCCGCCCCCCTCCTGAACGCAGACTACATGCGTGCTTTGGGCATCATGGGCGCGAGAGAGAGAGAGAGAGAGAGAGAGAGAGAGAGAGAGAGAGAGAGAGAGAGAGAGAGAAACCTCCAGGTTTGTTGAAATAAAAAAATAAACTGATTTACATTATTTACCTTAAGTTTATCACACACTAGATAAAGAGAGGAGGAGAGTCTCAACTTGTTCTGAACATTCATTCATTCGTTTTCTCTGACTGCTCTAACTGGACAATTAAGCTGATTTTCCAGAGACTGTCTTTATTAACATTCTTTGCTGTCTGTTAACAAGTTTTTCTTCACTCAGCATTCATGTCTGATGCACAGCAGCAGCAAACTGACCACCTGGTTGCCGTTGAAGTTTTAATTAATGGTCGAATTCAATTTATAATTGCCTAAAATGTATTTTTTTTTAAATTTAAATGTCAATTGAGGGGTTTAATTCAGAACAACCAGATGTTGTAGAACACATTCCATTTTCAGAGAATTGTTGACAGAGAATTACACTCATACAATAAAAAAATAATAATCATATTATTATGGATTTTATCAGTTTATTGATATATGTTTGGTTGATAATGATGATGAGAGTCGAGAGGCTTCACTGTCTCTGTTAGGATATGACCAGCTTACCTCAACCTGCTGCTGCCGTTTATCTCTTCTGCCATAAAGTCCCCTTTGCACTATTTTCAAAAATGTGAATAATAGAAAAAACAATATGTAATACATCATCTGCACAGTTCTGAAGTGATTACAAATCCTCTTTGTTAGTGAGTTACTGTCGAATCAAGAGGAGAGGTTGTATGTGTGTGCGAACGCAGGGAGGTGTAATACTTTGCTCACCGGGAACAATCCATACCAATCAGAAAGCTCCTCCCTGCAGGGTACCATTCTAATCCCAAGGACCTGATGGACTCAACTGAGAGCTTTATCAATGCAGTCCATTTGAAACATGAAATATGAGACCCAGATTTTCAAAGCAGCTCTTAATTTTTTGCTTGTTTTTTCCAATCACTGATGATGTGGTTGATCAAAATCCCAGTGCTTCTTACAGAGCAGCTTTACATTGAATTGTAAATCTAAGAGTGTCACATGAAGTGCTTTCAGTCTGACATTAGTGGTGACATTATTGCTTTGGGATGAGAAGATGAAAAGGATATAAGGAGTGTGTGTGAGTGTGTGCTTTCAAGTGTGTGAATGAGTTCACTAGTTATATGATAGATTATTGATGCACTGTGGGCCAGGATGAAAGATGATTAGGGATTCAATGAAGGTCAATTTTCATGTCTAAGTATTTTAGTAGTGTCCAAGTTTCAACATTTGTGTCAGAGCATTTCTTTCCGGTCAACCTAGTTTTGATATAAAACGGCCTCATGAGATATTAAAATAAAGCAATACATTATCAGGAAAAAAGGGAATAACATTGAGATTGTGTATTGGACAGTTGACTTTATATATAATTCTGAGAAAAAAATATTATACTATAAACTCTGAGACAAAAAAATGTGAAGAAAATCTTATTCTATGTATTCCAGGTCTGAGTATGAGTGAGGAGCCTCCTCTTCACAGGGTGACCACCGGCCCACCGTCAACCGATAACCAGAGAGGTGCACCCTCTCGTGACCACAGTCTTCAGCCACCCTCCACTCCAGTCCTTCCCCGGCGTTACCTGCCTCCGAAGCCACGAAGCTCCCCTGGGGGTCAGTTTCAGTTGTTTGAGCATGAAAATATCATATTTTATCAGAACTTCCATGGAATTGTTTTTGCTCGGCATGGTTTAATATAAGTCAAATAATAAAATGTGTTTATGAAAGGAACAGGCAGTACCCTCACTCGCAAATGCAATCTGAGCCTCATGCAGGGAGAGATGTGGTTTTAAACAAGCAACAGATTGCATTCTGTTCCGTCAGGCTGTCAGCCCATATGTGGGGAACAATTTAATAAACAGCAATCCATACCTAGTGTACCTTATCGAGCAAGTAGTGGTGTTCCTAAGTGCAGGAATATTTAAGTGTCAGTTGTTGAATATCAGAATTTATTATCAAGGAGGCGCGGTGAAAATTTTCAGTTAAACTACAGTTATCTCCTGTAACAATGCAAAATGACTGCACATCATCACAGCCTTTACTTTTTAGCTTTCTCTAAAAATCAGATTTTTTTGTTCTGTTAAGGATATTAAAATGCGTTTGAAGTGTTCATTTCAGCTAATTGTTCCAGCTTGTGATAACAGTATTCTCCCATGTGCAAAAGGTGTGAAATACTAAGATCAAGGAGTTGTTTAGATTTTATGGCTATGGTGTGTAATAATAGACAAACATACATTTAGCGCACTGTCCATTATTTACTGCTCATGAATGTTTATGAGGTTGTTGGTTCTCACTTTTCTCAGTTAATGGTGTCAGTAAAGTAGGCTTAGAAGCGAGGAAGAGTACTGGCAGGCATTCTTTTCACACACAGTCATATTTTTTACAAATGGAAGTTAACACCCATAGCCCTGTAGTGTTACATCTCACTCACACTTACTGCATGTCTCTGCACTTTCATAGTGGCTGAGGGAATTGAAGACTGAACGCCACCGTCTATGCTTTGTTGTTTTTGTTGTGAATGTCTCAAAAATGGACACATCTTTGACAAAATGCACCGTAGACACTAAAACAATGTAGACATCAATATTGTGTACATTGTGTACATTTTACCTCCATCCTGGTCTGTGGATGCAGGAAGTGTGAGAGAAAATTACTCTTTTCCAGTCTCTCTCTAGCCTTGAGGGGATTATATTTTTACTATTAATTATTATTATTATTATTATGAGGACATAGCTGAGCAATCCCTTTCAACCTGGACATCATACATCCACCACCGACAGCCACCACCACCACCACTACAAATAACCATTAACCCTTCCCCCTTGTTTGAAGGACTTTCTCCCTGTGGTTGATGGATTAGCTATGCTGGCCCTGTCCATGGTGCTGAATTTGCTGCTGTACCACCTTAAATATACTTAAAATCAAAAATATTGACAGTAATGACTTACTCTGAGAGACATTTGCATGACTACATCATTACATACGCAGTGAGCACTCACACACACACACACACACACACACACACACATAGGCCTAGGGTATCTCTCCAGGGTCATTTTGGGGATTTGTTCAGGATCAGAGGCTTCATTCCCATTACAGGTCAAACTTGTTTCTTTTCAAGGTCTCTCTCCTCTCTGCTTCACCACAAATTCCTTGCCAAGCGAAACCTACTTATTTATTCACTAAAATAACCATTTTGAAGTCCCTGGCTAACACATCTCATCCTAATTGTGTAAATGCAGCTCCTCTCTTACTCCAACATATCTCGCCAACTGCGCAACAAGGATTAACGATTGTCACTGTCTTTGCAGTGAAGTATGTCACGTGTCATGTCACAGAGAGCAGGGGGAAGATGGGCACATCTCCTCCAGCATGCTCTGCTTGGCTTTGACTGGGAGTCCTGTGGGTAATAGTTAGACTGCACCGCAGGGGGGTGTTCGAGATGAAAGAAGTAGGGTAGCAGAAATAGGATGGGGAAAATAAGCAAAAAAAAATGAAAAAGAGGATAAATGGAGAGAATGAAGGGTTGGGGGCAAAATATGGTTGGATTGATGACTGTGTTTGATTGATATGATAAAAGAAAAAAAAATAACAGTATGCACAGATTGATTGTATCCCTATTGATTGACAGTTGGCAGGAAGGAGTTTCAGCGAAATTCCGAGGTCATACGTTCTTTACCGTCTTCCCCTAAGAGACTGGCGGTGGTTCCTCCAAAACCTCAGTCCCCAGGTGAGTCGTTTCCATCATTACTACAACACATCATAACAAGCAGGCATACACATTGTATCTGTACGAACATCAGATCGTATCCCCCTTTACCCAAAGAGAATTCAAAGTTCAACAAAAAGAGCAAAAAAACAACTTTCACCTGATGAAGTCACAATAGTACCTTTCTCAGCCGTAATAGGAAAAGCATGAGTGTTGATTTGAATGTCGATGATGACCGAAATATATTCAACCGTGTCAGAGTGCACCATCCTCAATATTACCCTCAAAAGCTTCAATGAAAGAGAAAATCTCATTTTCATGGTGCACATTTTGACTTGCCATGGAAAGGAGATTAGTAGCATGAATTGATTATGATGTTATAGCTTCAAAGCTATTTGATGCGGACATAATGAGAAACTTAAACAAAAGTGAATCATCACAAAAATTATAATACAAAAAATGTAGTTGTATATAGCAAAGAATGCTTAAAAAGAACTTTGGCCACAAAATGAATTGGCCATAAAAGGCCAAACAAAATAAGAAGAATACCGGGGTTACTTGAAAGATAGTTTAAAGCAGGGGTGCCCAACGTTTTTACACTTCAGATCTACTTTTACATCTTTAAACATGACAAGATTTACCTGTCAGAAAAAAAACAGTCTCTGACCCATAATGAGGTGCAAGCTATTTTTATAAATCAGACTCTTTCGACATTTAAGAGAAGGGCATGATTACCCGGCACTTAATGTGATATTTGCCACTAGAAGGGGGATGCTGGCTTCTCATAATCAGAGCTCAGTGTTTCCCATGGAATATAGACAAACTGTGGGTTGTGAGCTGTGGACCTTCCAGCTGGGTCCGGGGTCACGAGCCCTGTAAGAAAATTGTGTATCTTCGAAGTTAAATGTATTAATTTGACGCACTTTTTGATGCGCATCAACTGATATCAAGATTTTAAAAAAGATCCAATTATAGGCAAAAAGTCCAAAACATAAATTGATATTTGACCGTAAATAACAACTTATTTGACCACCAGCTGGTCTGTTTGCGGTTCCTGTTCATCAGACATGGATGCAGAGTGGAAGACTCTGAATTTTTTTTCCTGAACTGGACATTGAATGTCCAGTATGAGCGGTTACAGAAAATGAATGAATATCAAGAACAAGCTGAGGCAGACTCCACCTCTTTCTATCTAGTGTTGTGATGAGCGCGCGCTCTCTTACCATCGAATCAGATGTAGTCTTGGATGCGCGCTCCGTCTCTCTGCCGCACTCTCTCTCTCTCCCCCCATCGGAGCAGGCAAGTGGCTCGTAGTGTTGCATGAGCCCGCGGTCGCGAGGATGAATTAGTGGGAATCACTGGTTTGTGACGGATTGACTGGAGCAGTGTACTTACGGCTTACAGCTATTTGACACAGTATCTAAAAAAAATTCTGTGATCGACCGATAAAAACTCATATCGACCAGTAGATCTTGATCGACGGGTTAGGCACGTCTGGTTTAAAGCAAGAGGAGGCAATGTTTCCAAAAAAAAAAAATCTATAAAAGCAACAACAAGGCTTCTATGAAAATGGAAGCAGCAGAAAAGAGGGGATTGGAGTTAGAAAAACAAATACTCAAGTAAAGTATGCATATCTGAAAAGAGTAACAAAGTACTTTTACTCTGCTACTTCCAACATCTCCTGTTGCCTTAAGTCCATTCCTTGATTCTGACATCGTTATTCCTCCTCGATTAACATGCTGCTGTTATCTGCATACTGTCTTCACACTCAACCCTATAAAAACATTTAGTATTTACTCCGCTCTCTTTAAACTCAGGTAACCTACAGAGGTGTGTGTGTGTGTGTGTGTGTGTGTGTGTGTATGTCTGTCTGAGTGTGTTTGTGTGTGTTTGTGTGTGTGTGTGTATGTCAGAATTATTAGATACGAATGAAATACATCTTTGTGGAATTTTTTACTTTTTGTGTTAAGTTTTTGTACATTTTCATGTATTTACTTTTACTGCATCGGTATACCTGAAGCTACCCCCCCCTCACCCCTCCCACTCTGCTCTTTTTCTTCTCACTGAATTCTTTATCTCTTCTCTCTTTCTACTCATTTACTCATGGTCCACACCCGCTCCTCATTCTATCCCCTGCCTCCCTCTAACCAATCTCAAACTCATTATCTGGGACCTGGCGCCCCAGCCTAGCATTGCGTTGTCTTGGAAACTCCTCCACATTCTCCAGTGAGCCTGACTGAAGTAGATGATGTGGTGGTTTGCTATATTGTGTGTAAATGTTCAGTGTGTGAACAAATTGACCAAAAAGTCTAGAAGAATTTAATCAATCTCAGTGATGCTATGCTCTGATGCTGTGTATCCCCAGAGGCTGCTCATATATGTTCACACTACATGACAAGTGACTCACACAGATGTTAATCTGGCAGAAGGTATGTCAAGTGCAGTTTCAAGGTCGTCTCCCTACGATGGAAAAAAAGCCATAACATGTTGATCTGGCATTTAAAACATCATTGATGCAAGATCTACCTTTTACATCATACAAAAGATACACTCAAACATGTACCCACTGAGAGTGTCCATATTATTTCATGCTGCAGCTCAATCATTTCTGGATACTGATGAGAGACATGATGAGATTAGATGGTCCATCGGACTGCAAATTAGTCCAAGGCTTCATCAATTGGGAAGATTCCATTAACTCACAATAATTTATCATGTGAACACAGTTATTAGCAATAGATCAGGTCAAATTTATTCTGATTTAATACTCATCAATGTCATAAGTTGTGTCCAAGATATGTTTAAAATTAGTTTTCACTAATTAATGGTGCACATTTCAACAGCATATGCTTTTTCTATGATGCTGCTAATGCAGACTCATTTCCGACTTGATTTTAATTTTCTATATTTATTAATTTCTCTCTCTACAGTCCATTCTGGGCAACGGCTGGCTGCAGCAGTGCGAGGGTCAGCTCTCCCGGGGTCTCCTGGCCACGTGGCTCCCCCGAGGCTGCAGCAGGAACAGCAGGAGAACCTGCAAAGAGAGAAAGAGGAGGCGCAACAAAAAGAAAGACAAAGACAAGCAGAGGAGGGAGCCAATGAAATCCAAAAGGAGGAGGTGGGCTGCTGGGAACATTCGCAACAAGTTTACACTGCTCTATTCTATTTTTAATTATTATATTCCATTCTTCATTGCTCAGGTTCAGAGGCTTCAGGGATGCTGTGAGCTGCAGCAGAGACAGCTGAGAGCAGTAAGAGAAGAACTGAGGAAGACTTCCCACGGTCTGGAAGCCTTTATTATCACCACCCAGCATTACTGCCTCAAGGTACCATGCCTTAACTCACAAGCATGATATTATCTTATACCATATAAATGATATCCTGCACATATCCATGGTGAATTATCATGCCGATATCCCCCATAATTCCACCTCTTATAAACAGATCATGGTATGAAGACCAATCTATGATTCTACTTTGATACACAGCAGTGCCTCAACATTTTCCTCAAGTCTTTGGCAGTAGAAAAAACAGACTCACACAAATTAGCTCAAGACCACTTATAGTTTTTAATATCATGAAGTGAGATTCACGGCATGGTCCAAGAGGACTATGATGAGCATGAGTGACTGTGCCAGCGGGAAGGTTCCTTCAGAATTCATTGTAACACAGGGCAGGTTTTGATCTCACTCCCCGTATCTGATGAAATTATTTAGCTTCTGCTGAAGGTATGCTTGACTTCTTTGTGGTCACAGTCTGAGTGCTGCAGTCCCTGTCCCACAATGCATTTATGGTCTATTTGAGTGGATTTGAGCTCCCCCCAATGGAATCAGCCAGACACGACAGCTACATCGTCATACACGATGTTGTATTTTCAATGTGTGTGTATGGAGTCACATGAACACACTGCATCAACAGCAGTGTTTAATGAGGCAGCTCCTGGACATTTATTTCAGTTTGAACAGTATTTCAGGCCTTTGATACGCCAGATTATTCAGATATCTCCCAGATTCTTATATTATCCTTTTTCCTATATGGTATGATTTAGGCCACGGTGTGCAGATTTTAAAGTTTTTGCGATCATGAAATTAAAAATACTGATATGAGAAGTAAGAAGAACATTAATTGTCTTGTTAAAATTGACAGTGGGTGTGATATTCAAAGCAGCAAGTGAACTTTGACATGGGCTAAATTGTGATGTTTACAAAACCGGGTCTGAACATCTCCACAACGGCAGTGTCCCAAGTCTCCAGTGGTTGGTACCTACCAATGTGGACTTAGGAGGGACAACTGGTGAACGGGTAACAGGGTCATAGGTAACCAAGGCTTCATAGAAATTGCAGAAAAAACACGGAACACACAGTGCAACTCAGAGCTTTTTAGCAGATTAAAAGGGACCAACACAATATTAAGTAGGGGATTTTAATGTTATGGCAGATTGGTGTACATTCCCATCAGGCTCACCTCTAAATATGGCTTATTAGCAAATGTCAGCATACTAGTATCCTGATAAACATGGTAAACATTATATCTGCGATACATCAGGATGTTAGCACAGCTGTCCAATGGAGGATGCTGATGTAGCTCAGAGCTGCTTGCATCGCAGCAGGTTTTTCTTCTGGCTGTGAACTAGCTGTTTTACTGTTTCTGACCATGATTCAGAATTCATTTCTAAATAATACTGAACGATGTCACTATCTTCTTTATTTTTTACATTTCAGAATACAATTACGGAAGAAAACCACAGGAAGTTGAGGTTGGAAATGCAAGAAATCCAAGAGGAAATGGGTGAGTTAGAAGCAACATTCGACCAAACACAATAAACACCTAATTGATAAAGACAAGGCAACAGGCATTTTTGCTTTCTTGATAGTGGTTAGAGTAAATGTGACTGGTTGTTAGGCAGTTATTTTTTCGTAATGACAGTGAGATATATGCTATGTCTGGTTACGTACTCTGATTGCAGTCTGTAGCTTTAGTGTCACGGCTAAGTAATTTGATTGCAGCTTAGATGCAGGAGTAAAGCACTGGAGGCGGTGGAAAGGCTCACCACTGGTAAAGTATGAATATTTTGAACACCATGATGACATCATAAGACACACTCTGCTTCATGCACAGCATCCAACATGGCACGATGGGAGACACTCCATCGGGAAAAGACAGCGCTTGAGATGGCGTTTGAACAAGAGCTGCAGGAGCTGCAGCTGCAGCAGGAGACAGAGCTGGCTGCTGTGGAGGAGGGGCTTAGGAAGTGTCACTCAGCCGAGACAGAACATCTGAGGGTGGAACATCGGTCGGTGATGGAGGAGCTGAGGACCCAGCAACAGGAACAGGTGAGAGCACATGATGGATGTCTGTCTGGTTCAAATGAGCTTAGATGAGATGTCATCGTTCTCAGCAACTCTAGCCACAAACAGAAATGCTATGCTGGTGTGCCTGTGTATTGTGTGTGTTTGTTTGTGTTTGTGTTCGTATGCTTATGCGTGTGTTAGGTGGAGGAGATGACAGTCAACCATCGAGCAACCATTCAGGAGCTCAGAGACATGCATAACATCACCATGGCAACACTGCATGAGGAGCATGCCCGTACCATGAGAGGTACGGTTTTCAGCCTCAAGTAAAATAAACCAACAGTATGAAACCAGTACAGCTGGAAACATCGTTCATCGGCCTCTTTTATTTACGGTGCTTCTGAATCTGTGTCTAGACTTGAGGAAAGCTCATGAACAACAAAAGGGGCTTCTAGAAGAGGACTTTGAAAAACTCAGGATATCTTTACAGGTATGATGTTATTAAAAAGAAAGGGAATTGATCTTTTTTTTTGCATGCCTGACGTGACGCCAGTTGATGTGTTTGTGTCTTTGGATGCTTTTGCAGGATCAAGTAGATACGCTAACATTTCAGAACCAGAGCCTGAGGGATAAAGCCAAACGCTTTGAGGAGGCGCTGAGAAGGAGTACGGATGAACAGATAGTTGTGAGTTTACTTAAGCAAAGAATAATTACAAGTCATAGGAGCTTTTGTACATGGATTTTTAATAAACTTTTATCAATCAATCATACAAACTTTGTCTTTATAGCCGCTTCCAGACAGCTTTCATGCTTTTCGAGACTCTTTATAAATAATTAATTAAGCTAAATAAGATCATAAAGGGTGTAGACACTACTGCACACCATTTTTAACAATAAAATAAAAACTGTAAACACTTATAAAAAGGTGTAATGTGTTCTTTGCATTTGGTCTTTGTCCGCAGTTGAGCATAAGAATGTTCAGTCAGTTGCGGATGATTATTCTTGGTCAACCAGAAAGGAGAGGATAACAGTTGAGCTAGCCCAGTTATAAAAGGATGCACCAGCGTCTCGGAGAGAAAATCATCAGTACTTTTGACATTGGCCTTGAAATTATTATCCAACTTAAAATGTATTCTGATTCATGAACAGAAACAATAAAACAGCCAGTATAAGAACCTGCAGCGATGTAATAAGCAAAAGCAGCTTTGACCCAATAATCAGGTCTTCTGTTTTATCCTGATTAAGCAGACTTGCATATGTGAAATACACTTTATAAGAAAATATTTAATCTTTCCACAACCCCATGATCGCTCTCTTTTTTCTTTCCCATGTCATCGTTTTTCTTCTTTGGGAATGTGCTTGTATCTGTAACAGGAGGCTCTGGCTCCATACCAGCACATCGAGCAGGACCTGAAGAGCTTAAAGGATGTAGTGGAGATGAAGAATCAGCAGATACACCAGCAGGAGCAGAAGATCTCTGATCTGGAGAAAGTGGTAGGCTCAAATAAACCCGACTCAAACACACAGCGATCAGCCATAAGTTTATAACCACTGATAGACAAAGTGAATGATTATCTCCTTACAATGCAACTTCTCAGTGGGTGGAATCAATTAAGCAGCAAGTGAACATTTTGTCGTTAAAGTTGACCCCTATCCACTGCAGAAAGCGCCTATAATGGGCAAGTCAGCATCAGAACTAACTTGTTCTGATGCAACAAAGTTATGTAAGTGAACCGTGGATCCTGCCATTCCATGTTGTGGTTACTTTGACATGTACCACCGACCTAAACGTCATTGCAAACCAAATGCACCCATGGAAATTTCATTACCTAATGGCTGTAGCATCTTTCAACAGGATAATGTACCCTGCCACACTGAAAAATGGTTCTAAGTTGGTTTAAGGAATACAACAACAAGTTGTTGACTTGCACTCCAAATTCCTTAGATATCAATCAAATCAAGCATCTGCGGGATGTGCTAGACAACAAGACTTAAAGGATCTGGTGCCCGATACAGCATACCGTCCGAGGTCATGTGGAGTCCATGCCTCGACGTGTCAGAGCTGTTTGGGTTCTGTATTATGTAGGTGGTTATAATGTTATGAGTAATCAGTGTACACACACATACACACTGGATATAAGGATATTATGGTCATTGTGCATGGTGAATGAATTTCTCTGTGATTGTGTTCCACTTTGAGCAGGCTCAAAAGAATGTGTTCCTTGAGGAGAGGGTTCAGGTTCTGCAGCAGCAGAATGAAGATCTGATGGCCCGGATTCAAATGAACCTAGCCCTCTCCAGGTAAGTCACAGTCATTCACGATCATTACCATCTTTTCTGAGCAACATTACATTTTGATCATTAGTACAGTCGGTGATTCTACATATTCCCTTCTTCACGCTAACTTCGGCTTCATCTGTGCTTCATCTCCTGCAGGCAACTGTCGGAGGAGAACGCCAACCTACAAGAGTCCGTTGAAAAGGAGAGCACAGCGAAGAAGAGGCTGAGTCAGAACAATGAAGAGCTCCTGTGGCGCCTCCAGACCAGCCCACTCATTTCCCCTGCGTCCTCCCCACTGCACCGTTCTTTCTCCGCCTCCCCTGTCCCCTCCTCATCCCCTCTCTTCACCTATTCACCACTGGCAGGTTGTGACTCCCCAACTCACTGCCATGGCTGTACCCAGCAGCCTCAGTATGACTCTCCCTCTCATAGAGCCACCAGCAATCAAAATCTCTCCCCAGGACCTGCCACACCCACCCACAGGGCAGCAAGTAATCAGAATTACTCGCCTGGGAAGGCCACGCCCACACACAGAGTGTCACCCAACCGCTACAACTCCGCTTCTTGTTACGGCTCTCTGCAGCGATGAGCTCCCATCTCTTTTATTCTTTCTTTGCTCCACATTCTCTCTCTCTCTCTTTCCCTTTAGGAATATGAATGCGGATATATTTGCTCTCGAAAAGTAAGAGCTTTGGCCTTCAGCCATTACATGACATATGACCTTTTTGAAATCTCTGCATCTGATGGTGTCCATCATGTGAGACACAACTAATACACAATAACACAGATGAAGAATGGAGGCAGCTTAGTTCCGTTTTTGCTCCATTCCCGACCCTTGTAGACTTTATATAGGGGAAACTGAGTATAGTGGGGACATGGAAAGAGTTTTTAACACCGCCTTTTTCAGCAATCAGTGACAAGATAGGACTCATGATAATTTGAGTGTTTACCCACTACCTCCCTGATCTCATATGGTGTTATGGTGTCCAACAAACATCAAACAGGTGTATTCAGATTCTACAGAGGAAATGATAGTTTTAAGGTCACAATGTAAACTTTTTTCACCAAGATTCATTTTTGTTAGTACTTATATTGTTGCAGATGAATCAAAAGGCTTGTTAGATTAAATTGTAGTTTCCCAGGCAAAATGTGATGCATTTTTCCCCTGCTAATGTCAAACTATTATGCAAATGCTGCTAGCTAAACAATGATTTACTGGGGTTGGGTGGGTTGTAACGCTTCTCTCAAGACTGTTACAATCATCCCCCTCCATACCGCTTTTGTGATTTTAGTAATAGTACAGAATGCTTAGGCAGTGGAAAAGAACGACTGAAAGATGTGTGCTTATCAGTGTTTTTAAGTAAGAAGGGTAAGTGAGTCAGATAAGGCCGCAAAACTACATGCATGTAACACTGAGCAGATACCGCAAAGCTTAAAGACCAGGGCCCCTAGGATCTTATCAGTGTAGGCTACCAGAGTGGCAACAAAGTTTTGTCTGAGGTCCAGGAGGAAGTGTTGGCTGACTATTTGATTAAAGCAGCAGACCTGTATCATGGACTGACTCCACATGAGGTAGACGAATGACAAGCTAGCCACTGGAGACCAGAGTAGAATTAAAGAAGATGCAGCTGGAAATATTCAACGATAAACCATTGAAGCTAGAATTAATCTCAGAAGAATATAGGAGTGGAAGCAACAAATGTTATAGAGGGTATCTTAAGGAAGGCAAGCAAAAAAAAAAGAGGAGAAAGCTCACCAAGAAAACGCTGAAAGCAATGTTGAGGATTCTGAGACCTCATATGATGAAAACGTTTGGTTTGTTTTTATGGAGCATTTTGCAACTCAAAGCCGAAGGAATTTTGGAAGAATGTGTGCTATCCAGTCTCTGGGCCCACCAATTGTGCACCCCAGCATTACCAACTTTAATTTGTTCATTCCTACCCACACACACACACAAACACACGCACAAACACAAACAAACACATACACACACACACACACACACGGCTCCTAAGTCCAACAGAAGGTGGATTTGAGTTATGGTCATTCACAGAGAGAGAGAGAAATTGTTATTCTTTGTTTTTTTATTTCAATAAACCTCATTTTGTAGAATATCACATCACATCTTGGGCCTTTTTTGGATAATTTTTTCCGATTGTTACAACTTACCCCAACCTTTGTCACAAGTTACCCTGGTAGTGGGGTAGATTGAAACAAAGGAACACCATGTATTTGACATCAACTCACGAGGTCTGTAATATTCTTGCAGAGGTTTGAATTGGTTACACTTGTAGTCAACAACTTTGGGTATTTTGTGTAAATGTTTGAGGTCTTTATCTCAAAGAGTTACAGTTGCTGAAGCACAAAGCGTCACATATTTACCCGGTCCCCCCGACTGGATGTAAGATAGTGTTAAAATGTGAAGTTACTTCCTTGCACATATGTAACATAGCACACTCTCTTCACAAACACAAGACTCTCTTCCTAATCCTCATTGTTCTTTCCTAAAAGCAAATTCCTTTGTATGAGATGAGTTGCAAATTTGAGTCTTTAACTCAAACAGTTGTCGAAAGAATTTTTTTCGTTGTTTTTTTTTTCATTTGGAAAAATCCCCAACTGAGCGCCTTATACTCTGTCCTACTGTCTCACCAGCAGAGAACCAGCAGCATATAAGGACTTTGGGATGAGGAAGAAAAGTTTATCAAAGCAACCCCAATCGTTTAACTGTAAAATAAAGAGGACTTAAAATTTCAGACTTTTTGTCAGGTCTTCCAACAGCGTCTTGCAACACGAGCGACAATTTCAGGATCCCTCAGGTCAACTTGCAAAACATTTGCCTGCCATTTGTTATTTTCCTCAATGAGCAGTCTGCTGCGTCTGTAGCTTAACAGCAGCAACAACAAAACACACACAGCTAACATGGAGCTAAAGCTAAAAGCAGACACTGGATTTTCTGTTTTAAACGTTGTGGGTACTTTCATTTCTGATTTATTTATGTTGCAACTCAAGCAAGCATGTACTGACAAAGTCTTCCAGTCCTAATGTGAAACTTATTGTGGCGTTAATAAGCTTGAGGCGTGAAGGAAACAAATATGGTCTTTGTAATTTTGAAAATATCACCTTTGAGACACAAGTGGAATATGTGACGTAGTCGAGAAGAAGTTAGATGTAGCATAGATTTTTGTGACTTGCCATCATCATTGTAGATGACGTTCAGGGGAATGTTTTATTTTGTGGTATGGGTCTATAAGCTATGTAGGTAATTACCTCTTTGAGAATAGAGTCAGATTACAGAACCCTGTCTGAACCTGTGCTCACTTCTTCATAACCTCTTGTCTGATGCTTTTCAGCTGTACAATATTCAGTTGAAACATTCACCAGCTACACTGTGGTCTCAGTGTGCTGGACTATACCGGTCAGGGAATCCTTTCTAAATCTAGATTAGAAATACTTTAAACTTACATTTTTGTATAGCTTCTCTATGGAATATTGTACACTCCCGAGAGGTTTCCCGAAGAAAATCTTCCATTTTCTTCAAATTAAAAAGGATAAATATTTAAAAAAAAAGTGATTATTTTGTAATTTTCAGACGTCGTAGCTGCCTCCTCTGCTGAACTCTACTGACCAACTCACCCTCAGGTTCTTAATCTTGCATCTGCCTTTGAATAGGTCAATACAGGAAACTGCAGAGCGATATAGCATCCTCTCAATAATTCACTCACACATCAGAAAAAAAGAAAGTTTAAAGCTGTAAAGAATATACGGAAGCACAATGCATTCTCTTAGAGCACAAATTGAATTCCCTGTTTTAACTCAAATTAGCCATTTTGTCTCATTGATTTGAAAAAGAGAGACTTGTTTTTCTGAATTAATGAGATATTATGAAATCCCAAAGATCTATTATAAAAAATCAAATTAACTTAATCAATTATATTCGTACAGCACCAAATCACTTTCCACAAAAAAGCAGATCTTTACTGTACCCTTAAACACAAAGGGCCTTGTGGTTGTTCAGATGGAAAGTATCAGTGAAATTATTACGACGGGCTTCGCGGATTCAAGATGCTGCATCTGAGATGCATTCAGTCCGGCGCCATGGCGACTCAAAACAAAGCCAGGCAAGAGCTGAAAAAAACAGATATCATGACTGTCAATACCAATTGCTGAAAAACTAAAAAGTTAAAAGATATTTCTTTGTATATTCTATTCCATTGGGAGATTCTTTAATATTACACATTCTAAATGTACCATTAAATGTAAAGTTGTTTTATACACAGTTCAGAGAAAAATCAGAGTGCGTAAAATTATTTCCTGATGAAATTTTGTATTTTAATTAAATTAGATCAACCTTTTGGTAAAGAATATTTTCAGAAAAGTATTTGACCCTTATTAGACTTTTGCTGTTGTGTCAAATTATAGAATTCTGTTCAGTAAGTCCTCTCATGCTTTAATCAGCCAACAGTCATGGTTAATACCTCTTCCTCCGTGGACCATTTAAAATATGGTGTCCCCCAGGGACCCATCCTTGGCCCCTTCCGCTGTACTGGGTCATATCATAAACAGGCTCAGTCAAGTGACACACAGTTTTCCATAAGAAACAGTGTCTCAAAATGTCCTCAAAACCAAATAGTTGAGCAGGACATTCGAGGTTTGATTATGATGTAATTTTCCAGAATCATGAGATCATTTTCTCGTTATTCAAAATAACACAGCAGTTTTTTCTCAAGGGAACGCATTATGCTTCTGGATACACATAAGCTTCTGTAAATAAAAAACAAGGCCGTTGGAGAGGGATGAATATTAAGAGGGAATAGTAACTTAGAGATGGTGAGTAATGTAGTGTTAACTTTAAATAGATGCATGGGGATAGAGTTGGGGCGGGTTGAGGGGGGATTTTGGGGAGGTGGGTATTGAGGCCTTGAATTACCTTGTAGCTCCCCTGGTCTCTTGTTCTGTTAAGTTACAGGTGAAAGTAAATGTAAGCATGTAAGGAGAACATTTCTGTGTAACCAGTTTTTCAGACACAGACTTTAAGTACATCCTTGATTGCGATACCAGCACTTTTGGCAATAGAAAAAAGAAACATAATAAAAAAACTAGTTAAACGTGAAAACTAGTTAAACGTAAAAAACGTTATTTCATGGATCTTCAAGATTGTTTTTTGTACGAATCGTATACAGGGTTGAATGCTGGAAACGAAAGAATGTCAATTGCAGCATAGGATTTGAGAGATGTGTCTCAGTTCTAACACGTTTTGTATCTACTCTGATGATTTTTAGAATATCTTTGCATAATGATCAATTGTTAGAACTTGCAAGCCACTGTGTTCTCAAGTGTTTAGGATTACAGTTCACCTCTGTCAGTGAATGATTCTTCAGGGTCCTCCTGAAGATCACTTCAGGTACAAGAACACAATGATACAACAAACTGTTGTTTACAAAGGACAGATGATTTAATCATAAATGAGTAATTCACCTTTGAATGGACTTTGGTTTCTAAACAGTGAACAGGTATTGCGATGACCCTTCAATGTGTCCTGTGGACATCTGTGTTTCTTTCTAAGATGAATGTCAAAAATGGAATGAATTACAAGTCATTTATGTGATTTAATTTAATATGAAATGACCTCCTGTTTGAAATCCATGTAGCAGCCTTCTATTATGTAGCTCTTGGTCCCCGCAAGAAACATGGCTGATTCATCAAATTCATTAGGGAATGAAACATCCTTGTTTACGTCCAAATGCTTTTGCAGCAAATCTCTCCATACTTCTAGCACCAAAATCTGAATTAGTGGAGGTAAGCCATATAATTAATTACCCCTGAAGGATTTGGTCCAGAGACTGAGTTTGTTTGTTCTGGCTCTGATTGTACGTTTTAATATAAATACATTTACAACATGAGTTGTGTCTAAGCGCACCGACAAAAAGTAAATGATGCATGTTTTTCTGTCTGCTCTTTCTGTTTCTCCCCTTCTTTCTTTCTCTCTGCATTTGTGATGATCAACATGTAACTTTAACGTAAGAGTCCTGGAGGGCAAGGAAAGATAGTTTAACATGTACTATATACATGTATGTTGTTGCTTTTATTTGTCCTTTTTGGGGAGAACACAATATTAAACATATTTAAGACAAGTCAGTTGATGTCCTTGTGTCATTTTTAGACAAGCCCTGCTGCTCCATTAAAGAGTTCCAGTGTGAATAAAGTGGATGTGCCCACTGCATGGGTCTGGACGGTGTACATTTACTTTGGTGTATTGAAATGACACCGCTGCAGCAATAAACGACAACGCCAGTGAGTGTAAAGAATTTTCCTCAGCCCATCGGTAAAACCAGGGTGACACAAACCTTTTAAATGCTATGAGAAGTTCCTCATTCAGCTTTATCCTCAATTTTCAATTTAGGAAACCAAAATTTTAAAAGTTTGTTATCTTTGTTGCCAATTAAAATGGCTTAATGACATGTGATGAATTACAATAATCCAGTTCTGATGACATTGTTTTAACAATTAACAAAAGAAATGTTGTTATTTTTATAAAATATATCAAGTTACATTTTTGATAGATATCATTAAATTGCAAATAAGAAATATCTTGTTCTCCTAGTTAATAGCAAAATCTCTGACAAGCGGCAGCATTTCAAAAATGATTTCAGAAATGTGATTGGTTAATTAATATATTCCCCCTAATTTTCCTTTATTGAGGAAGTGCTCGTGATTCTTGTGGGTTAAATTAGGTCAAACAACTCTGTGATAATCCGACTAAAAAGAAAAAATCAGAACCATCACCTATTAATATATAATAATATAATATATATGATATACTATTTTGAATTTTTACATTATTTATTGATGGAAAGGCAAAATAAAGACTTAATTGAAGCATCACATGAACCAACAGGATTTGACATATGTATGATCAACCGAGCAAATAACAGCAGCAAAGCAGAGCAAAGACCTGATGGACTTGGGGTCTGCGGGTTTGAGAAAGCACAGAAAAAAACAGCTCCCCCTTGCTGTTGATGAAGGTGTCCGGCTGGTCCTCTTCGCCTAGGAGTACGTATGGAGTCCTGAGCGGCTGGATCCCGAGAGAACTACAACGGGCAGGAAATTAAATGGTACCTGTAATCTTTTTTTTCAGACGATTTATAGAAATAAAATTTAAAAATGATCCATGAAATAGTTTTCATGCTAATACGAAGGATGTGTGGCGGCGACAAACTCTGTGGCAGACGTGCAGTTCCGTAATATCCCCGACTTTCATGGGATATAAAAATAGACCACTTAAAACATCAAGTATAGGAAAATTGTTCAAATGAGAATAAAGCTTCAACAAGTAGCTTAAAAATTTATCATTTAATATATTAAAGTATGAAGTATGGCATCATATAATAACATGAATTTATGACTTAATTTTGATAACCTTATTTCAGTTTCATTACACTTTTTTTTTTCAAATACAGGTCACAGCTTGACAATGAACCATTATAAAGTGTTTGAATGATCAGTCTAAAAAGAAAAACAACTCTCACATTGTGGCTATCTTTAGGAAGCACCCACAGAAAATGTACCTTGACTCTACCAGCCTGACATTTTATTGAACAGTGACTTCATGAGATGAGGAAACTGATGTATC
Organism: Lophius piscatorius; assembly: GCA_009660295.1. Taxonomy (NCBI): domain Eukaryota; kingdom Metazoa; phylum Chordata; class Actinopteri; order Lophiiformes; family Lophiidae; genus Lophius; species Lophius piscatorius. The sequence goes on along the minus strand of VRLP01000683.1, from coordinate 118,065 downwards.
AATTCTTCAAGTAGTGAGTCATGATTTCCATGGGCAGGGGGAAGATGATGGTGGAGTTCTTCTCTCCTGCAATGGTGCTGAGAGTCTGCAGGTAGCGAAGCTGTAAAGCTGATGGGGACTCTGCGATCACGAGGGACGCCTCCTTCAGGGCGCGGGATGCATTCATCTCACCCTCTGCTGCAATCACCTATATGTAAAATAAGAGATTAGACTCGTACACACATATCTAGCCCAGACAAAGAAGTTTGGGATTCTATGCTCGTGCGTGATTGTTAATCATCACTGCATGTTTGTAGTTGAGGTATTGTGGTACTGTGGTCAGACCTTGGCTCTGGCTTCTCGTGTAGCCTCAGCTTCGGCAGCCATGGCTCTCTGCAGCTGATGGGGCAGCTTCACATCTTTAATCTCCACACGCTCCACCTTGATGCCCCAGTTGTCAGTGGCTTCATCCAGGTTGGTCTGGAAAAGATCAAATAGAAGGTAGGATACACATTGGTGGCATACCATGGCTATCCTACTACCTCCAACACATAAATTCACCAATAATACTGTGCATCAGAGATGAGGAGTCAAGGACAGTCAGTTATGCAAGGACAAATGGTAGCTCCTGAAGAATGTATTGCAAGCACATGACAAACTGATCGGGGAATCAATTCTGTACCTGCATGCTGTGAGCGATGCCTTCACGGTCAGACAAAAGCTCAGCCAGGTTCTTAGTTCCCAGGACATTTCTGAGGGTGGTTTGAGCCAGCAGACGGGTGGAGAAGTCGGCATTTGTAACATTAGCCACAGTGGCGATGGGGTCACTGACGCGGAAGTATACCACTCCGTCCACACAAACTGTAACCGAGTCCTTGGTGAGGATCTACAGTGGAAACAAAAATCAGTTTGTGTCTGTGTTGACAGCTTTCAGTGAAATCCCAAAATAATACTCCAGAAGAGTATCAAACCCTGACAGATTTGAGTTGTTGTACCTCTTGAGGTGGGATATCAAACGAAACTGTTCGCAGATCCACTTTCACAAATGAATCAGTGCATGGCAAAATAAAGAAAATTCCTGTGGACAAACAACACAAAGCATTAATATTCAGTTTGAGAAGGAAGAACTCCAAGGAAGAAAAAATGAAATTGATGGCGTGTCTACCTGGCCCTTTAGCCTTCCGATCTGTAATGCGGCCGAGTCTGAAAATGACGGCGCGCTCATATTCTTGAACAATCTGCAAAACACGAAGACCACAACACACGCTCAGACTTGATATTGGTTGGTGTGAAAGTCTGTACAAATGCAACAGGAAATAGTGGTTTCAGCTCTCGAATCTATTATGCAGAATATTGAGCTCACTTGCCTTCACACAAAACCAAACAGTGAAGGGGAAGAGGACAACGGCGAGGAAGCCAGAGAGAATCACTATAGTCCAACCACAACATCCCAAAGAGCCTGTCCGCTCAGCTGGAGAGAGAAAGAGAGAGAAAAATATAATGTGAGAATACAATGGCCATAGAGAAGAGACCAAAGATGTCAACAAATCTAAATCACATAGAGGGCAAATAAAATTCTTATGATCATTGATGAGAAGTCAGTTTGGATAAGAACTCTGTGGATCCCTTTGGAAGTGGATGTGATGTTTTTTTGCCCTACAGAGCTCACCTTTTTCAATATAATGCTTTGAATAAATAAACAATTAGCGGTCACAGTTTTCTAAAATCCTCTGAATCGTACCAGAGTAATTCCTATAATTGCTTTTCATGAATACTCCCACTGTTTTAAAGCCTAGATCAATAAAAAAGGACGGCATACAAAGGGACGCTCACACATAAGTGCAAACAGTGAAATGTTTACTCATGCAACCTGATCTCTGTTGTCCCACAATGGCAAAGTCATCAAACGAGGGAGAGCTCTGCTATCATACGGTGTCATAGTTTCCAGCTCCGATTGCTGCTGCATATCAGCCCGTATCTATGCATGTTTCACAGGAAAGCTATCTCAATGATCACCCTGAATAACATCATTATTCTCCGCGTCTTTGTCAACAACATATTTCATGTTGTGCGGATTCCTGTTGTTGGTCCAGAGGAGCTGTTGCACCAAATAGTACATTTTTGCGCAATAAAAAGAACCTTGTCCGAGCGGCGTAAATTCACTTACACTGCTCTTGTGATTCATGACACACTTGTTTTTTATCCATATATATCTACTTGAAATATATTTTGTATTAAATTTGTTTGCATTTTAGAACTTCACGAGGGAATTTGAAGCAACTGGAGCTTGGATATTCATTCTTCATAGTGTGTATACCCAGTTCATGTTTGTCTCTGTCCCAACAACACAAATCCTGCCAAGAGAGTTTTTGCAAATGATCTGCATGGCCTCGCTACAACATCCAGTCTAGTAAGTTTGAAATTGCAGAGACCAAGAAGAAAAATTATGCAGCAAAATGGGCTGACATGAAAACAAGCCTTCATCAAGAGACACCTGTCTTCACACACTTAGTCACACTTAGTCACATGCTTTAGAGAAGCAGTATCTCGTGACATGTGATTTCCCTCTCCATGACAATGCAGTTCTACTTTGCCCTTTGGCTGTTTTCCAGCTGCACTGGTGAGCTCTAACATTTACAGGCTATTTAACACACTCCTCTTCTTACACCTTACAGCATAATGGTTACATGTTCAACATGGAGCTCCTGCTTCAGGAAAGTATGTCACACCTTTATCACCATTGGCAAGTCGAATGTTGGTAATATTTACCTTTATGAACACAACCAGTTATGTGACATTTAAAAAAAGGAAGAGAAGTAGAAAAATAAGGAAAACAAATGCAGTTTGTCTTACATATCAGATCGTCATGGCTAATTCCTCTCCTCTTTTGGCTCTCCATTCTGCTTTCCATATCCATGTAGTGGATGAACTGAAAGGGGAAGTGGGTTGAGTTAGTTTGTTGAAGTGAATCAAATGAGGAGGGAGTCTCCCAGCCTTTTAAAGCTGTAATGCCGAAAGACGAAGGTGTAGGTGTGGCTTTCGAATCAACTCAGGCTTTGAGCGAAGGTATAGGTGTTTGAGCCTGAGTTGATGATCAACCAAGGACAATTATTATGACACAATTATCTTATGACACATATACAAGCAGTAAGAGATTACCTGATTTCACCGATTTGTGTGTGTGCCCCAGACTAAACTGTGTCAGATCATCAAACAAAATTTGACACGAAATACAACTCTTAAATGATTTTGTTTTTTGAAGAATATATTTATTGTTTTCAAATGCAGTGCAAGAAATATTACAAAACAAATCAAACATTTTCTTTTTTTACAAACAGCACTTGGCACAGCTCCCACACGGTTGTGAACAACAAAACTAAAAATGCAAGAGGTAAACATAACCACATCAAATAAATAAGTAAATAAATTATGGAAAGAAATGAGTCAAATATTCCTCCCCCACTCAATACTATGGGTCATAAATGGATAAATGTAAATATTTTAATAAATTAGTGAAAATACGGGGATACCTGAAAAACAAATATCTAACTTGATGAATGAAATAATAAAGATGAAAAAATGAATAAACACAAACAGATATATAAAACATATCTAGATAAAAAACAAAAAAGAAACAATAATATACCATACATCATCGCTCGATGGTACCACAAGTCAAGGCAGACCGGGGATCGTTCTTCCAAATGAGTCCAAAGAGACCCTCCTCCAATGTTCGGACCCGCTCTGCCCCAGTATTCTAAAAAGGGATCCCAAATTTTGAAAAACTTGGAGGGTCTATCCCCAAGCCAGTAGGTAAGGGCTTCAAGGGGTAGGATCTCCATTATAGCCTGCAGCCATTGTGAAGGTGAGGGGCGTCTGTCCGAAATCCACTGAATCAGAATGCGTCATCTGGACGCAAGTAAAAGAACATCAAACAGTTTCAACATTAAAGGTTTTAGGTTTAAAGCCAAATGTAGTCCAAGGAAACAAGACAAAGGCTTGATGTCAATGTCTGTAGCAAATATTACGGAAATTTATTTACAAACAGACCCCCAAAATTTCTCAATAAAGGCACATTCAAAAATACAATGAAAGTACGAGTCCTCAGAGATCTTACATTTATTACAATATTTAGAATTTCGGCTGTAGCTCAGCAGGTAAAGCAGCCGTCTCCCACTCGGAAGATAGGCAGGTTGTCGATTCAGGCCCCAGGAGTCCACATGTCGAAGGGTCCTTGAGCAAGACCCCGAACCACACTCTGCTCCCCAGGTGCTGCAGGTAGCTGCCCACTGTTCCTCAGGGATTGGTTAAATGTGGAGAACCAATTCCACTACATTGTACTTCTTGTTTGATTGTATGTGACAAATAAAGGCTTATTATTATTATTGTTATTATTAATATTATTATATAAAAGGTGTCAGCATAGTCCAGCTGACACCAGTCCTGAACCAGTCTTGTTTACCACCAGGCTCCCTGTTCAATCTAATCATCCCTTAAACAGAACATTCTCAGAATCATGATGTGGCTTTAACATTTAATCAGCGGAACATTATGACAAAATCAACAGAAATTCCAGAAGAGGTGATTGAGTTACATTCAACTGGAACTCCAAAGATCCATAGTGAGACATTTAATCTTCAAGTACACGGGACCTCGAACAAAAGGGAACCTTCTCAAAGGTAGCTGACCTTCCAAAATTCATCAAAGCGTGGCATTGGAGAGCGGTGGAGGTGAAAGATGGTGTTTCCCAGAAGAACTATATGACATTTTGGGGACCCTCTAAGCCATCAGGAGAATATTTTATAGACTTATTATTCCATCTTAGAAGTGTTTTAAGTCCAGTCATATCTGATGTAAACCAAACACTGCATTTCACATTAAGAACATTTTACCAGCCGTCCAGCACAGAGGAGGCGGTGTGATGTTGTGGGGATACTTAACTGATTCAAGGTCAGGACAACCATTATTGATTGATGTAGAATGTCAGGTCGTCAGTCTGTGAGTTGAAGCTCAGGCAAGAAGACGAGTAAGTCACCCTGACAGAGGAATGAAAGTGGTGTGGAGGTCCAGGAGAGTATGCGTTGGAAAATATTTTATTTACAATTTTTTTTTTAATCACATTTACAGCAAAATGTAATTACTTAGTCAAAACCGTCTTCCTAGGAAGTACGTGTGAGATAAAATGTAGGTGTATAAATATAAGTGTTAACGTCTAAATGTTTAATCTAAATCTTAAATGTGAATATTAAATCTAAATATTAAATCTAAATCTAAATTTGTATGTAAAATCTAAATATATCTAAATATTTAGCACGGAAATAAATATTAAGCTAAATGGGTTAGGGCTTTGTCTTATTTGTATTGCTCATGTTTTAATCTATTCAATGTTACTCTATCCGTAGTGATCGTTGAATAAAGTTTGGGGGGAGAAATAAAAAAAAAAAGAAAAAGCTTTCGTTTGATCGGATTGGAGTCGAGGCCATTTCTTCTGAGGTTGCAATGCTAAAAATTGTCTCCAAATTAGGCACTGGTCCAGAATTAGCTCAGAAACTGTCTTGGTTCAAAATGGGGTCCTATTTACGTTATTGACCTGAGTGTAAATTTGCTTTAAAGCTAAAGATTTAGTTTCCTTCTAAACTTTTAGGTTCAGCATTTAGATTTACATTTAGATTTAACATTCAAATGCGAAATTAATATTTCATTGAACATATATTTCCTAGGAAGGTAAATATGACTGAGTTCATAGTAGTTGCAGTAAATATGGTAAGAGAAAAAAAAATGACTTTAGAGATTTGACACTACTTTTTTAAATGTTGTTTGGAGCTAAACGACAAAACTGCTGTTAAATCGGCATTTGCTACTTTACAAACAAAACCCCATAGTACTTCGCTTTTAACAACTGGTTTGGGTTCATAAATCTGAAAAATATTTAGAAACTTCTAAGCATAGTCAAAGCGCGCAGCAAAATCGTGGGCAGAATATTGGTGGAACTGCCCAGCCTGCACAAAGGGCCCTGAAGAAGGTCCACACAGTCTTGGCCATTCCAAGCCAACCCCCAACACAAGGAGTTTAGGTGTGAGATTATTTACTGTTTGTTTTCTGTCCGACTTGTGTTTTGTCACGAGTCCATTGTTCTTGTTTCCCGCTGACTGCCCACCAAATTTCCATTAGATGAATGATTGCCATGTAACTAATAACGTTACCTGTTTGTTTTACAATATAACAGGTAGGGCTACTGAGCTTAGTTTTGTTGACTTGAAATGAATCAATAAAGGAAGTTTATTCATGTGACTCACCCTAAATGGGTGTCAAAAGATTGTTTTACAGCTGATTAGCATTAGCCGTGTGTGTTTGACATCATATACGTCCATAATACTTCACATCAGTTTTTCAGACAGAGGGACCACCTGCCCACTGTCCCAGCGGTAGCAATTAAACCATATTTACAGTCAAAGTCAATTTCATATGAGGGAGATCATAGACAAACATGGGTATCGCCCCTTTAGTCAATTTTATTCAAGGGGTTTTCCTGGTAGCCATGGCATCTCACAGAATATACAATACAGACACTAGCAATTTGATGATAAAATAATAAAACAGGTACAAATATCAAAAATGGAAAAATATGAAAAAACACAGTTAAACATATAGCTTTTTTACATAAACAATGAAATAACTGTCTCTGAGTGTGCTGACGTTTACAGTAAGTTCATTAAAATGATCACAATGCTCCGAAGCATTTCTGAAGAATACAGTCCTTTTACATCTCAAGTTCACCTATCAATTAAAAAAATGCTGTTAAAAAAAGAAAAGTAAACACAAGATGTAAACTGCAGACAGCTACGTGTATATTCACTGAAAATAACACATATACAGTATGCATGATTAAAAGCTTAACAGTTCCATCCTTGACACGCCACATGGATTCCAATCATTCATAGGAGGTCCGCCTTAAAATACATTTTCTAAAATTTCTTGTGATAATACAATATTCCAGAGTACTGTTATTCTCTAATTTCTCTATAATTCATTTAAGTGTTGAAAAAAAGAGTCCAGGTAAAATTAAAAGCAGTCACAGTCTACTGTAAAACCTAAAAACTTAGAGGATTGATATTTACAATTGTTCAGTGTGAATAAAATAAGACGTGCCATCTCCAGCGTTGTCAACCCGTAATAGTGTTCCTCATAGTAGAGAGACACTCTGGCCATAACGTAGACTCGCCATGCTGGTCTGAGATCACTCAGGGTCAAGACCAAAAAAAAATCAATTATTATCATGAGCTGGGGGTTGGGGCTGGGGTCAGAGTGTAAGAGTACTCTGTGTTCCAAAGTTTATGACAGGATTTACTGCCAACCCAACTGGGGGTGCAGGCCTGGTTGGAGGGGGAAGGGATTTCCTGGGCCTGGGGGGTAGTTGGTGAAACTGTTGGGCTGAGGAGGAAAGCTCTCCAAAGCAGACGCGGGGTGAGCCTGAAACGAGGCAATGACGAGTATTTTTGCATTTTTGTAATGAGGTTTTATCAAACTGCCATTCAAATCATTTTATCAGGGGTGGGATTACCTGCAGCAAGGCAGAAGGCATGGATGGGTTGTGGAGGCCACTAAGGGCAGCGGGGGAGGCGGAGGGAGAGAAGCCTGGTACCCCAGTGAAGGAGAGCAAGCTGGGGAATCCGCTGCTTCCTGGAGGCTGGAGCCCACCGCCCAACCTTTAGCATAAAGAATAATAATGATCAAACTTACACAATGTTACATTATACTAATCCACATCATTCTGTATCAACTAGTGCCTGAAGATCTCATTTCAATGACAATGTGATAAACTATGACTTTCATCACCATTCATGTCCACCAATGTCTGCATTTTCTCTTCCATCAAACATTCCAGTAGTTGAAGAACAGAAGATAACTTTTATTATTATAATAATAATAATAATAATAATAATAATAATAATACTACTTTCTACTTATATACCGCTTTTCACGAAACTCAAAGACGCTTTACAGCGGAGAGGCGGCGAACACATGACACCAGCGTCCTCTCAAAATAAGAACATGTAATGATATTCATTCATTTTTCACACAGATAGACAGACAAACATTCACCCTCACATTAACTTCAACGTGTAATTTCAGGGTCAGGGTAACCAATTCACCTAGATTAGATTGCAGGTTTGGGCCTAGGTTTAGTTGTTATTTAAAGGAAAAAATTATAAATAGTACAAAAAGATCGGACATGGATTTTGGATAAATAATTAATCTATCCATCCATCACAGTCTTTTGAAGGTTTTGTGTTTCTTCCTATACACCATTTCACATTATATACATTTGAACAGAAAATACAATCTAATTAGCTGGTTTGTTTATTAAATCCTGTGAAAAGGACACCAGCTTCATGAAATATTGATAAAAGGTGATGCTTGAGCCTATAACACTTTAAGCTAACAACTAAAAGGCTAACTATATGTCTGACAATAGCTACGTGGTAGAGTAGGAAAAATACTCTTTAAGACAATGTAACTAATGTTTGGCCTGACACTCCTTAGAATGAGTAAAAATGTCTTTGCACTTTTTAGTCCAAGTGGGTCTAAAAATGGCAAAGTCCATAAGAGTTGAGGTGGAAAATCGATTGACGTGATTTATGACAACATTATCAACAGAAGTGGGAATAAATGTCACAAGACACATGCATTAACCTGGAACTACTCTGATTACTAACAGCTCACTAGCAGTATAAAGATTAGCCTTTAATTAAGTCAAACAGTAAAAATGACTAAAAGCTGGCATGTGTTGAGCCGCATTACTATGACTTCAAATAACAATTACCTTTTTAAAGTGTACCAAACAAAAAAAAATCATTTCGATGAAAAAGTGGATCCCTGGACACTTAAGGTTTTTTTGCTTGTCAAAGGGGTTATTTCTAGAGTAGCAATATCAGACCCATTCATGTTCTGTTTGATTTGATCTTAAAACTCTTGCTAAAAGTTAGTTAAATTACTTCTTTCTGTGATTTAAGATTATCTTGAGCTTACAACAATATAATCTCATACTCTTAACAACTATTGGGTTAATGTTTGCCGCTCTAGATTGCTTATTGCGGTTGTTCTCCTCTTGGTTGGGTTTGGTTTCTCACTCTAATACTGGGGGAAGTAAAAATCCTCAGAGCCCACATACCCTGGCTGGAAGTTGGAGCTGAAAGCAGATGCAAAGCCTGGTAAAACCGGTGACGATGCTGGAATTCCTGCTGCCGCTGCTGCTGCTGCAGCTACTGCCTGAAGTGGTGCCACTGGTGCTACTGAAGATGAAGTGGCCACTGGCAATCCCATGAACGAGGACAACACAGGGCTGCCAGCAACGTGGCCTCCTGAAACTCCCAATCCAGGGTAAGCGGCAGGGTTAGACCCAGGCGGAAGGCCTGGGAAAATTGAAGGGCCGGAGGTGAGACCGAGACCAAAAGGGGAGGCTGCACTGGGTACAGCGTTGGGAGTCAGGCCTTGGTAGAGGGAAGTTGGAGGATGGGTAGAAATACTGCTTGTGGAAGGCATCACAGACATGGATGCAGGCATGCTGGAAGCTGGGATAGAGGAAGAAAGGGAAGGAAAGGTAGAAAGGCCGGGATAATGAGGTGGGACTGGGCTGGAGGACAGGGCTTGAAACCCCGTTAGAGGGACAGGACTAGAGAGGGAGACTTGAGGAGATCCTGCGGGGTGTGACAAACCGAAAGACCTTGCAAGGGCAGCTTGTGCAGTACCAGGTAACAGAGAGCTAACAGACGGAGTGCCAGAGCGAGAGGTACCCTTGAAAGCAGAGTGGACGGGACTGTTACTGCCACTGTTACTACCCCCAGTGTGTCTGCTGAGAACTCCAGCCGCTGCCATGGCTGCTTGAATCTGTGCAGAATGAACTTGGGAGGGTTTAGGACTTTGCCCTGGGGTGGAGCAGCTAGGAATACCTGGGTTGGATGATCCAGGAGTGAGAGAAGGTGGTCCAGTGGGGGTGCAACTGCGGATAACTGATCCAGAGAGGTTACCTGCTTGTGGGTGTATGCCATGAAGGGTGGATCCTGGCTGGTGATCTGTGGTATAAACTTTGTGTTGAGTCGGGCCCATGGAGTTTGTCTGACATAAGGGGTCTGAGCTGCTGCGGGAAGTAGCAGGAGTGCTTGGCCTGGAAATGGCATGAAAAGAGGAGAAGCCACTTGGGACAGGAGTACCACAAGGAGTGCCTGAAGGGGTGTGGGCTTTAATAACAGATGAGGGTGTAGGTGTGGCATGGCCACTTGGGGTCTGTGGTCCTGCCTTGATTACAGACGGAGATGGAGCAGGAGAGTGAGAGGGGGCATTTGGGTTGTAAGAAGGAACCATGCCGGGAAAAACTGGTGTGATAGGCGTGGTAGGAGTTGGCTGGACAGGAGAGGCCTGGGGTTGGACAGGGGTTGAAGGCGTGGAACCATGAGGAATGAGGAGGGGTCCACTGTTGACTCCTGGGGTGGTATTCTGTGGATGGCCTGGTTTGGCGTAACCTGGAGACAGAGAAATATCAAAGCTGGTAAAAATACTTATCTACAATAATAAATACTATTTGACACAGCTTATCTCCCATATAAATTATAGTACTCTTTTTATTGCGTCCTTTTGATTAGTGGTGTTACTGATCAAAAAAATGTATTTGAGGACAGACAGAGCAGCGGAACCGCTTAGAAGCTGACAGCATACGACAGAGCCACAGAGAGGAAGAATAGCCGGAGAGCACCTTTGCATGCAATTCATAAAAATTCTAACAATTTTTCAAGATTAGAATTTGCCTTTGGTGAAACATTTAATTACTTATTTGACCTAAACTTTCAAATACACAGTTCTTTATCGTTTACACACTTATCAGTACTATTAAACTTCCGATGTCTTAGCGTTTATGGGCGCATATGTCCCCAAAGATCCTGAAAAAGTATTTGAACTGCAAAATCTGATGAGACAGCACATTCAAAAATGTATTATCCAGAACGATGAAGGTTAAATGACGGCACCCAATGTGATTCCATACCAGATTCAAGAAAGAAAAACGTTTATAACATTAGTTTCAGTCTACTCCAAGTTCATGCAAATACCCATCTTACCAACTCGCCTAAACACACAACAACAATGACTGACCAGAAAACACATGTGAGCAAAAAGAAAAAACATGGTAATGACTCTTGAGCGCCATTCCATGCTCCATTTTGCCAATAGTAAAACTAATGCACTATTTCTAAGATACAAAGACAACAACCACCATCACATTATGAGAGTGTCCCCAATCAAATCAATCCAAACACAGCTGGTGGATGTATTGGATGGTGGTATATTTTTCTGGTCACTCAGTGTACTCCAACTGTAGTAAGAAGCACATTCTATACCCGCGAGAAGCTTTGAGCTTGAGAAGCACATTTCAGCAGCATGCCAGGGAGTTAGGCAGCAAGCATCAAGGCGTGTCTATTAATTGTCACACGCGCACAAATCATACCTGCTACTTTGTGCGTGGAGTTGTACGGGGGAGGGGGCGCGTTGGCTCTTATAACCCCTCCCGTGGAAACAAGGCCTGTGTTGTTGTATGCACCTGAATAGCATGTGCAAATATTACAGCACTGTCCACCACACATTTGTAAATACACACACACACAAATAAAAGAACCACCCTTCCACTCACTTTTACAAAAACAATCCCCGAGGGTAGTAAAAAATAATACGTAACCACCTGAAACCACTCCACTAGAATCATGTATTTTTCAATTGTATGAGAGTTTTCTATTCTTTATGTTATTCTTGTCATTTAAGTTGTGTACAGTCTTTGATTACTTTCCAGTTAAAAGAAAGGGACTGTAATCAGAGTATGACTGTGGGATATTACTTACTCGGCGCAATGGTAGCATGGGGTCGACAGGGCGGTATAGGATAGGGTACAGGCCGATGAGGGTTGTAGGTTGAAGGGAACTGAAGAGAGGAAAGAAAAAAGTGTTATTGTTGATAGTGCTGCCACATGAACAACCAAATCAGTTTTTTTTACTTCAGAAAACTTAGAGTAGAAACAACCAACAATACAAGACCGAGATGCAAGTTTATTCATTCATTTAGATACTTGAGACATGAAAACTGATAGAAATTGTGCCAGGCTGCCAGCGGGATTTGATCCCCAAGGAAACCATCATGTTGGAGGGAACGGAGATGAACATACAAATTTTGTAGAGTGAAAGCAAGGTTTGTAGGGAATCAATAAAACATGGATGACGTCAGTATATTTTGCCATGACTTTATGAAATTGAATTTACTTCATTATATTTTATAGCAAAAACCGGTGTATTTTAAGTTTAGTGTGTAACATGAAACGTGTAGGAAAATCATACCCTTTGAAAGATGTGCCCTTTATACAATAGAGATAGATTTAAACCCTTGACTTAAGAGGAGGTTTTTGTTGGTCAATGGCAAAGTCAATTTCCGCAGCATTAAAAGACAAGCACCACAACATTTGACCAAAGTGCTGCAGGGATAAAGCTAGAACCATAATTCTTATTATTTGATTTCTATTGAAATTGTGGTTATTTATCATGATTATTAATTTAATGGACTGTCAGGATCCAGTGTGCTCTTGGACCGAAATCTGTGCTAGCAGCACTGTGAGAGCCTCATTTCTCCTCCGCGCTTTGCATAAGGAGAAGATAATGCCACTTTGGAAAAATAACTGTGCAAGCAGCTTACTTAGTGCGTTGACCATTTTCTGAAGCATTCATTATTCTCTTAGGGTTTATTGGACACACCTTTTTTCAAATGATCAGAAGACAAGCTATGTCTTCATCAATCCTATTGCAGTTTGTTATGTGTTTTCGAGTGGTTGAACAATTTGGTTGTGATGCTTCGTGGCATGAACACAACTCTAAAGGACTCTTTTAATATGATTTGTTATTAACATCACGGGCCCTAAATCTCAAATTCTTCTAAAGCAAACGTTTTTTGCCTTCTGCTCCTCTAGAAGGTAAATTTTCATTTTGACTGTCTGTTGTATGCCAACTAACCTTAAAGTATAACATTACTTGTCTGGACTGCAGCCGGGAAATGTTTGCACAGTGCAAGGAACAGCTGCAGAGCAATACAGAGCAATTACACAGTACATTGTACTAAACGGAGAAATTTAGAGCTCCCTGAACCACATTTTAGGGAGCACTTAGTTTGTTCTGCAGCTCAGCTTTCTATGGAGGTAGCATGATTTTTAAAGTCAATATTACTTGATTATGTTTATTAAATTGTGGGAAGCCAAAATCATAATAGTTAATTACAATTTTTGTACATTGTAACCATCCCACACATCACTGGTCTCAAGTACATTTTCTACTTTGCCAAGGCTGTCGGAAGGCTTGAGACTACATTAATTGAAAACAAGTAATGTCAATTGCACTACACTAGTGAACCATTTTTTTGTGAGCATCATATAATCGTTATTGATTCCTAATCTACTGCTTACAGGTTTGAATGGTCCAATGATCCGAGAAGCGATTCCTTTCCCCTCCATATTGTTAGACGAGTCATCTTTCTTCTCTCCTTCTTTCTTCACTGGGGGGATTCCCTGTGATCATAGACCAAAAAAAATAATTCCATTGTCAGGATTATTTTAGCAGACAAAATATTATCCAAACAACCTCAAGACAAAGACCCATTAATCTTGTTGTATTATTATATTATTACTGTATTCAGCTTTAAATTGTTATTTATAATTGCTTTTTTATTCACATCCCAAAAAATACAGTATGAATAAAGATTTTCCGCTGCTGTAGTTTGTAAACGGATAGTGCTGACAACCTCATGGATTCTGGACCTTCTATTCACAACTATCTTGACATGTAGAGATTGGGTTAATATATACATTCCTTTATATCAAAGGCTAGCATAGACTCACAGGGAATGTGCCGCTGACCAAGCTGGGTCTTCCTTTAGGGTATGGATTTCCTGGTATTATTCCACATGAGGATATCATGGCCACAGGAGCCTTACAGCCAACCTTACACACCTAATGAAACAGAAGTTGAATTATTTGTATTGTATGTTTGCTTGTTAGTGCCACACTGCATTGAAAATAATAGAAACTATGGGAATGTAAATTATAACCAAGACATGCAGACAAATATTACAAGATCTCGTTTTTACATTGCTTTTCAATTTTTTCTATTGTATCAATTGCTTTAGACTGAAAATCTATCGTCGTGAAATTTTATGGCAAACACATGGTCTCCAGGAGACCTTTTAATGCTGAGACATAAGTAAAATATTTGAAAATAGGCCTCTAAAGGATAATGTATCCAGAACCCAAAACAACATCATGAAGTTTAATTTGAAACTATAACTTGCCTGCTCTAGTATCCTGCGAGCCCTCTTCTTCTCCGACAGGTGTATGCGAAACATGTCTTCCACAGGTCGATAATTTTGAGCATCCGAAATGTTCCTGTATTAAATAAGAAATTCAATATTGGTTTAAAGAAATTTATAAGTCTGCCCAGGAGGCTCAAATGTGCTTCCAAAATATACTCACAAAGCAATAAGTTCCAGGACAATCAGCCTGTCCTTCGAGAAGGTGAAGCAATTAAGGATATTTGCAACTTTGGTTGTAGGGATTGCAACCATTTTCTAAAAGACCAAAGCAGGAGAACACTTTTAATTTACACTTAAGTACAACAAACAATAGAGAGGTGGTTAACAAAAAAATATGTTTTTACAATTTCACTTGACTTTTGCTGTAGTTATTTTTACAAGTTTATGTACACTTTAGTAATATATACATAGATTGACATTGACTTATAATGGAAAGCATAGACTTTGATGCCACCATGACTTAAAACATGTTACATACATGTTGCAGGGCTTTAACCGCTTTGATCTGTGGTTCTGCCCATGAGAAGTACTTCAATATCTCCATCACCTGCAGATATTCAAGACAGCTGATAGTAACAACTGCAATGCAATACTCTGATATAAAAGATATATGATAATATGATGGGCAACTTTGTTGATAAAAATAAATGAGTGAGATATGAGTTACCACGCAATGGCATAGAACACAAATATGCATATTATCTAAAAATGACGTGGTTTTATCAATGATACACATATGCCAAAACGCTATACATAGAACCCAACTCCCCTTTCAGTGGGAATTTTGCATTTGCTGCAATCGGTGCCACATGGAACCCAAACCTTGAACGGTCATTACAAATGTAACGGTGAGGTAAAACAAAGTATGACAAACTTAACTGGTTTATATTGAGTGAAAATGCATTACATGACAGTGTAGCTCATGGGTTACCTGCTCACTGGAAAAATATCCATGCACCTGCTCTATGGCTTTGACCCGTTGGTCGGTCAGAACGCACTGAAAAAGAGAATAAAGAATTACAAAAAGTCGAAGTTGAGTCAATTACTTTTTAATCAAACATACAGTTTAGGATACGTTTATTACTTACCTTTTTTATCTCATCCAGGACAATATCAAATGATTTCTTATCCATGATAGAAGATTCCAACAAATGTTGGCCTCTTTGTTAATTGTCAGTTTAAAAAGACCACGCAAGTGATAAATACACTCTTTACTATAGAACAGATAAACTCATACAATAAGATGCATTCGTATGTCTAAATATTGAGTAAACTATCAAATCTCACTGCTTTGAATTCATATTTGTTGAACAACATATTTTACACACAAACAAAATTTTACAGTTTAAAGTTAGCTCCGTAATGAAGCTGCATGGTCCGCGAAGTATTTTCATACAACACAACTTTCCACCCGTGAACAATGACTTGAAAACAAGAGTGGCAGAGTCTGAACCTGTCTGCACCAGTTTCCCCGCAGCTAACAACAAGCTAGCCAGCTCCGGCTACCGAGCACGGCCTCATACAAAGATACAAGAAATACAAATAAATAGGTTCATCTGCCAATTCAAAATTATTGGGATTTCTTGTCTGCAATAATCACGATAACGACCAAAATGCATAAAAAATTATTGAAAATAATCTCATAATAATGCGGTAGGAAAGTTAGCATCCCTGCTAGCCTTCACTGACAGCTGGCGGTAGTAACGTCAACATCGGTGAGGACCCCTTTAAGGTAGCCAATCAGAAATGACAAAGAAAATGATAAGTTATAAAAAAATGACTAAATCAAGATTATTTTGAGAATTTTATCAGTGCAAAAATATACACGTAACAATTATTATAGATTTTTTATATTGAATTATACCATGTTTTATCTTCAGCTTGAGTCAGGCCATTTTTGGACAGCTTCCAGGAAGTAAACATTCATGGCTTTCTGAAGCTGAGTAGACTAAAGAATAGCTGTTATTTATTTAGTTTTAGGGAAAGATGGACCGCTTTTTGTGGTCGAATGGGCTCCTGGAAATAAATGAGACTTTAGTAATCCAGCAAAGAGGTGTAAGACTTTATGACGGCGACGATAAGGTATATTGCTGAGCTCAGTTTGTGACCCTACCCGTAAACACAGCAGCAAAAACTTAGATTGAATAATTCTGATTGCATACAAAATTTGTGTTTACAAGTCAGGTAGATCATTATGGTTTTGCTTGGGTAAAATGTGTATTCTACAGTAATTGTAGACATCGGACAATAACGGCATGTCTTTCTTGTCATTGTCTTGTCTAGGCTAAACTGGATGTTGGGGTTGCCTTGTTGAGCACCCATCGGTTTATCTGGAGGGACGTTAAAAATCATGTAAGACATCAGTAAAAACTGCATACTGACTGCACTGATTGTGTGACAATTGTGTCATTGGTCACAGAATTTAATTTTAAATTTTGTGGGAAAACTCTCATGGTGACTTCTTTGCTCTTCTTAACATCTGTAGGAATGCTGCATAGCCATGCCACTGTCACAAATCCTCTTCTTTGAGGAACAGGCTGCAGGAATAGGAAAGAGGTGAGTGTCAGTACATTTATTATGTGGTTTCCAATAACAGAAATGAGATCTACAATATTAGCATTTTTCACATATTAAGAAAACGATTTTGGTCACTTAAAACCTATGACCTGATCCAGTCAGCGATTAAGAGGGTCAGAATCTCAGACATTTAAACACGAGCTAAGCCATGAAGTGCATTGTAAGCATTTAGAAAAAAAAAATTATAAAATACTCGGTACTTAATCTGCAGCCAAGCCAACAAGGGGATTGAGGTTAAAATGGTAGTAACATGAAATCTTCACTTCAGTTTAAAATCCATCTGCTCCATGCTGTACCTGTTTGAAATTGTGTTATCTTGTCTTGTGTGTGTTTATACTGTATTTTAATGCAGTTTATCAAAAAGCTAGATGGATGGAGTTTGAGGAAGCTAGATTTTGTTTTCATTATAACCATTTCATTGTTGATTATTTATCCTGTAGTGCAAAAATAGTTATACACCTGCATCCAACACCTGCCAACAAAGAGCCAGGTCCTTACCAACACAGCAAATTCTCTTTCATCAAGCTGTCCTTCAAAGAACATGGGCAGATTGAGGTAATCCCACCTATAAATTATATAGTTATCGTAGTTATTGTTATTGTATCGTTCCTCACTTTAAGACTCTGTGTTTGATTCATGATTATCTGGAATTGATATCATGTAATTTGCTTGTAGTTTTACAGGCGACTAACAGAGGAAATAACTCGGAAGAGATGGGAGAATACACCAGTTTCACAACCCATCCCTACAGGAACTGGATCTCAGGTCTGACGTTGTACACATGCTTCCCATCTGATGAGAATATTTTCCTCTCAACTTTAATTTGTTTCTTGAAGTTGTTTGATAAAGATCAAAGTTGTTTATTTTTTCCACTCCAATGAATTAAATATATTTGCCACACTTCCATTCAATATGTCATGCACATGGGAATGACAATTAGTTCAAATGATCATCCACAGGATGGCAGTGTTGTTGCTATATTCTTAGGTATGACAGTAAGAATCAGAATCCTGCCCCTTATTCTCGATATTAGGAATTTTCAAAAAGCTTTCCCTGATAATCTCTATTGTGTAGTAATTGAAAGCAATGATTAACAGAAAGGACCAGATTGCAACCTAAAATAGATTGGAAACACTCAAGAGATAATCCATAAAAATAGAAGCTTGTGTGGACAACGACGGCTGGCAATGCCTAGTTCAGCACTTGCAAAAGGCATCAATCAAGCTACCGAAAAAAAGTGAGAAATGTAGACTTAAGCCAGAAGGAGGTAGTGATACAACTTAAAGGATGTCAACTTCCATTAAACCCAAAAGAAGAAGAACTGATGTGTCTGTCATGGGTAATGTTTGTCATGGGAATTGGCCTGATATTACATCTACCAGCAGTAGAGGATATCAGCTGGAGGCCTGGAGAAGAGGGGAAGTGATTTGTCCGCCATTGCCAACCCAACATCTGCAGAGTGTTAGTGCATAGGGGTCAAAACTCTACATGAAGTTTGGGCACCCCCTGATGATCTCTTATCCAGGTCAAGGCTATGTCCAGTTTTGAATGACCATGACTTATTATAGCCATCATAGCAAAAGGAAGGTCAGTGACGCTGAAGAGACAACTGATCTCCAAGAAAACAATGGTAGCAGCAACAAGATCTAACAACTCTTACTGCAACACTTGTTCTTTTGTTTTAAACTGATGGCAAAGACTCTTCTCAAAAAGCATCACGGAAGTGTCCGTTGTCTCCAAATTATAAACTATCCATCTATTTTCGGTAATCGCTTGTGCTGTGCAGGTGGATGGTGTCCTAGAAGGCATAACCCAATGTCTGCACCCAGGACAAGTTGCCAGTTTAACAGTTATATTTTCTTTATCTGAGGTTTAGGGTTTTGAGCATGAAATCATAATAATAATAATTAATCATTGTAATCTTTCAGCTGTCGACCCCCTGTACTATTTATGTTTTCCTGTCCTGGTTGTAAATTGCTTTTGTGTTTTATTACCCGTGTTTGTTTTCTTTTGTTGTCATGTAGACAGGAAAAACTCGTGCCGTTGGGATTGTTGGCATTGAGAGGAAGATAGAAGCGAAGAGAAAAGAAACCGACAAAAACATTTCTGAGGTAATATAAAGCAATAATACTGATGTACTGATTCAGTTTTCAGAATAGATATTGTTGTTTTAGTACTGATTTAGGGAGTAAGCAGAAAGTAAACTCATAAGAGAACTGAAGAGAACTGACCTCTGCCAAAGCAGCTCCGTTTCTCCATTATCATGTCACAAAGATATCAAATCATCAGGTTGACATGCTACACAAAGATATGCTGCTGTTTTAAAGAAAGAGAAAGAAAATATCTTGGAACCACACCTTAATCCATATCCACTCCATATTTCCAATCATTCTACCAAGTTCCATCAGTTGTGAAATCCTGCAAACAATAAAACAAACAAAGGTGAAAACACAACCTCCCGTCTGCTGATCCCTAAACCTCTTCATTTGGCCCTATTTTGATGAGTTCGACCAAGAACTTTATGAGGATTCATAGTGGTTTGCAAAAAGTGGTTTGCCATCCGTCTTCCAAACTTTTTGCGTATTGTGCTTATAATCATATCAACCGAGGATCGGACACAGGGGAAAACATGAACCCCTGGGCGAATATACTATATATACATTTTGTTTTTTGGAGGTATCACATTGAAACGAATAAGGGTTTGGAACAAGGGTGGGCGTGGTGTAGAATGATAATGTCTATGACACCATGAAGGCTTGTGGTGTATTTATTGAGAAAAATCTTTGAGCTGTATTAACTCATTTAGTCTCTATTTATAGGCCTTTGAAGACCTCAGTAAGCTGATGGTGAAGGTAAGGAATGCTTCCCTTTGTATATTCATATTTTCCTGGCGATGTTGATTTGGAAAAAAATAAATGTATTGCCTATTTGAAGTCTTCTTATAGTTAATTTACTGACTATTACGTTTGTTAAACATCTAAAGCATTTATCAAATGCTATCAAATGTGTATTTTTCTCTTCGACTGCAATGAGAGGGAATTAGCTGAATGTTTGTCTACTCTGACTAACAGGCCAAAGAGATGGTGGAGCTGTCCAGATCTATAGCCAACAAGATTAAAGACAAGCAGGGGGACATATCAGAAGACGAGGTATGAACTTGCGAACAGAAGAGGAGGAGGAGGAGGACATTCGATGGAGTTTCTAATCACAGTCCATGCAGCAGTAGTTATGTTCAGTCAGAAAAAGCCTCAGAGTGGTACTCTATAGTATACACATAGTTTATTTAAACCTAAGCTTGACGCAGGTGTACATATCATTTATTTTACTGCTGCTAAACCACGCATTTTGTTTTTCAACTAATTTGCTCTTTAATAACACTTATGTTTTGCTTTATAGACAATCCGTTTTAAATCATACCTATTGAGCATGGGTATTGCCGACCCTGTCACTAGGGAGACACATGGGTCAGGTACCCATTACCATCTGCAGCTGGCAAAGCAACTGGGGGATATGCTACAAGCCCCTCTAGAAGTAAGTGTACATTTTGGTGTATCATATTTTTCACACAGGCTAAGATCATACACACATTCAACATTACTTTTTCATTTCAATCTCTTGCTGATTTTTATTTCTCTCACCCTATTCTTTATTTTAGGAGCGCGGGGGCATGATGGCTCTCACTGAGGTTTACTGTCTTGTCAACCGCGCTCGAGGAATGGAGGTGATGCACACATTCACACGACAAACAAAGGTCTATGGTGGTCTTATAGAGACTGAGGTTCCTCTGTTGTCTGCTTTCAACAGCTTTTGTCTCCTGAAGATCTGGTTAACGCGTGCAAGATGTTTGAGTCGTTGAAGCTGCCATTGCGGTGAGTTTGACTGTAGAATGTATTTGTGTGTACCTTAGTAGACTCATACCCAGCCCCGTGTTTATTGAAGTAATATGTAGGCCAGGGCTGGAGTCTGTTTTACTGAGAGGCCAGGCTCTTCCTGCATGGCTTCCTGTTGTTGGCCTTCTTCATTTGTCACTTCCTGGAGTTTCAAAAGAAACACTGACCTGTTTCCTTACCATGCCCGGTCTTAGTAACTCCTAACTGGTTGCTGTTCTATTGTAGTTCATGTAAGACCCCTTCGGCATAAATCTCATGACTGGATCTCTCTCACTCACACACACACACCCAAACATACATAAATGTTCTTTCCTTCATTAGTCCCGTCTTTTCTTTAGGCTGCGTGTGTTTGACAGTGGCGTGATGGTGGTCCAGCTGCAGTCTCACAGTGAGGAGGAAATGATAGCCTCAGCACTAGACAATGTAAGCGTCTCTGTTACGAACATTATACTGGAAATGACATTGTTTGGCATGAACCAAAGAGCATGATGTCAGTGAAATGTATGTTTGAAAAATGCTATACATACAGATAAAACACAGTCCCAGGTTTTTATCTTCATTTCTGTCTAATCTCTGAAGCTCCTCATCTGCCCTCTTTTCAGGTGTCAGATAAAGGCTCTTTGACAGCAGAGGAGTTCGCAAAGCTCCTGGGTCTATCTGTTCTTCTGTCCAAAGAGAGGTAGGTTAATACATTGATACCCATGAATAGTAAAAAAAAAATACTCTTATTCTTTGGATTGTCACTAGAATTCACCTTTTTCGCTTTTAAATTAATGCCTTGCAGGATTTTGATGCATATTTGGAGTTATTTTGAAAGGCACTGCACAATTTCCTACAACAATGAGAATATTCACAGGTTTTATGTTAATTTTGCCTGTGCCATTTCTGATCTCTTATCTATTTTTTCTCATCCCCAGATTGTTGCTGGCTGAAAAAATGGGCCACCTGTGTAGAGACGACTCTGTGGAGGGGTTGAGATTCTACGCAAACCTCTTTTGACTAGTTAACGTTCGTTTCTAAGATAATAACATGAACTAAGTGGGAAAACAAGTGAATCAGGCTGAACTTCCTCTGCTGCTTAGACTGAAGCATTTTAACAATCTGCTTACCAACATATGTACGTACTGATGAACATGCAGACACTCCACTGCTCTTAGTTTGGCCACAACCTCTCCAGTCTGATTATGATAATTAAAGTCAATGTTCTGTTAGTGGTTGGTGTCTGATAATACCAGCTATTCTCTATCTGTGTCAAAGATTAAAAGAATAGCCTATCAAAAATATGTTTTTCCAGAAACTGTTCAAGAAATAGAAAATTCTCAAGGGGTTGCTATTTTCGGCTGAGGTTCATCAATAATTGTTTGCACCACTTTGATACTGAGTGGAATGTTAAAAAAAAACTCCATAGCCATCAATCATTGTTTTTCTTAAGTAAAAATATTTTTATGTAATAAATGATCATGGAATTAAGCTTTTTATTCTGTCTTATTTTATGAGGATATGCCTCAGATTTAAATACCATAATGCACATTTCATCTTGTTTTGGGTACTAAGTCTTGCACATCCTCTTTGGTCAAACTGATTTTGAATACATGAGCATTTGTCTGGGATACGTTCAACAATGTCCCACTTAAAAAGGAAATGTCTCCTTTGTTGTTAGTTTGGTTCACAACATATAAAATATAGGACGGATTACCAAATGTTATTTTTCAGTAATTAATCCCTGGTTTTTATTGTATACTTATGTTTTTCATCTTGAGTGCATCTCTATAGGATATTTTATACAAGCATGTCTTTATTTCCAGTTTGAACTGAGCAGAACAGAAAGGGCTCTATAATCTCCAGACAAGCTTCCTGTTTTCCACTGGTTTGCTATTGCAGCACTCCACAGCTGATTGGATTACACCGCAGATTTACTGCCATAAGGAGGCGGGAGATAAAGTGACTGAATGCCATCCTTGGTTCTGTAGTTTAATTCATGGTTCTGCATTGTATAATATTTTGTGACCTGCCACCTGGGTTGATA
The DNA here is from genome assembly GCA_009660295.1 of Lophius piscatorius. Taxonomy (NCBI): domain Eukaryota; kingdom Metazoa; phylum Chordata; class Actinopteri; order Lophiiformes; family Lophiidae; genus Lophius; species Lophius piscatorius. The sequence goes on along the minus strand of VRLP01000683.1, from coordinate 95,205 downwards.
AATGATGTTCTTCTATCTGAATATGATAAGTTTTCTTTTAAATATCATCATTTAATAACCAATTTATTTATACAATTATGTGTAAGCTGTTGATAGAGAGCAGATCTGTTGAATCTAAACCACATTATTATAACCTTTGTGCGTTCTGACAACTTCTTCTTTCGGCTTTTCCCTTTAGGGGTAGCCGAAGCGGATTACCTGTTTCAATCTTCACCTCCTCTTCATCTTCCTCAGTCACACCAGCCAACTGCATGTCCTCTCTCACCTCATCCAGTAACCACCACTTTGGTCTTCCTCTTTTGTCCTGCTTGGCAGATCCATCTCCAGCATCCCTCTACCAATAGAGCCACCATCCTCCCGTTTTCACTTGTCTAAACCATCTCACTATGGCCACTACTTTGTCCTCAAGACAACCTTTTTCAGTGGGTAGAGCAGTTATTATTAAGACATTTAACCTGGGCTGTCCCTACGATGTGCTCATTTCTAACCCTGTACATCCTCAATATTCCCAAAGAAAATCTTAACATCTTCAACTCTGCCACCTCCGACGCTCTGCCATCGCAGAGCTGCTCTCACTCACATCTTGTAAACCTTTCCCTTCACTCTTGCTGCTACTCCTCTGTCACAGATAACTCCTCTTTGCCACGCTCGTCTTTGCTCTGAACAGTTGACACCAAGTACCCATTGGGATGATATGGGAGCTGTTTTTGGTCTTCATTAAAATCTGTAGCTGCGTTTTGCACCAGGTGAAGCTGAGATATTCTAGCATGACTTTGGCATGTGAAAGATAACTTTCGGAAGTCCATTCATGATAATACAAATGCATAGATTGGCCTCCTTGAATTAGGAAAAGATCAAACTATACAATACAATAGATTCACCATCTCACCTTTCCTTTTGTCTTCCTGCTTTACATCAGAATGACACACACATGCTGTTTCACAATTTTATCCTCAGGTCTGTCTGTGGATGTTATCAAATAAATGATTGAAGAAAATCTAAATTTTCTGTGTGGAGGATATGACTTACAATACCATATTAAAATGTTGAGAGTACTACATAGAAATTAATATTTTAATAAATATTGATACCTCTACATTTTTACACCTATACCAGTAAGTGATTCAGATTCAGGAGCACTGCTGTCAGTGACCAAGTAATAGAGGTTTATATAGCATAATCATTACAAACGGCAGGCATTGGAGATGGAGACACAGGTGTCACAAGCTGATTAAATGCTATCAAAAGTTACTTCGACAGTTTAAAACTTGATTTTCACCATACAATGGCAATTTCCGGCTTGCTTCTTATTACTAAATCTAAGTTTCCATCCATTCAGCCATACGAATGCTTTCTTCTTCTTCTAACGTGTCCTGTACGACGTAAAACAACAACACAACATTTTTGAACAGTTTCATCAAAGACAACTTAGTTTTATCGATATACTTTTTTTAAATTTTCGTGTTTGGTAAAACCTAAACAGCAATGTCCCAATCTTGATATAGCTAGGCTTATGTCGTGGAGTTGCAAATAAAAGAAGAGAGGAGAAATCGGTCCGGGTTCTTAATCATAAAATAGAAATAATATATTTTTTCCTAAAAGAAGGCAGCTTAGCCTGTTGCCTTCATTGCCTTGACGTCACAGTTTTTGTCTTCACTGAATCCTTACAAACTGAAGAGTAATTCCCACTGCTGTTAATGAGTTTATCGCGAGGGGTTATGGGCTCTCTTTCACGCGCACTGCACGCAGGCACGCGCCCTGTCACGCGCCTCCCGCTAACTGAGAGTCGATCGTTCAGATGAAACGCGTTACCCCCACATGAAGAGGACGTTATTGCGCCTGCTATGTCTGAAGCTAAGAGAGGAATAATGTCGTTTGGAGTCAAACAGACGTGTGAGTAGACATGTCATTTAATAAATTTAGAAAAATATTCAAGTTTGACCACTAAACCTTTTTATAGTAAAACTATTCAAATCAGGTACCTCAGTAAAAGTACTTATAGGCCTACTCCGTTACATGTGATGGTGCTGCATAAAAACCGTACTCACGTAAAATAATTGAATTATTATCACCAAAATGTGTATTTTAAAAAGTACTCATTACTCGTGACGTTTTTGGATTACTATCACTTGACGCTGAGATGATTACAATTACTGTATCTGCTGTTGAGTAGTTTTTTAAATCTGTATGAGGTTCATAGCCTGTTTATATCATCACAGATCTGTGAGAGTTGATTATATCTAGGTTCAGCCTGTTTACAGCTTTCTGATGATGATTTTTCCAGGTAAGAAAATACTTTATTCATCTTATAAGCTAAAATAAATAATCAGTGGAAGAATTTTCTAAACCCATAATAATTAATTAACCTTTTAGTTTAACACAAACACTGAAAATGAACACATTTTGAGATACATAGGTTACATTCATACATATAATGTATAAATAGGTTAGAATAAAAAAATTCAGTATTATATTTTCTCAAATCTAGCGGAGTAGAAATAAAAGAATTAGAATAAAATAAATGGAATCTAATGGAGTACAAGCACCTCAGTACTTAAGTAAATGTACTTTACTGGCTTTTTAGCAATGAAAATACTAAATATGGTAATTGCCTTCAATCCAGGTTTACACAAAAGTTTGATATTCACAAAAATTTAAGAGGTCAACCAAATGATGAAATAACAAATTTAAAAGAAAGAGTATACAGTAATTAATAATCTTTTCATTTAGACTGCTGCATAACATTTGAGCATAACTTTAAATCAGATATAAATATATATGGTTGGGAATTGTCTCTGTATGAAAAAAGAAGTTCCAACAGTCTAGTTCCCTAGTCTTATATTTCTATATTACCCATATTGTAAAAAAAAAAAAAATGAAAGAAAATGAAACAAACAAAGGAAAAAACATTATAAAAACATAAAATATCAATGCAACTATATAATATATTTATGAGTTTTCTCAACCTATGACTTGTCCAGAGATGTTGTGTTTCTGAGGAAGTACAAATTATATTAATATAAAACAATGATATGCATGTAAACCTTTACAAGCAACCGTACAAAAAAAATGTTGGCACTATTCCACAAATGTACTCTATCCCTTCATTGTGAAGATGGAAGGAAGACGACGACATCCATGTAAGTCCAGAAAATTCATGAGCTGAGTTTCCTGTTTTTCCTCTGCTCAGCACACCAGTGCTTCTGTCTAATGGTAGCTACCAGCACAATTGGTTGTTCCCTGCTACCTTCGTAAACTATTATTTTTTCATTGTTGTTGTCGTCTGTTTGCATATTTGTGATTTGTAGAGGTCAGAGGTGGTGGAGGACGGACATGCTGTGTAGGAGGAAACGGAGGCAAGGACATCGTAATGACACAAGCTGTCTCACTGCTGCCCTTTATCCTGGTGCTCATGGAATACAGTGAGTATCCAAGATCTTAAAGTCATCCGATCAAGGAAACATTTAACAGAGAGTAACTTTAAATGAAGAGTCCCTCACTGTATTCTACTTCCTCCCTCCATTCAAATGGTTGATGGAAATTGAGGATTGGAGCTGCTGATGAAGGGAAAGGAAGACAAGATTTACGCACTTCTTTACAAAATAGATCTTAAAGTAATGTGCAACCGTTGCAATAGCCCACATTATAAACAAATGTACTTTATACTAAGTAACTCAGTGTGTGCGTAGCAATAGAACCTAATGTGTGTATGAAATGCAATGTTTAACTTTAGTTGTTTATATGTGCCGATGATCTACAGTAGTTGTAGTGAGAACATTCTGCTATTTGTGGCTGGGATACACATAGGCTGTTAGATGATCTATTGTTAATTTCACACTCACTTTAAGGTTGTCTGATATATCCAAACAGGTAAACTAACAATTTCCACCTTCCATTTTTTATAGTTGTCCACAATTTGAAAGATATTAGGATATATCAGCCCTAGAAAATGTCCTACTATGGATTCACCTCAGTAAACTGAACCAAGAAGCACATCGTATAGGCAGTGACAAAAATTCAAAGTCACATCAACAAATTTGAAAGAGAAAATAGTAGGCCTGGGCACAAAAGTAGACAAAGAAACAATGACACAATCTGTAAAAGCACTTTTTACCCAGGTGGACACATTATGAGATATTTGTGGAGCTGCATGAATATGGTTGAAATGTCTCTTTTTTTTCACAGCTTTTGCAGGGCTAAATATCTGGCCCTCCCGCCATTTTGCTTTAAGCAATGCCAGTGTGTTGGTGGACTTCAGAACAAAATCCAACAGCAGCACCGTCCGTAGCACAAGCCTGTCTCTGGTCAACATGGAAACCAACACCACCCTCCTGACCAGGAATCTGCCCATCAACCAAACGGCCGGCAGGGTGGAGTTCAACTGCTCTTGCTTCCTGTACGCAGGAGCTTTTCGGTTCCTGCTGAGGCAAACCACAGTCTCTGCATCTTCTCAGGTTATTGGCAGCAACACAGAGAGCACTACCTGGTGGTGGAGCTCAGAACTGCAGGTGCAATGGCCCACCTTCCACATAAATGTGGACTGGGCCAGAAACCACACTGGATCTTTTCTGGTAATCTTTGATCCCAAGCATTACCCACTTTTTTGTTTTACGGGCTGCAGATTAACAACCATATAGATTAATATAGGTCCCTTCCTCTGTTTCTCCACAGGTGGGGATATCCACCAATGACCACTTTCAGGCTTGCTCCAGTGGTATTGACGATGCTCTTCTCCTCGAGGTCAGCCAACTGGAGTACAATCAGATTGGGCGGAAGACCATTGACAAGGTTCGATCCCGCATGCAACGCCCAATCAAACCCCTCCGTTCCCAGAGTGTTGAGCTAGATTGCGCCTTCCCTTTCACAGAAAGAGACTCCATACGAGTGGCTCTGCGGTCTCCTCATTCAGCACAGGATGTCAAGAGCACTGGAGCGCTTTACCTGTCGCGGATCTTCTCCTACAAGCTGCTGGTGGACAACGGCAATGCTTACAGGAGCGGTTGTGAAGGGACTATGACTGTTAAATTGATAACCCCACCCTGTGCTCACATCAATGGTAAAGTGTTGCTGTATAAAGATGCTGGTGTTGCAAGAGGAGCCATTTCTTCAGAGATTGGAGGAGGTGAAACAGCACTGCTGGGGCTTGGACTGGAGGAGCCCTCTTCACCTCCATTGGCCTTTAACTGGCTGACTCAGGGGGAGAACGAAACAGAATTCAACTGTTCTGTGTTTTATCCAGGAAGGAATAAGTACTGCTTTCGCTTTCTTTTCAACTTCAGTCGCTCCCCTAGTCCTGCACAGACCTGTTTGGTGGTTCACAGGAGCACAGGTGAGACTTAATTGATTGATAAATTCCCTATTGGTGTCTTTTGCTTTCAACAGAGGGAATGGGGAGGGGGGTGCAGTGATTTGTTCAATTGTTTGGACTGTCACTAATTGAGGAATTGCCTCATTAAAGAATGGAAGATGACCCAATATGCCTCAATTGCATTGCGGAATAACTAATTATCTCTGTAAGGTAATGTCTGTTAAGGTTTAAGTTTCATTTAGATTCATGCAAAGAAGCACAAATTAACAGATGTAAACCTCTTGAATATTCCTGATTTTTTTCCTATCAAAATCCATACATTATTCTCTGTGATATGTTCAAAATGTCAAGAAGGCCCTATCTCACAATGTTTAAGAGAAGAAAAATAACCTGGGTCGCCGATTTTATCCACGTTTGAAATAAAATTGAATGGGGTTTCTACTGATCCAACACCCATCCTCTGAACATGAAGTAATTCATAACGAAATGACAATTTTCAGCAATGTTAAATATATTCACAAAGTATATGTCAAGCTTAAACTACTTACAAGATTAAATGGAAATAATGTGCTTTATGGTCATGCTATCACGTTAAGCATAGTGAGTTATAGTTATTTAAACATATTTAAGCCACAACAGTCATATTTTGATTACGCTGCTTACAGCTGTGTACTGGGTTTTCTCTATTTTATGTGTAATCATTTAGTAATTTTCATATGCGTTCCAATTTTTTCTCTTCTTCTGTAGAGTCATGGGGTCCGTGGCAGCCATGGCATACGTGCAGTGTGAGCTGTGGAGAAGGGATGAGGGAACGAGTGCGTGAGTGTTTGCTGACTTCAGGTGTTACAGGGGTGCGGTGCACTGGCATGGTGAAAGAACAATCAGTCTGCTCACTGGAGGACTGTGCCGGTAAGTCTCCTCACCCCTCATCTCACTTTAACTTTTTCATTGTCTCTGTCCATTCATTGATTCTCTTTCTCCCCCAGTGTTGCCTGTACCTTCTCCATCCCTCGTCCCTAATACTGTTGGAGTTTCGCCTCTGGGCAGTAACATAGTTGTGGTAGCTGGTATATCTATATGCTTGATAGTGATTCTGGCTACTGTTGTGGTGACCTTGTGGAGAAAGCTGTGCCGGACTCCGCAGTGCAGCTCTGTCCGCAGAGGGTCCATGCCTTCCCCTGGAGCACGCAAGCTTTCTGATGAGGCCTCCATTTTTGGCCACAGCCTGCAAAGACCCAGCCTGTCTGATGGCCCACTAGCAGGCATTAGTGTGGGTGTAAAGCAGATAGACATTCCTGTCCAGGGCAGCGAGTCTCTTTCAAAGACCCTGGTGATACCGGACTCACAGGACCCAGAGAGGCTCTCCCCCACAGGTCAGAAGATATTGCCAACAATATTTGGGTGAGTTTAGCGTATTTCTTATTCTTATTCCACACAGAAAATTGTCACACTCTCAACTTGTATTTGAGATTTAAATACAACTGTCCCCCCAGGTACCGATTGGCTCAGCAGCAGTTGAAAGAGATGAAGAAGCAGGGGTTAAAGGAGGCCACACAGGTGTACCATGTTTCTTCTAGCCCAGTCAATGACACTTCACTAGAAATTTCTGCTTCACCCACCTCCTCTGCGATCCCTACTACAACATTCAGCAGTCAGTACAACGCCAATCAGAACTATTTTAGTATTGCAGCTCCTTTGTCTGAGCCACCAGCACAGACTGCAGGGGACACACGGGAGAGGTTGAGTCCCAGAGTGGAGCTTGTCTTAGGACATCATAGTTCTGCTCATGCAAGTGGGAGCAGCTCGAAATGGCGTGATCGTACTGCTGACTGGGTGGAAATGGTAGAGAGGAGTGGTATAGCTGGTCTCAGAGGAGGACGAGATACAGGGACATCAAACTCCAATCATAACAATCCAAATTTCCGCCGGACTGCCAGTTTTAATGTCTCTCAACCCAACCCACCACTATCAGCACACTCCAGACAGTTCAGAGAAAGGAGCATGACCCAGGTCTGCCTTTTTTGTGTATAATATTGGTTGTATTAGTGTAGTTCTGGTTAAGCCTGTTTTGACAGGGATCATATGTTTCCGTTCTCAGGTGGCATCTCGTACCCTTCCAGAAGGAAGCTGTTGGACCAAAGGCAAATGGGAGAGGCAGCCATACTGCTCTTACCCCATTCCAGAGCATGGGGCCTTGGATTGGGTTAAATCCACAGCTCAGATAAATGACCAAAGGAAGCCCTGCATAGATGCAGCTGTTCCTTCTCACAGCAATGAACCCAAACACACAGGAATCAACGCAAGCATCATTTCAGCATATGTGAAACAGACTAAAACAGACCTCCTTCGCTCTGGGGAAAGGCAAAGCAGCGTTGAGACAGGAGGTGGAGAGGGAATTTCAGGGATTGGGGGCCCCGTTGTCGGATCCGCTAATTTGAGTGTTACTCGCGCAGAGCGGGCCGAGCAGAATTGGAACCGACGTGGCCCATCGCCCATTCAGAGAAACATGTTGGCCCGGAAATTAAAGGAGGCTCAGTCTTGCTCTGTGGTCAAGGGAAGGCAGCGCAGCTCCACCTTTAGCGTATCGTCTACTGAGCAGAGAAAAGGACGCTGTCGTTCTCTGCCAATATCTGGAGATTTCAGCAGCTGTGGGATCTCGCCATACAGGCTGAGTGAGGCAGAGAAGAGGATGTTGGACCTAGATCTCTCCTCGGCATATGGAGGGGAGGAGGAATAGGCCACATTTACTATTACAGATTTGTAGCCCTATACCAGAGAGGAATTTCCATTTCTTTCTAACCTGAATCATCTTCATCTTATCGAAGGCACATATTGGAGAAGATTGTTTTGTATGTTAGAGATTGAAGGAAGTTGATGGGAGCAAACGTGTATATATTTTTTTGTTAAAATGTATTTTGAAAGTTCTAATTTTAGATTCTATTTTAAAATAGAATTTTTATTTTGTTGGGGCTCATAATTGAATATAATTTTGTCTTGTTCATAGTGTGACTATTCACATTTGATGTCTTTGTAGATCGGGTGCTGGTACAGGATTTACCACATGAAGTCAGATTTAGCACGACCTTGTACCTGCAGGTCTGATTCCAAACAGTTGGGATGCTGAAAAATGAAACTTAAAAAACAATTTTGGAAAATAGTACATATTTTAGAAAGTGAAAAAAAACTTTTTTGAAAATCAGTGAATGAGGCAAAGTATTGGATATAATTTCAATTGAGTGAGAAAATAAAAATAAAATTATCACATTCTTTTTTTGACAGCATTCCAGCTTTTTTGGTTTGTACTTAACGTTCACTGTTAAACACAAGTCCTATCAAATATACAGTTTAAAGACTGCTGGCTTTTGTTTTTTTTTGCCAAATCTGCAGAAAAAAGTGAAATCCCACTACACAATACTTTACTGCCGTGGGACCACTCTATGAAGTTTAGCATTAAGAGACATTTTTTAAAGTTTTTTTAATGTATTCTCTGCTCAAGTTAGAGCAATAAATTGCAGTTGTGATTACTTCTGAGGACTGTAGAATCAATGAGGCAATGATGCTGAGATGCTGCTTGTTTTTATTGTGCAGTTATATGATCAACTTTAATGGAAACAGATAATGTTTTGTGTGAAGAAGAAAGGGAAAGATTATAATAGAAAGCCTGAACACATGACGTTAGTATCAGCCTTCAGTCACAGTGACATTGGAAGCCTTGTTTTTTCAAATTTCCCCTGCTCCACTGCCTGTGACATCCAAGAAAACCAGAGGTCGCACTTTCATGGTAGTATGTCGAAGAGAATACCAAAGACCCTTCCAGGTCCCCCACAAAACGCCATCGTCATACCGGCCCTTGTACGTCCCAGTGCGGTAGAACTTCCCATTCAGGTTTGCAGAATGACACCTGTGGAGAGGATCGTACACAACACCAGGGTTGGTTCATTTTCTAAAAGACAAAGGAATTAACCTTCATGTTTTCTTAAAGCTTTTGAATTTTTTTTATTAAACAATAGCATTTATTTTATTTTTTTAATGATTTTAGAACAGTGTCTTTAGCAAGGTCTTTCATCTTGGATTTATTTTAAAGGTCTCACCTGTTGAACCACCATCCTGACTTGTTCTCCTGAGCACAGCTGCCCTGAAAGTATCGGTCATTGTCCTACCAAGGACCATCCCCACCATCAGTGTGACCACAGTCATATTGGATATTGCAAGTAATCTCACAGTTATTAGATATTTAAATTCTCATCTTAGAGTGAAAAGAGAAAATGCTTAACCTGATCTCTGGTGCTGAACTGCATGCCGCTGAGGCCGGCGGACCATTGTTCCATCACCCCTCCGCCCCCGGTCAGAGCATCTCCGGCCGGCCCGCTGTACGTCCCGTACTGGAGACGGTACTTGTCCTGGATGAGGCATTAAAGCAAGGCAGGATTTTTCAGAACTACTCTAGTTATTTGTGAAAACAAGATATAAGGTAAGATTGTTTATCTTACAGACTCATCTGTGATCCTGAAGTTTTCATAAAACGCGTGATTTCTCTTTCCATCCCAATCCATCAGATCTATTTTCACCAGGTTCTCACCTTTAAACAAAGAAATATTGGCAAAATATGAGCAACAAGCAGCAGATTATTGAAAATTCTCCCAATAATGAGACAATATGAACTGGTACAAGTAAGTATACGAGATAAATCGCCTCGAGTCAATTCTGATGCACCAAATTTGGACTAAATCGGCCCAATGTTTGAGAAAATATTTCGAAAACTTTGGAGACAAAGCTCCCTCTAGTGTCAGAAATATACAACCACCCTTTCCCAAAATCAATCAAGTTCTTCATCCACGATCATTTTGCACGGCTTCTTTTGAGTTATAGCGTTATATCAAAGCGGCAACGATGATTCCATAACATCCCCAAATTTTAGGGGATATAATAAATTAAATAAATGTACATTATAACTGTTAGAAATTACTACTGCCAGTGAAATGGAACTGCTTGAATTAGTTTAGCACTTTGAGATTTGATCCAAATGTAAAGTGCATTATAAATTAAATGTATTATTATTATTATCATTATTATTATTATTGCAAGTACTGGTTGAAATGTCAGAAAAAAACACTCTGAAAAAAATAAAATAAATAAACACTGAGAGAATTCAATTACTACCACTTTTCTTTTTTTTTAAATTCGGGCATAGCGTTGATTTTAACATTATAGGAGTTGAATTAACATTTCAGATTTTTGCTGCGCACGTCTATAAGCTGCGGTCGGAGCAGGAATTCTGGGATAGGAATCATTTCTGACCTTCAGAGAGTAGGGAGTACATGTGTTCGTTCCCCAACCAAAACTCATCATTCCACAGTTTGAAACCACCGAAGCCATCTCTGTAGTCCACCCAGTCCCTGAAATGACAAGGTGACATGTATCTGACCTCGGGTCAAGCTCGTCATCTCATGCTCACTGGTTAGTTTTTTTCTGATAAGACACCTATTGAAATCGACTTTTCCATGTCGACGTTTCTGAAACACGGTCCATCCTCCTCCATCCTCCATGTCACAGTAAACCAGAAACGGCTCGAGGTGCGGTTTTGGTCGGATGCGGTAGAAACCACTCGGTGATCTCAGTCTGTCAAATACCTCCGAACAGTCTAGGAAGATATAATTATAAAGGACGTGAATAATACAAATAATAAATAATAATGATAATAACTTAGATTTATATACACCCTTATTGACAAAATCATAAAATACTGCAAGATGTAAATTAGGTAAATGTTAAACAAACATATGCGTTATTGTTCTGAATTTAACTCCATATAAACACACAAATATTCTAATGATAAGATGAGAGCCTTTCTTACCTCTGTCATGAACGATTAGACTTCCTGCTGGTGGAAGTGGATTAATTAGAGACACATCAGAGATGTCTTTTTCCTTTACAACCAGGGACAAATCCGTTTCAGGTTTTGTTCTAGACGCAACAGACTGAAAGTATTTATGTGTCTGCAAGTGTTCAACCTGCCAGGTCACAATCAAGAGTTTATTCTCCAGTTTTCTTATGCTGCGCTTGAGATGTGCAACATTTGGGCCGCAGGAATTCACGGAGTCATCCTTGAATGGATAGAATGAATAGAATCAATTTCAGGACATTCCTGGTATGCAAATATAGATCAAATAAAAGCATTAAGCTGGATCCCCTTTGGGATCAAAGAAGCAAAATGTACTCATGCTGACTTTTAAGGAGTGAAAGATTATTAGCGGTCCTGCCTTTTGAACAATGCTTTTATCAATTCTTATATAGAGATAGCCTCAATTACTTAAAGAGTAACATAAGCTACGTACGGACAGCAGAGAGCAGGAGGCCATGGTTGAGCCCAGCAGAGCCAGTAACAGCCACAATGGTATGCATTTTAGGAAGAAGCATAGGGCTGAAGTTTCCATCTGAAATCATAAATATAATAGAGCCAGCTAAGGATCGAACAATAAATTAATAACTATAGACATTTGAGGCTTCAATTTAATAAAAAAAAAAATCCCTGCACCACAAGCCTACCTTCGTTTCTCACAACAACCTCTTCTTTCGATCAGGTTCTTTTGTTCTGAAGACTTGTCAGTGTTATTTATAGTTGGGGCTGGTTTTTCTCGGTCCACATTAGAGGATCCAGACTCGACCAACTGTCTGGGTTCAGTGCCAAACACTGAACTAGAACCAGCTTGTCCTCTCCCTCCTCTATCAAACATTCCAAGATACGGAAAGAGTAGCTGATCCCAGACTTGTGAGTGGCCTCATGGATGACAGGTGTTGCAAAATCTCCATTCTTCACATATCTGAAGTAGCCCTCTGTCTTTTGTTTTTGGTTACCTTTTTTGGTAAAATCTACAAATTTTCCCATTGACACATTTTAGCATTTCACAACCATGTAATTATATAATAAATATTAGAAAATTACTACAAATCATTTTCCAATGAAGTGAGTAAGCCAGTTACACATGCTGACATGATCACTGATGCCAAAGTTAAAATACAAGATAACCCAGATGCCGTCGGGGGAGTCTAAGACAAGAGAACCAAGACATAGTACAGAAAACTGGATTTGATTTGTGCAAGTTTATCCAAACAACAGTAAAAGAAAACAGCAGGAAATCGATAGCCTTTTTGTGTGACGCAGATATGATTCCCCGTTTTGGTCATTTTTGGTTAGTGCTATAAACATTCATAAAATACAGTTCTGTTGACATAAGTTATTCTTGGACTATATTTATTGTATCTAAACTAGATTTTTCTTTTTGTCCCTGTAACGTTAGTGATATTGCATTTTTGAGTATGTGTTTCAGACCACAGAAAAGATTGATTTGACTAAATTTCATACACTTGCATCGGTTTATTTAGTATATTTTTAACACAGCCTTTCGTTAGGTTCAGCATAATGAGGCCTATCCTTGTCGTGTTATACTTTACAGTTGCTGAACTTTGCAAACCTCTTCAGGCCTTGTTGGGAAAATTGCTCATCCAATGAGCAGAACAAATAGCTGCTCCAAGTCTTACAAGTGAGATATTGTAGTTGGTAAGGAAAGAATTAAGAGTCACATGACACTGTTTTTGGAGCTTGACAAGACATGATTTTGAAAACAGGTATGGAAAAAAAAGCCCAGTACTGTTACTGTTTCCATGTAAAGTGGCAAAACACCATTTCTGTGAAAACTCTGAGGACACCAGTTGTCATTCATGGCCAGGCTGATGAAACAGCTCTGGAGACAATGTCGGACAAAAATGATTATTTGAATCAAACTTTGATGAAATTTGAGTAAATGCCCATCAACGTTGTACTTTTATCAAAAGCTCAGGTTGTTGTTGTTTTTATGTTGATAACCTTCTTTTTATTTTTTTTGTTTATTAAGTCTGTTTTAACTTCCTTATTTATGACTGGGTCCCTTATATTAGGACAGGAATAGTCTTCTGAGTATTATTCTGTAAACATATATACTACATATCAGGCACTGTTCTGAATGACCTCTCCCAACTGTACAACGTTAGAGCCACTAAGAAGGCCCAGACATGCTTGCTGACCCCCATCACTCCTTGCTCAGGTTGCCCCCATATGGTCAGAGATACAACCTACCAAAATGTCGACCAAGTGGGTCTAAGAATTAATTTCTCCACGTGGCTTGTGGATTTTTTGTCTTGAGCTGTTGATTGTGTTTTACCTCTCTACTGCAGATTCACATTATTACATCTTGTTTGTAAATGATGCAATATTCTAACATTTCTGAATTATTTGCACATCTGTATAATTCTTCAACCAGTAATGTTATCTTGTTAGAGGTCTCTCTTTTTTATTAACAAAAATAGTAAAATTATTTCAGGAATCATACATGACTGATGTTTTAAAAACTGACGAGGAAAAATCTCATGTGAACCCGGCGGGAGCGTCATGTGACAGAACCTGTGAGCAACTCTAATAAAACTACAGACCCATTCATGCTCAACATATACGGATAAAAATAATTGACGACATTCGTCTACAGAAACGATAAAGAAGAAAATAAGAAAAAAAAAACAAACACACTACTCTTGTGTGTATTTCAACAGCCTACCAGACCACCAAACATTATCTTGTTATCGTCTTCTTCCTCTTTTTGTAGTTTAAAAGCTGTTAAAGATTGTGTTACAGTCTTCTTCTGGCTTAAGTCAAAAGTGCTGGTTTATAGTCTTTCATTTGGAAGAGTGGTTAACAGTCTTCTTCATTTCTAATACCTGTTTTCTCTCCACTGAATTACCCAAATGACATACCCTTTCCCATATTTGTTGATATCTAAACCTTTGTTTCCTCATTGCAATCTTGGGGCCTTGTTGATTTCAACATAAAAGACACATGGAAGTTTATCGGCACTCATGCAACAACATTTGAAACAGGCATAGCTATATTGATAAGTTGATGGAGTATAAAGCTCCTGTACGAACAAAAAGGAGATAAAAGGCACTCATATTAACCCTTGAATGTCCTCTCATTATTGCATCCATAATGAATGAAATGAATGAATGAATGTTATTTTCATTCACTCATTATCCCTAACCGCTTATCCTGTTTCTCGCATTTTTATTTCTCTGGTCCATTTATGAATCCAATATCTTAGACAGTCTAAATTGAGCATCAAATGACGAATAATTTGGTCAAGCATGTTTTTCAAAAAATAAAATAAAAAAAATCAGATCTTTAAAATTATTCAAAAACTAAAATTCTGTATTTCATGGAAAAAAGTCAATTTCAACAAGATAAGCTGAACCTTTTGGTAAGCATGTTATTAAACTAGACAACTATATGACCCTTATTAGACTTTTGTTTGGGTGTATCAAGTTACATAACTCTGTTTAGTGAGGTCCCCCCTTCCACACACACACACACACACACACAAATTCCCCCACCCCCGCGGCTTTGACCGCCTCTGGCTGGGAATCCAGTTAATTAAATCCAGATGTGAAAGTTCCACAGTCGAGAGAGAGAGAGAGAGAGAGAGAGATAGAGGTGAGTGAAGACTTCTCTTGTCCGTTTCGTGTTACTTTTCAGCCTTTTTCCACAAACCCAGCTGCGTTAAACTCTCTGGAAAGGAGAGATAGTGTGTGAGTGATGGGCCGAATGTTGTTTGAGATGAGCAAAGGAAGGAAGAGAAGAGAGTTTCTATTTCACTGCGATCCAGGAAGTCCGAAACCACTACGCTGACAAAAAAAAAAAAAGGCCGAGGGAGAGTGGATGGAGAGAGAAAAGAACTTCCCCGTTAACCTTTGAACGGTCTTCCTTTCTGTTCACAAGGAGTCACGGGACAAGCGGCGGTATAGTTGGAGGAATGACAGACAGCAGGCGCTCAGAAGTTAGCTAGTGAAGGAGAGAGGGACAGGAAGGACTGAAGGAGGGGAAAAGTGCTTATTTTCATTTTCCTAGAGGTAACAAGGGTTCTCCTTCACATTCTAACACAATCTGGTCATTTCTTGCCTCTGAAATAGTTCTAGATAGAACCCTTTCATGCTGATGTGTTGTTTGTGATCAAAGTAGTACAGGATTCACGGTTTGTCTCTCAGTTTGTTGTTGTTCCCTTGTTTTTGCAGTGTGTTGGACAAAATTATCATTCTTAAAATGTTTGAATCTCTTTACGCTTGAAATAGAGTTTGAGGAAGACACGCATAATGTCCTCTGTCTACTTCAGTCCAGGTTCTGATTCAGGTGTAAATGGGTGAGGATGAACTGATAATGGGATGATAAATGCTTATTCTGTTATGCAGATGTGTCCTTAGGTTTTTTAATCCCACCTGTCTTCACCCTTATCTGTTTGCAGAAACGTTGCAAAGATGGAGGATGCTAAAGTGGAAATCGACGACGGAAAGGACGAGACTTCGATACCAGACAATATGTATCAGTGAGTTTATTTCTACACATGGACTGCAGACAGTTTTCATAATGCAGGATCATTAACGGTGAGCATTCTGTCCTCGTTTTCAGAAAAATACGCAAGAAGATCTCACCTTTTGTGATGTCCTTCGGGTTTCGGTGAGTTTGTCTTGGAAACATTTTAGATGTGCAATGACGGTTCCGAGTGTTGTGATAATGGCGTCTTCCTTTTGCTCCAGTATATTTGGAGTGATTCTGATCCTTTTGGACTTCGTGCTGATGATCGTGGATATTTCTCTGCCTGCCAAGGACAGAGAGGTTGGGAATGCCTTAGAGGCCGTGTCCCTCCTCATCTCCTTCTTCTTCCTCACTGATGTTCTCCTGCGGGTCTACGTGGAGGGGTGAGTGATATATATATTATATATATATATATAATATATATATGTATATAATGTAACCACCAAATCAGGGATTTTTATTAGATGACGTGAAATGTTCTGTTGTTTTACACATTTTAATGAAGAGGTATGCCACAGTTAAGTCTTTCAATTAATAATTAAAAAAGAAAAATATCATTCAAATAAGAGTTATTTAAATCAAACTACATAATGTTGTATGAGACAGACTTTCTCTACAAGCGAAGCCTGTGTGATGGAACAGAAGCCATGGCAAATAAGAAGAAAGGCTATTTCAGTTTCTAAGAAGCAGCATAATGTAGTAGAATTCTAGCGGGATCAACTTTAGGCATACATGATAACACACATACACACATTAGAATGTCGATGCTGAGGCTATATTCTGCATGCAGTCATGCAGGTCAGCCTATCTTTTGTGATCTTAGCAACTCTCATCCTAGTCTTTATAAGATCTTTGTCTTTACTGTCTTACACGTTAGTTTGCATTAGCTGCATTCACACTATGTCTCCTTGTATATTTCTTAATACCCTCCTGTAACTCGTACTTGTGTGAAACATTCATTTGAATAATTATCTGACGTGCGTTAGAATGGGTTTAGTTTCTGGATTGAGACATTGTAAACTTCATTTAAAGACTTGAAGATTTAACTTCAGTTACCTCTGCACGACCGCTTCCTAGTGAATGTGAGAGCAAGAAACGTTTAATAGAGTGATGCAAACGTTCCCGGACTCCTGTGTCAGCAGAAATCTGACAGAGACGAGCAGAGGAACAGGAAGTTATGAAATGGAGGCCACACAAAGAGCTGGTTGCATGTATACGGCTCGTCGTTTGGAAATATAATGATTCACCTGCTTGCTTGTGGCCTTGTCCTTATTCTCACTCTTCCCCAGTGTTGTTTTTCACACAACGATTTATTGCTCACGTGATCTGGTTTTGTCAGTCACATGTTAATCATCTCATCGTGTGTTTTTACTAACCCACCTTTTAGGTTCAAAGTTTATTTCAGTTCCAAGCTGAACATCGTGGATGCCTGTGTTGTGGTGACCACACTGGTGGTGACAATGGGCTACACCTTCACTAGCCTGTCAGGAACCAGTCTCATCCCCAGGTACCAACTTCTCCCCGGCATTCTCACTTCAAAGATATCTGTAAATCAGACACTCGTACACAGGAATTAGGCATCAGGTCCTTCTCATAGATACACGTCATAGGTGTTTTTCATTTCTCTAAGACATGAATGAGTTATTTGTAATGTAAATTAGAAAAAAATATACTAATAATTATAATAATAATAATAATAATAAGTGATCCTTTCATAAATTCACTGTTACACAAATTAAACATACCATTATAATACAGTGAGAATGACAATTTTGTACTAAAAGCTCATGTGCCTGAAGCAGGAAAAAAACAGGAAGCTTAAAGATGTTAGCCACCAAGACCAACTAGTTATGGCAAGGTGACCGGGGTTAAAGCATCCGGGTTTAAAGCATCTCAAAACTGCAAGACTTGTAAAAGTGTTCCCCGGTCAACACTGGTTAATGGGCGAAGTGGTCTGAGAAATCAAAAGCAGTGAACTCGCTACCGGGCTGAGGACATCCAGGACGCAGTGATGTGCATGAGGGGTGAAGGCTGACCCGTGTCGTCTGATCCCACAGAGGAGCTACTGTAGCAGATATTGCTGAAAAATGTATTGCCGGTTCTGATAGAAACGTGTCAGAACACACTGTGCGTTGCAGCATATGGGGCTACGTAGGCTGTCAGAGCGCCCATGCTGACCTTCATCTACTGCCAGAAGTGCTTGCAATTGCACCTGGAGCAAGGAGAAATAGTAAAAGTTGGTCCTGGCATCCATCCTACTTTGACACAGACGACCTACTTACACATTTTTGCAGACCAATTCCACCAATCCATGGAAACAATATTCTCTAATGGCTGGACAAGTCCAATCCAGGAGGTCGCAATTTAGGATCTGCTTGCAACATTTTGGTGCAAGATGCCAAAGCACACCCCCAGAGGACCTTTGTAATCCTTGTTTCAATGGGTCAGAGTTGTTTTGGTGGCAAAACTGGGACCTGTCAGTATCAGGCAGGTGATTTATTGAAGTTATGGCTGATCCTGGTCTATTTACATAAATGTTACCCTGATTAAGTGATAGTTTATTGAAGAACCAACTCACGTAAGGTCCGATCACACACACACCGGCTATCCGTGAAATCTGATATCAAAGTACGCTGATGCGACATGAGAGTTTGGTGAACGTGCAGTAAGCAATGGAGCTGAAATACCAGAGTCAGCAGAACTTAAGCATAATGATTATTGCAGTACTATATAAAGAAATAAATAAAGCTGTGTAACCCAGCACCAGTGGCGAATCCTTCTGTACAGTAGAATGTTCTATTGAAAATAGGTTGCAAGGATACAGGCAATATTAATATTATTACAGTTGATTTTATTTGATATTCATTTTTATGAACTTTTTAATACAAGCAGTAAAATATATTGTGTATTTAATTAATTATTCATTTTCAACCTGAGAGTGACAAAACAGCAAATATTTCATGAAAATCAGAAGCATTGATAAATAGCAGGCAGAATATACTGATATGTGATATTTATTTCTATAAATAATGTTGCCGCTATTCTAGTCTTTATCATTAATTTCCAAAAGTACCTTATAATAATGTTATACGTTATGTGTTCCTTTTACACAATTGAGACGACCGTATGTGATCACATATTCACACATTGCTTTTGTTGTTTTCGTCAGGGTGGTGGCAGTTCTTCGTTTCCTGAGAATACTGATCTTGGTGAGGGTTTTCAGACTGGCAGCTCAAAAGAAGGAGCTGGAGAAGGCCACCAGGAGAATGGTAGGTTTGTCACCTAACGTTATTAAGGTCACAGTAGGATTGCTATTACGTGCAACACGTTTGTATGAAGAGTGTCGACTTGCTATTTCCCTCAGATTTCAGAGAACAAGAGGCGTTATCAGAAGGATGGATTTGACCTTGACCTTACCTATGTCACAGGTAGTGGTTACATTTTGTGTCACACAAAAAACATTAGGCATGCTTGTCAGAAAACAACATCCTTTTGGAAGGTCAACTTCCAACTCATTTGCATCTGTGGCAACTTGTCTAGACCGGATCATCGCCATGTCGTTCCCCTCCTCTGGGAAACAATCATTCTATAGGAATCCAATCAGGGTACGTCTGACATAATCAGGGTGTATGCACACTACATGAGTCCAACGCCATCATCCTTTTGCCTTCCTCGTCACTACCTTTTCTTCTTGTGCAGGAAGTGGCGAGGTTCCTTGACACTAAACACGAAAGCCACTACAAAGTTTATAACCTGTGCAGTAAGTTGGTACCTCCTCTTGTTGCTTTTACTGCATTAGTTTTTGCAGAACTGTACAAACAACAATCTCTCTTTTCCAGGTGAGAAAGGCTACGACCCCAAGTTTTTCCACTATCAGGTTGAACGGGTCTTCATTGATGACCACAATGTCCCCTCCCTGGAGTGAGTACGAGTCTCTGCTGTCACGTCATTTTTCAACCTCCTCTGCTTTTTGCTTGTCGTCACACTGAGGCAATTAATATTACATCGACAAGAGACCCCGTCTTTATCCTCTACTATCATACTCAGGGACATGCTGAAATATACTGCGAGCGTGAGGCAGTGGATGACTGCTGATCCCAAAAACATCATCGCTATTCACTGCAAAGGAGGGAAAGGTGGTGTCAAAGATTATTATATTATTATTATTAAGTGATTGCTTGAGTTGAACAGTGGGTGAAAAAGTGCAACTTTCACTGCGTTGACCATCAGTTGATGATAATGATGCAGCTTTTTTTCAAAGGACGGACAGGTACGATGGTGTGCACCTGGCTGATTGACAGTGATCAGTTTGAGAGTGCAAAGGTACACCTCTTTAGTTTTTAAATTAATCAAGCAAATAATTGAAATATAATATAATAATAAATACGGCTGCGTCCTTACATTAATTTTTTGTTCATCCACCAGGATAGTCTGGAGTATTTTGGCGAACGGAGGACTGACAAGAGTCAGAGCTCCAAGTTTCAGGGGGTGGAGACTCCCTCTCAGGTATGAGCAGCCATGCAGGGGTCAAATCTTAAGACGGATGCCTCCTAGTGGTCAAACAGGAAACTGTGGCTGGGGCATGGATGTTCAGTGGCTGCACCTCTGTTGAAAAGATAACTTATATACCGAACATTGATTTGATTCGATGGTGCAGCTATATAACCCGTCTATATGCAGGAAATCTGGATCAAGATCTTATTTAAAGGGTTATTCACTATTAAGGGGTTGCATCTAAATTCATGGATAATTCATAAAAGTGTCGGGGAAAAAAATGTAATCATCCCAATTTGATCTACCTCACATCAAAGTCTGATAATGGTGCACTTTCTGCCTGGTCCAGTATTGAACCCTTGTATGGCGTGCTTGATTCGTGTCCAGAAGGCAACTCAGATATGCTAATCCATTTATTTAAAGATTATAACAAATGTCTCAAAGTATCAAAGGGAGAGCAAAATCTGATCTGGTGATCCAGAATATCTCAATGTATTGGGTGTACATTCGTACAACTTGCTACTGTGAGATGACAGATAAAAATGTTTAAATAAGCTCAAAGTAGAGCTGAAACTGCTCCCATGAGTGAAACATGAATAACTATCAATATAATAACCATTAATGTTTTCCCAAATACTGTTTTCATGACCAAATACATGTATTGGGAGGGTCAAATTATAATGGGAGTATTGCTTTTATGTTCAATATAATGGAGGAAACCTTTTTTTTTTCCCAGTGTAAAGTATTATAGTAACTGTAGCTACTGACTTACAATATTACTTACCATTTCAGCACTTATTCTATGTTAATTTGTTAATAATTTTCGCATTTACTTCAATTATGTTATATCCATGATAGAATTGATTTCCCTGTTAAACAAAACAGTATTTTATTTTACAAGCTCTGTTGTGTGTGAATCACAGAGCCGTTACGTGGGGTACTACGAAATCATGAAGAACACGTTCAACAGACGGCTGCCTCCTCCTAAGAGCCTCAGGATCAGGAGTATCAGAATCCACTCAGTAGCAGGTGAAAGACAGCAAACCGGCAGGGTGATCAAATATGTGACTTGTATATTTGATATCTTGCGATATTATTTGCATATATTTATCCTGATCAGGTGTGGGTAGAGGTGATGGCAGCGATCTCAAGGTGAAGATAGTTGTGAAGAAAGAGCTTGCATTTCAGTGTGTGTGTGCCAAACAGGAGAACTGCACAGTAAGTCTCACGCACTGAGCCCACGCACCTTCCGGGTTGTACAGATTCATTAACGCGTTTCTTGCTTACAGGTGTTTCCTGATGTGGGCAACAACGCAGCAGTTATCAGCCTCAAGAACGGGCCTGTTGTTGAGGGGGATGTGAAGGTCATGTTTGAGTCCAGTGCGGTGAGTCCCAGTTTCCACGACTTTAAATGGAACTCCGCATTTTTTTATTATTTCAATGCATCACTTTTTTAAACTTTTTCTTTAGGGTCTGCCGAAAGGATATGAAGATGTTCCGTTCTACTTCTGGTTCAACACCTCCTTCATAGTGGATAACAAGTAGGTTTCTGCAGTTCAATCACTTTAGTTCTTGAATAGGAAGTTTCATACATCGCTTGACATTCATGCTGTCCTCTTTTTCACAGGCTATTTCTACCCAGGGAAGAGCTGGACAACCCGCACAAACCAAAGACCTGGGATCTGTACAAGGAGGACTTTGGTGTCACTATGTTGTTCTCAGAACCGTACACAGAATAGCCACAACATTAAAAACATTTCCCGTTTCTGATAGTGTGGCTGATGGGTTTAAGGTCATCTTCTATCATTTACAGCGCTGTGATATTTCTGTGTTTGGATGAGCGTCTCTGATCTCAGTTCAAAAGAAAAACATCAGCATTGTTAAGCAGCCACAACATTACAACTGGAACTGTTATTAATGTTGCAGCTGATTGTATTCCACAATGTAAAAAGAGCAAACATTTATGAAAAGGGATTGATGATTGTAAGCACTTTGAGAAATTATAGTTGTACTTCTGATAATAGATGAGCAGAAACTTGTAGATTGATCCCTTAATGGTAACCATAAAATATCTTATGTTCATATTTTGTATGCAGTGGGTTCCACCACTGAGTCTCATGTAGATGTCTGAGGAACTGTCACATAGTGAAGGATGTATAAAGAATTGCCATTGAATAACTTGTCATCTCCCATTTAATCAGTTTATTTCTGTGAGTTGTCATAATTTGGTCAATTTGAAACTAGCCATCTTGATGTACTATATGCAGAGTGGTTTTATTGTATTGAGGAATGGTGAGGCAACATGGAAACCACACAAATCAAGCAGCAGATTTACACGTCTCCATTTGCCTCAGTGGATGTTTGGTATTGCGTTTTACTAAATAATTCAAGGTTGTGTACAACTTTGCTACATTTGAGGTTATCTGACAAAAGGATCTATTTTGAATGCTGACAGTGGGATCATCAGTAATTTGTTAATATTTAATGGCATTGAGGAGATTTATAGTATCCTAGCTTTAACACAGTGGGTAGCAAAAGTATCTCACAGCAAGAAGGTTCCAGGTTCAAATCCATCTCTGCTAAGTGGATCTCCCGCATATAGTCCAGCTTTCTCCCATAATCCAGACACATGTAGTACAGGTGAATATAAATTGCCCCTGGGCATGTATGCTGGTGTGAATGGTTGACAGAGTACAAAGAAAATAGGGGAAAAAAACCCAACCTAATTTCAGTTTGAGGCAAAAAAAAAAAAAAAAAAAAATGCAAACAATTAGACATGGGTAATAAATCTTATCTTTTATTCATAATTTGTAAAATATTTTAAAGTCATGACTTCAAAATTACAATTTACACCATAAACTGTAAGGAGCAAGATCTGAGATTCTTCTTGTCAAAATGTGACTTTTATCAAACCTAATTCCTGTCCAACCGTAACATTAACAAGCAAACATAAAGTGCAGACAAATATAAACCCTAATGTGAAACACTGCAGTTTCTTCTTGACTGAAGACAGACCTTCTGAGGGAGATCGTGGCCTGCTTTAAGCTTTACAAGCTGGCCTGAATCCTGGGTTGAAATGACCGAGATTGTCAAGATTTTGGTAACGTACCATTTAGCAACTCTGCAAAACTCAAACCTGAGACGTGATAGCGAAGGTCCATTAACCTTATTCACCCAGTAAACTCATCTCTTACTACCTTCAACTCCTGGCAAATATCACATTCACATTGTACAGACAAGTAAAAAGGATGCTGTAGCAGTATTATGAGTAAATCTTTGAAACAATTCAATTCTAACAACTAATATAGCTCTGATATAAACAATCTGAGCAGCTTTGGAGGTTCTTTGTTCTTTACTTGTAAGGTAGGTTCCTCATTAAGCTCACTTATAGTAGGCTCCCAGAGCAGTAGACCTGCCACATATATAGAATCAAAGTATCAAGCACAATGCCACTGAAACAATAGACAAACTAGAGGAATGGGGCAAACCATCGTCAGACGTCTTTGAAACAGCAAAAATGCAAATGACTGATTGATAACCAAGAAATCTTAATACTGAACGACAGAAGCCGCATAAGTCTAGTAAAAGCTCAAGTGACCATTACCAAACCAGTAGAGCAGTCCGTGTTGACCAATGAGCTACAATAGATATAACCTTATTGGCTCAGTTTTATATTTGGTCATTGCTTCTTTTCCACCTTCTGGTCAACAAAGGGTTGTTCTGGCAGCCTGCGCCAAATTGCCTTCATAACCGTTGAAGAGGTCGCACTGCTCAAGCTCATCGTACCGTCCGCTTTGCAGGAGACAGAGCAGTGTTGTTTTACATGTTTCTTTGCAGGGTTCCGACACGTGGCCTTTATGTCTGAAATACCAGAACTTCTGGAAAACACGGTCATCGTTGATAAAGCTCTGCATCAGCGCGTTGTAGTCAGAAGGCAACAGACTAGTCAGACCATAGGCTGTGGTGGCACGGTACAGCAGGGTCCATTTGGGGTTTTGTTGAGGGCTCCCTGGCTTTGTTGGACTTCCGTTCACCTCTGTCAGGTTCAGGATGTAGGTTTCATGGTCAAGCACCAGCCGGGAGCTGCCTTTGTAATTCCCATCAACGTAGTAGACGCGGTAACCTTGAAATCATTTTATTTACTTATTTTTATTTTATTTTTTTAAGTGTGTGATTCATCTGAAATGTTGGGAGAAGTATTTCTGAACTCACCTGGGTTGAGATTCACAAAAGTGGTAACACTGGGAGCAATGAACGCAACTCCCAATGGGCGGGTCAGAGTCTCCTCATCATAAAACATTTGGAACTCATCAAAATGTGTGTGGCCAAAGAACTGTCCAGTAATTGTACTTTCATATCTAGAAAAAGAAGATGTTAAAGAGAATAACACCAGGAAATCCTTCAGTAACTGAAGACACAAGTTGTCAACACTTAACTAAAATTTATGTTTTGTTATCCCCTCAAGGGTCCCAAAGTACTGATAACCTGGAGTGATTACCATAAACTGACA
The DNA here is from genome assembly GCA_009660295.1 of Lophius piscatorius. NCBI lineage: Eukaryota > Metazoa > Chordata > Actinopteri > Lophiiformes > Lophiidae > Lophius > Lophius piscatorius. The sequence goes on along the minus strand of VRLP01000683.1, from coordinate 70,500 downwards.
TTACACTAAGGGATTGCAGTCAGATTAGACGTGTAATACTTAGAAACTGACAGGGTACAAGAGTGTACAACTTCCCAGGAATACATGTCTTTATGACCAACCTGTTGACAATGTGATAGTAGTTCCAGCTCCAGCTGCCAAGACACAAGCCAGGTGGGATATGACCAATGATATGTACCTTGAGGAGGAAACTAAGCTGTTAAAAGGGCAATTATTGCACATTTTTTATTCCAATCCCAAATACCAGCGACTACACCGAAACAAAATAGTTATTGTTCACATCTATAATGAAGCAGGTGGCTTAAACTGGGCCTCATCAAAACCACACTGATGACGTTATAAGTCTGAATCATAAGGCTGCCATGTCAACTTGGTGTAGTTTTAAATTTGCTGAAACTGGTCAAATTTCATCAGCCTAAAAAGATTATGCATCATCGCCTATACTGGCGGGTAATTACAACCAGAAACATTAGAAAACGGGAGACCTATTTCGGACTGCTCATTAGTTTTTAACCATTAAAGCAATTTTCAAAAGGTTAAAACATCCGTTTAGCCAACATCCATTTTATTGACCGCTAGCGATCAAAACCTTTGACTTAGATGTCAGCTGGTCTGTTACCTAGTGGCTAAACAGGAAGATGCATAGTTTTGTCGCATAACTCATCTCTTTACTGTTATGGGGGGAGTGATGTCAGGTGTGGTCTCTGCCACTTGTAAAGCTACTAGGTGCTACACAGCTGACTACCATAGCTGCCAACTGATGGCGATTAAGAACAATACATGGGCAAGTTGACGATTTGGTTATCCATTTAGTTTTGTGATCACGTTCTAAATCTAAGGGCTTAACATCTCTACAATATTTATTTCATCTGACGGACCAATTCTCTTCTGCCAGCCTCCAATTTTACAGATCAACCCACCTTCTCCCCCTTGTCCTCGCTGGCCTGGAGAATATGGACCAGCCATTGCAGCTGGTTAGCAGGATCAGTGGAGTTCACCATCAGCCAGAAGTTCTCATGAGCGCAGAAGTTCATATTGAGAGACACCACTCTTAGTCCAGGCTGAATTTCCATTGTGTAGAAGCCTCCATACCTGAAATTTCACAAAAAGAAAGTTAATAAATGAAGGAAGTTCAAATTCATCATTGTGGGACAACATTGCAAAACACAGATTTTTCATTAGAAATATAGCTAAAACTGTTTAGCAGCAGCCCTTACATCATATCTATCAGGGTGATCTCACACCCACAACACCACCAGTGTAAAACATGATCATCAATAACCTCAAAGTCTTCAAAGCCTGCTCGGGTAACCAAGGACTCCATTCCTCTGCCATTGTATTGTAGAGCCAGGAGCTGGATCTGTTTCCATGAATGAAGGGTGGGGGGAAGCTGTTTACCGGCGTACTCTCATGGTTCCCTATAGCAGGGTAAACCGTCACATTCTGTCCCAGGTACCTGAACAGGAAATGAGTGGGAGTCAATGATTCAGTCCAGGTAGCACATGACAAACATTTGACTGAAGCAGCAGTAAAACAACCTGCGCGTTATCATTTTAAGTCAGAGTACAAGACCATTTTGAGATTATCTATCTTGAGCCATTGTGTTTGCAACACAGTCAAATAGCAGCTATGAAAGCATTCTGTTGAAAACTACTTTTGACACCAAAGCAAGCTCTTGTAAATCTCCAGTATATTCATCATTTTATTTGTAACTTGAATTTTTATGCTCTTATGTTAAATAAATATAAATATAAAAAGAAATTACTTGTGGATGAGCCTGGAGATGACCTTAAGCTCTGAAAGCTGTTCGGTCCTGGTCTGAGACCAGACATTGTGCGCCGGTATGTCTCCGGTCCAGTAGACCCAGTCCCAGGGTCCAGCTGTTGCAGCGTTTTCCAAGAGGTTCTCCACAGTCCTCAGGGGCAGATCACACTTACTGTAGGTTCCCCAGTAACCAGCCTCCCTCCGCCTCCAGCTCGGTGATACTGAGTCTTTGCGGCAACACAGAGGATTCTTGCAGTCTGCAGTACTGCCGGCTTTATATTCCTTTAGGTGGAGATCATTATTGTTTACAAAGGTCAGGTGACCAGAAACATTAAACTGTCTTCTGGATAGTTAAGTAAATCATTGACCTTATTTCTTTGGAGGGTAGGACCTCAATAACATAATTATGATACTTGAATTTATACTATATATGATCAATAAGAGACTGTAGTTCACTTCTGCTTTGGTTAATCTGTCATCAGTGCACACTCACCTGATCCCAGTGGATGTCAGTGAGAAACAGGATCCTGCTCTGTGGAGAACCAGGTTTGGGAGGAGAGAGAGGTGTAATAGGGGGCTTAGGAACCTTTGGCAAGGTGATGTTCCAGGATGCATAGATGTCAAATTTGCCACAGGATCTGCCCACCAACACTGCACATGCTTCAGTGGGCCACAGAAAAGACTGCTGCAGAGCCTGGATAAAGTCAACCCTGAACAACTCTGTTATCTGTCGACACACATCTTCATCGGCCAGATGGAGACGGACACACGCCTCACCTACAGCATATGCCACTCGCTCTTCATTTGCATTGCTCTAAAAGAGGAAACAAAGGGAGGAGTGTCAAAATGAACCCTTCATGAGCTGATGTCAAAACCGCCAACTTCCTGATAAACAAGACAAAAATTCTTTACCAGGCCACGACCTGAGGTGACATTTGTAACACTATTGGATGGGGGGCAGCAATCATGTCTAATAATAATTAATTATGTTGATTGATTTGATTTTGTCATTTAAGCAAGACAATATATCTGAAAAAGGTTTTAGAGGTCAACAGCTACAGCTAATGGATGAAAGAAGAGCTTGAGATCATTAAAGGGAAGCCCGACTATAAAAACAATAAGGCATCAATATGCAACAAATGATTTTTCATGATACGATGTTAACACATAAAATAATGTCATTACCTTATAAATTCTCAAAGTTTAAGAAATATTTAACCTACGCTGGTCGCCATTACTTCAACGGCGCATTCCATTATGGGATGATGACGTTAAATGGTTGTCGTGCTGAGCCGCTGTAGTTGGTTGTTTTCCTAGCATTGTTGAGAAAAATGGATATAATGCCGCATTGTGATGCTATCGGGTGTGCTTTCCAGTTGAAGGGCAATACGGGAAGCGATGCAAGTCTTCACAGCTTTCTCAGATAAGAAGAGGAGAATACAGTGCGAAGACGCATGTGGACCGTTAACTTCCAAAAGTCCCGCGTCTGTGTTCGCGTCACTTCTCTCGTGATGCATTTAGTCGACCACATCTGCTAAAAGAGCTTACGGGTCATGGTAGTTATAAACGAAGGCTAAAACGAGATGCTGATCCCAACCATAATTCCACACAGGGAGACTAAACGCCATCGAGAATCTTGTGACAGCAGCTGTACGAAGCGGCAGAAAGGAGAAGCAGGACGATCTCCTGCTAAAATCTGAACCAGTTCACGGATGCAGAGAGTCTGAAAGCTGACCATCGGACACGACTATGACCCTGGAGGATATCACAACGATGGAATGATCTATGCGTTTACCTTGAACAGCTGTTGGCAAAAAGCAGAGCGCTTTAAAACAAACCCTTTCCTTCATTGTTGCCATCGCAACACAGATCCTGAGCAGACACCAGTGATTGTGTCCCAGTCTCGCTTCGTCGTGTCTCTCAGTCTTCTTGCGTTTGCTCAGTTTGACTTAAGTTTCCCAAGTTGTACTTGTTAATGTTTGGCGCCGGTTCAAATTAAAAAAGGCTGATCATGACATTTTTAACTGTTGTATTAGGATAAGCGGTTCAGAAGCCACGGCAACCATTTGAAGTCACTACCCAGAATGCATTGAAATGTTAACAGCAAGGGCGACCTAGGAGTTAAACATTTACAGGATTATACAGGATGTAGAGTAAATTGAATGTCGCATTTATACAGCTGATACCGCCACGTAAGCCTTTAGGCCATGCCATATTTGAATAACACCAAGCTTTTAAAAGTCAACTTTGTGATCACTTAAAATGTAATACAAAAGTAGCACATGTGCATCGAACAACACCAGATGAATCACTCAAAACTGTTCAGCTGAACAATTTTCAAAACTAAAAATGCAACTACAATCCGAAACATCTAACTGGACGCCTAAGGAAGGATTTAAGTCATGGAAACTTGATAGGAGTAAAGGTGAGAGCAGGAAGAAACCAATAGTAAACTTTTATATCACTTGGAAATCAATTATATGGGTAATTTAGACTCAAGTATGTCACAATCTCAAATCCAACAAAGTTAAACTTGTCTTTTTTTTTAAGAGCATGCACCAAAAGTTTAGCCTCAGGGTGAATAATAACTCTTAATAGCTGCAAATATACGTTTCATTGAGGAACAATTGTTTTTTGCTGTCGGATTTGGAGCTAGGGTTGAAAATAGAAATGTCCTTAAAAAGGTCTACTTTTTACTAAAGTGAAGTGAATTTCAGAAAATCTACTTATTCAATCTTATACGAGTAGAGAAGTTGTACCTCTTTAGCAGAAGTGACTGCACTTCTACTTCAGTGTAGAATGTGTCTTCCCTCACCTCAGCTTATTTCCTGTGGTTTGTTCGCTACCTACATTCAAGCTCTGCATATCATCAACGGGAAACTTCCGACTTCTAGAGCAGACTAGATTTCTGTCGCGTAGATTTATAGATGAAGTCACTGCCAGTTTTATTTTGCAGTATTATCCTCTTCAAATCTTACCAAAAGGGCGACATCAACCACGGCAAAGAGAGCTTTGCACAGGTGGCAGGAGACGTTCTTCCAGTTGAATCCGAAGTCTGAGAGGCTGAACTGCTGAATTAACACCAGACTGCGTTGCTCTGATGTCGGTGCTGGATGACATGCCCCAAAAAGCTGCAGCATTAAAACCAGCGCGCAGGTGTTCTCCTGAGCACAGAGCCTCATTGTTCTGGACGCAGTTGACCTCCGAGGGCAGTTTCTGTGGGTTCATGAATCATCGGTCAAAAAGGCAGAAACCAGTCATTCAACAATTCCTCTACAACATAAATGACTCATATGGACACGGAGTTTTTGCAACATGCAGAAAAGCGGCTAAAGCTAGCAAACATTTCCGCTATTTTACTTCAAAACTAAGTGTTGCCGTCGTCTTACCCCTGGTGCCGAGAACCAAAGCTGGCGTCTTTTTCAGCTAAGTGTGGAGTCACAAAGCCCAAGTGTCCCTCTCAGCTGCTGCTGCTTGTTGTGATGAGGGTACAGCTAAGTACAGGCACGGAGTCAGGAGACTGGTCACGTGACGACGTACCGCCCTTCATCTCTTCCGGTGTGAACTTTGCTTTTGCCAGAATGCTGATTTTATTCAAAGAATTCTGAGATTATGCTTAGAATTTTCGCTTCGTTCTTTGAGAGTCAAAATTCCGGGAATATTATCAACATTCTTAAGTGTATGCTCGACTTTTTTACTTTTTAACCGAGACCCATTTTGATTTGAGAACACTTAATTTTTTATTTAAAATTATTTAAAATTATTTTTGACATAGATAAATATGGAAGCTTGCGGTAGTGCATTACATTCACCAAACAAAAACAATTCTGATTACGGGATCCTTTTTTTTGAACTTGGTGAATGCAATGCGCTTCCGTAGATAAAAGATCAGTAATGTTAGATATTGTATGTTGCAAAATAAATGTTGGAAATACACTGATTTCCAATGCTGCATTTGCATTTCCACAACAAATATCAAAATTGCAATTTTGCCGATTTTTCCACTTGAAAATACGACAATATGTCGCAATATGTATTATGTCCATTTGTTCAAAACATGTTGTTTGAACGTGTCAAATGTAACAAGGGCCATGTGAACTTTTGAACAATGAACAATATGAAAATATGCATGGAAAGGATTTGTCAAATTAAAAAAGAAAGAGTAAACACGCCTATTGAACCATCCAAAACATTCAAATGGTTTGTCACACCTTTGTCAACAAGGTTCCTCCTGGGCTAAATTGGAATTAAATAACCTTAATGACCCGTAAATTCAGACTTTAAATCTAACTAACCACTCCAATAGTCCTTTATATTAAACAGCATTCCCACATCATCAAATTTACCTGGCTTTCATACAAAGACTGCCGACTAAAGTTGCCCAGTGGTAAGTTTTTCTCATCTGACTCTGATTTTTACTCCTTTGGCTTGTTTACAGAGCAGTGTGAAGAGCTCAAATGAAATGGAACCTGATCTTTTCAATTTAGATAATGTGACATCATGTGGCTTTTTGTCCCACTGACTCATTTTAATGTTTGTTAGCAATTTTGGACCATTTCAAATAATAAGGACTGCAGCTATGACATGAGGTGGCGGATAAAATAGATAAATATGAAACAATTCCAATCAAATCTTGTTTTGCTTTCTTGACCTGAGTCGAAAGAGCATATGAACCTCCACCACGGCTATCAAAGCAAGAAATGAACGTCTGCATCGCTGTTTGATTACCTTGGATAATTATAATGACATCTTCTGCTGTTTATCAGTGTGTTTGTTGTGAGGATGGAGCCATTGTACAGATTGGCTCACGCTGGTGTCGGATAAGAGTCATATTTCCAAATAATGTTACAGTCGAGACAAGTGATCGGATTTGATAGCAAAGAGCAGAATAGCTGTCACATTGTTTCGAACGCATGCATCCCTTTGACAAAAACAGGCACTGTATCAAACAAAACATGGGGGCGGTCATGTGATCAACCAGGTTTGTGTCTGAGCAATATTTTAAAGAAGTTGTCAAACGATTTTGGTGACATTGTGTAGAGGCAGATTTGATCAAGGAAGGTGTTATTAGACTTTGAGATAGAACTTCATGCAGGAAATATTTTTTGTTGGTAAGACACAAATGATCGTTTGCTAAACAGATGATTCTGTAAGGCTCCCAGGGTAAGTGAATTTGTTGGTGTCACATCCGAGACGCAATAATGATTAGATCAGAGTAAAGCCTTTTCATCATGGCAGCATCGCCATAGTGTGTGCTTTTGTTCTGAATGCAATGATACAATAACTGATGTGTGGGAGCTTCAACTATCAGCCACACCAACAAGGCCTGTTAACAAGTGATGTTTTCTGTTTCTCTGGTTGTTTGTTTCGTAATCAAGGTACTTGACTAACATTTTCATTAACATCTTCTTTGTTTTTATTTGTTAAGTGCGCGCAATTAGGATTAATTATGCAGGAGCTGATTCAAATGATTTAACAAGTTTCCTGTCAGTCTCTGGTATCCTCTGACCTCCTCCCAAAAAACTGGATGAATAAACTGAGCAGCTGCATCCAGCCATCTTAAGGAGGAGGAAGCTGGCTCGTCAGACTGAACCACTCTGCTTCAGCCAGAGGGCGTTTCCCAAAACTCACCCAACCATTTTAAGAGGACGAATGCCTTCGCACCCCTGCAATCAACTGTGGACCGGCCAGCATGTTTTATATAACAATTAGGCGATGCAGTGGTTATCTCTAGGGTAGAAAAACATTCTGTTTTTTTGAGCTAAGTTACAGGTTGTTTAAGTTTATACCTTTGCTCTTTAGTAATGGGATAATATAGTCATTTATTGTCATGTTTCCTTTCCAAGACAAAAAATGTATCAACGCTATCAGCATTGTTGTAAGATATTGGTTTTGACATAACTTAGATTATATTTCTGACACGAGTCACAACTAATGTACTAGAACCAGTCCACAAAGCTCTGAAATTAAACTTCTTCTTTGACAATTTAGTGGGTTTTTCAATTTTGAGTCAGGGAACTGCATTTAAAAAAAAAAAAAAAAGGAACCGGATCCTCTTACTGTACATTTTCGGTAAAATTCACTATGACTTAGTGTCCTTCATTAAATGGTGCTACTTCCTCCGTTCATTACAAACACTTTGTGAGCTAGATCACGCCATCCCTTGAAGGATGCTGCAATGTTTGGCTAAAAATTTTCCAGCACTTTCCGGATTCTTATAATAAGAATATCATCTAGTTAAGAAATTTGAGTATGAAGGGGTCCACAAGAGAGATATCATGTCACAACTCCCCCCCCCCAAAAAAACCCCAAGGCTTTGTCATAAATATAAAAAAAAAACATTTATTGTTTTTCCCTAATGTGAATAAAAATTATTGTTTTATTCACATTTCTTTGAATCTATTTCTTTGTGATTTATTTTTGAAAATAATCCACAATTTCAGGGAGCATATTTCCACCACATGAGCAACAGTCAAGCTTAAGAACATTTATACCTCATATTTAACTTATATAAAAAAGCAATATTATATTCATTGTCTGAATTGTGCTGCTGAAGTGGTCTATGAGATTAGTGGCCGAGCAGATACATGGCTGAAGTGAAGATAAGGAGTGGTTTGAAGAGAAAAAACTTGTAAAAAGTGAGTGGAAATCTGCAAATATGTTCACTTGTCTTGCATCTTCTCCAGAATGGGGACAATCATGTCAAACTTGGGTCTCTTGGCTGGGTCTTCATTCATGCATAGCCTCATCAGCTTGCAGATATGTGGTGAAATGCCCGGTGGAATGGTTGGTCGAAGACCTTCAAGAGCCACCTAAGCAACGAGAGACAAGAGAGACACAGAGGTTTCTGTACAGCATCTTGTACATAGAACCCTCTAACACCCTCCAGATCTTTTGGGTGGATGGTGTTTGCAAGATATGCAGGAATGTGGGTCTGATAAATCCCTTACCTTCATGCCTATCTCCATTTGTGAAAGGTCAGCAAAGGGGACCTCTCTGGTAACCAGCTCCCATAATAACACTGCAAAGCTCCACATGTCAGCAGATCGTCTGTTTATGTCTTCAGGCCTCTTCTGCAGAGCTGGAAAGAAAAGTGGGAGGAGGGAAATCACAACCAGATTACTCATAACTTTATAGGCTGGGCAACGTACCAGATGAGCAATATGACTTCCAGACAGTACGATATGTTTCTTACTGAATGACTCATAAAGTCTGAGGAGACAATACAGGAGAAGTAAGTAGGTGGAAGTGAGATCAAGAGAAAAGAGGGAACCAATACCTTCAGGGGCCATCCATGCTGGGGAGTACATCCGACCAGGACACTGGAAGGAGAACTTGGCATCTGCCATGCTAATTCTGGCTGTCATGTCCTCATCAATCTGAAAATTGAGTCACCATAATCATACCATAATAATTGCTTGCACTTTATTCCTTTATTTTAATGTGCATGTTTTTATCTATACCTTAATTTTTTGTCCTGTGTTTATATATATGTGTTTATCTATCTATGTATATGTATTTATCTATATGTGTCTATAAAATTTCCAGTTATATAGTATATCTTACATTTTGGCACATCTATCTATCTATCTATCTATCTATCTATCTATCTATCTCTCTCTCTCTCTCTCTCTCTCTCTCTCTCTCTCTCTCTCTCTTTCTCTCTCTCTCTCTGTCTGTCTGTCATCTTACCATGATGTGCTTACTGTTGAGATAAAGCCGTGAAACCATTGGTTCTAATGTGTGGAGGAAAGCCATTCCGCTGGCAATGTCCAAAGCAAACTTCACTGCCTGGTTTTGGTCGACCACCAGAGCTGATGAGGAAGACAAAGAAGAAAAGGAGAGAAAGGGAGAGAAGAAGATGGGTAAATTGGTACCTTGGGGGTTTATATTTTATTCAGGTACATGAATGTTAACTACTCACTAGTGCCCTGGTGGAGAATGTTGAAGAGGGATCCGTATGGCATGTAATGGGTGATGATGATGGGGTGCGGGGATGGGGGTGCCTGACAGGCCCCAAGAACAGGCAGGATATTTGGATGAGAAAAGATCCTATGGTGACAAGACAGGAAGGAAGTGATGCGATGTATGTAAAGGTTTCTTATAACATATGCATTCCTTAAGGGTAAAGCAGAGTGTTAGATTAAATCATTTCGTAATGTGAATCTCATCAAATTTAATTGTACAAGAAAGATGATACATTTGCCCCAGAAATTTTCTGCATACTCATGGGAATGTTGAAAGACTAGTGAGGAAAAAAACTGTTGCTCACATTCTTCTAATCGTCAGGTTTTGCCGTGAGTATTCTGTGTCACTCTCTGGCGTTTAACCTTATGTAATAATCTTAAATACTTTTGCTTGTTAGATTCTTACCATGCAGTATATATATGTGGTATATTTTGATAATTTATATCAGGAGGTCATTTATGATCAAATAAAGGCTTCTGTTGAGTTGCACCCGCTGCTTACAGCCATAAATGTGTAAACAATGATTCACTGAATAAGGGGGTCCTCTTAGGAGAGTCTGTTTAAACTTTAGTTGAGTAAAAATGAGTTGATGTCTGATTCACCAAAGTGCTTTTCCTGGAATTGTATGTATTAACAGGGGTTTTTCTAAACTGGTTGACAGGGGTGCTTGCTCCATCTCATTTCCAGCATAAGTCTTCTTACCAAATGTTAATTTAGCCTTCATGCATGCTTTTCAACTAAAAATACCCAAAAACAATATTTCTGTCCATTTTTAAAACACTAAAATCACTCCAAACCATTAAAGTTGTGGAAACATCCGCCAGAAGGCCTCATTTTTCCTATTTACCCGATATTTATCTTTATTTAAGTCTGACTGAGCGTCTGGCTCAGCACAGGTTCTGCTAACATGGAATGAAATAGTCTAGACCTTTCACATGTAGCACAAAGTGGAAGGAGGTCAAGGACTGTCTTGAGCAGGACAAGATAATAATTTTTCTGCTGACACAAAGTTGATAAAGAGCAGACTGAATGTGAGATCAGGACCATCGACCCTGAGGTTGAAGGTTTGTGAAGTTTTTTTTGTATGTTGAAGAGGAGAGATCATTATGCATTAAAAAGCTGCTACAAAACAGAACAAAAAAAACCCATTTCCTTAACATTTAAAAAGTAGTAAACTCCTCTCTTTGTTGCAAAAGAATCCAGCAATCCATAGAAGACAACAACATGATAATCCGGGCTATGATATTCAGCAGAGAAGGTTGTAGAGTTACAGTAAACATACAAATAATACTCTATGTAAGTAGAGGTTCAAGGTATTTGTACTTAACTTCAATATTCATTTTTCAGATAACCTTTCACTACTTACATTTTAACACAAGGCTAATTTCAACCAAAATGGACAACAATACACATAAAAGATAATCCATTAGTGTTTGCATCGGTGCACATCAAACACTGAAGATTAAACGAGATGACAGACATAAAATGTTTCAGAGGACGAAACGGACAAGCAATTAAAGTACATTTATTCTACCCACTCTGTTGTTGTTACATAATGGGCATCCACTCAAATTGTGAATTTCAGCAACAGAAGATAAAGTGAAGTTGTACATGTTCTATTTTATTAATAGAATAGTAGTATAGCCCTTTGAGATTTGATCCAAATGTAAAGTGCATTATAAATAAAATGTATTATTATTATTATCATTATCATTATTATTATTATTATTATTATTATAGTACAGTCGGTTAAAATGTCCTTCAAAGGGTTACTGTTTACTTTTTACTCAAGTTTTACTTTTACTTGAGTAGAGAAGTTCAATCAATACTTCCTACTTCAGTGTTTCTTTTTTAGTCAAGAAAAGTTCCCTTTGACTTCTACTTGAGTAAAAAAAATGTGTGTACTTGTACTCATCATCCTGTTGTTGGTCAACAAGATGGAATTACCTGAGTTTTGGATGTTCCTCATTGAAGTCTCTGCTTTTCCTGGTTGTCCAGTCCCTTATTTGCAGTACCTTCACTATAATCTCATCCCCTTGCCACCGACCCTGCCATAACTGCACACGGAACAGACGGTCAAATAAACAAATGCAAATGTAAGTGAAAAAAAACAATGACATAAATGATGATGTAGCAGTAAAGCATAAATGACCTCTCCAGACTGGTTCTCATTGATCTTAGCCAGAAGCGATAGCTGCTTATAATCAATACCAGCCTGCTTGTTGAGGGTACCGTTACCTGAAAGACAAAAAAACAAAACCTGAACTATTGAACAAACAACTTGATTTGATATGATGGGAAGCTCTTTTTCATGAAATGAACCTCACTCACGAGGTCGTGTTCGCATCGTGCCCTTCCAGAAAGTTTCCTTGTAGGGGACTTTAGTCATACTCTGGCCCATTTTCTCTGCCTTTTCTAAAACCATATAAGAACATAGAGTAGAGAACCTAAATTAGTTATAATATTTTTTTGATTTTACTAGCACAATGTTATTTATTTTCATGGTAAATATCCTGCGGAGGTGTTATGATGTCTAAATATGGCCGCTGACCTTGAAGCAACTGTCTTAGGTGAGGTTTGGCCTTGTCCAGGGGTGTTTGACCATACCTGTTACATACACACACCTGGGCACCGCTGGCCACCAAATCCTTTAAAAATGAAAGAAGAAAAGATTAAATATGTCATGAACAGATTAGAGTAACAGAAGCGTATTACATTCATCTGAGAAACCTTTTTTGCCCTGTTATTATAATTAAAGACATAGTTTTGTCATTATTTCAGAAAAAAAAGCCCTGATTTTCTGAATTAACAACTTAGTTATATCATTAATCCAGAAAAACTGAGTCAAGGGCTTTCCATCTGAAAAGCCACAAAAAACAGGGCTCTGTTTTTCTGAAATAATGACATAACTTAGCCCTTGAGTCACAAAAACTTTTTTTTCCTGAGGTCAATGCAATACGCTTCCATACAGATTTCTATCATAGTAAACACAAATATATTATGAAACGTTGTTGCTTCGCTCCAAAACCAAACAGTTTTGTAATGGCAGATTCTCTCCAGAAGAGGGCGTCCCTCAGCCACAGTCTGCACCAGAGGAAGTTGAGCTTCTGTGGGTGAGATGAACTGTACCTCTGCCACTTCATCTTGGCCCCAGAAGCAGGCGTAGTGCAGTGGTGTGTTTCCATGCTCGTTGACTGTATTGGGGTCAGCTTTGCACTGAATCAGCTGGTATTCAGGAGTTATAAAATGAGAAAGATGCATAATGAGGCAGGAACTCAGTCTAAAAGATGGATGTATCAGGTCCAAGTGTGCGTGTATGTACCTTAGCCACAATGTCTCTATGCCCGTGGCTGGCGGCGAGATGTAACGGGGTATCATCTCCACGGTTCATCACATTGATGCGTGCGCCCCTCATAATAAGCATGTCGACAACGCCGCTCCTCCCTTCCCTACATGCCCAGTGGAGAGGGCTGAAGCCATGGTCATCTCTAAAAAAAAAAACCCCAAAACAATCAATGTCTAAGCTGTGATAACCTTGTTGCATAGCAAGAATGTTTCAGGGGATGGGAAAGACATAACTTATTTGCATGCGGCATATGGAGGAGGGTGCTGATGATTTGTAAACGCCAGCTGACAAAACACTATCTGTGTGGTTTTCCCTTTACCACACTGGTCCTCACACCCGCTACCTACTAATCTTTATTTAGACTTAAGCACATGCTTCCTAATGCCGCCAGCGGCCTCAAACCCATCTGACGGCTGGCCCAGAGATAAATATGTCTGTGAACGCTGGAATGCCTGCTAACCTACACTAAAGGCGCACAAATAGTGTTTACAGCAGTGTTGCAGTCCACAAGGAGCCGAGCTACCACCTACGTGTGACTGGCCCCTTCACCCCAAGCGACTCCCTTTACATCAGTTGACCCCAAGGCAGCTGCCGGGGCTCCTCGCAACTCCACGCGAAGCCACAAACTCTGCTCTCTATTTAACAATAAACTTCAGGAGGGCTTGTATGTCCTATTGGGGAAGAAGCTCACACTTAAGAGAAATAGAAGTAAATTATATTGTCTGTCCAATTCTGACTCTGGACTGTTGACAGACAGCTCAGAGTCCGACCAATCCAGGAAGCTATAAAAAGTAACGAGGGGGAAAAAGAGAGGGTTGACCGTGTGGAAAATATAGAGAGGAATCCTCAGCTACAAATTCTCTAAAAGTCTCCGTCAGTGTGTGTGTGTGTGTGTGTTTTCTGTCACACACTCAAATACATGAACAGCTTCTGGAGGGTAAGAATACCGTTTAATGTTGGTCTCAGGAGACTCTCTTTATTGGAGTAAAAGAGATCGGTTCACTCTCTTTACAGTACGAGCCAATGCAAAGGCCCGAATGCTGTAGATGTTTATACCAGCCGCCTGAGAAGCTCTGTGGGCCTGGCCCTGTATGGAGCTGAACAGAGGAAATGGCTCTGCCTGTTGCCTGGTTGGCTAGCAGCTCCACAGCCCTCAACGTCAACGTCAACAAACTGCACATATATGGCCTGGCCTCAGAATGAGATAACCACGCTCTTGAGCAGTGAGGTCTTCCAGCTCCATTCCAGCAAGGAAATTATGTAAACAGGCAGATGTGCTCTGTATGGTCTGCATAGTAGTGCTGCAACTCATGAGCATTACAAATCCATCTGCAGTCGATATCAGCTGTTTCTATTTAATCCTAGTGAACTGGTGTGAAAGGGTTGATGTGCCTTTAAAAGTGTAAATACTTGTTTAATCTGATGATCAGAAGTACTATTCAATCCTTATTTAGTCAAAAATAGCTCTTCAGTCAATTTTAGGATGTATTTTTGACTATATTCTGTCATCTGAATCGTTTGTGTGTGTGTGTCAACGCAAGGCTTCCCCAAATCACCTACTTCTTTCAAACACTCAGTTTTTTTTGGATGACATCATAAGTAGGCGAATGTGAGAGGAAAATGGGGGAAAAAAATTTGACTGGAAATTACCAAAAGTGGGAGATGATCAGCAGCGGGGAGAGCACAATATGGAAACTATTTGACCACTCTAAAGTGCCAGGGATCGCTTTGTGCACACAGACCCAGCAGCGCAGAATTCCCTCACCCACCCACCACCACTCAGCAAATGTGGTGAGTTTAAACTGTTCATGCAAGAACGATTAAAGAACAGAGGAATATTTTCTTCACATTATTTTGTAACGTGGGTTTTTAATAAAAACATTTTTTTTATTTTAAGCAAGTTACAGATGTGGTTCCCATCACAACTACCTCCGTGTCTCTCTTTCAGGCATAAACAGATTTCGACATAAAGAGACAGACCACCGATCATGATCACATTCCCTATGTTGCATGTTTCTGGACTGTGGGAGGAAGCTGGAGTACCCCAATAGAGCCAACGCAGACATGGGGACGACATGCAGGGTCCGCATAGAGAGGTGGATTCAAATCCGGTACCTTCCTGCTTTAAGCAGCAGTGCTAGCTATATGAAAAAAATAAAAACCGATGATGCTCAATGCACAGCAAAAATGTTGAATATAACTCCTCGGCCTCCCCTCTCTCTCTTCCTGCTCTGGACTCCGTTCACCTTTTCATGCTCCCTCTCTCCATCCCTCACTCAGCCCCTTGTCCTTGACTCCTCAGGTCCTCCAAACCTCTGCTGAGATTCTCCAGTGTCTCAATAACACCCATCAAACCAGCGAAACCTCTGCCTACACTGGAAAATAGCGCTCGTCTAGCCGTCCCCTGAAGTGACCACCACTTGCCAGAGGGTTTAAGTACAAAGTAGTGAGTCCACTCATCTGAGGACCACACAGACTTCAAACATCAAAGCTGGACTCCCAGCATACACTGTTATTTGTAATAAGTTGAATTTACTTCGAAAAAAAAAGTCGGGGAAGCCTCAAACTTTCCAAGTAAAGTGGATCATAAATTTTAAATTGGTAAAGTTGAAAAAGCTGTATTTAGTTTTAACAACTGCAATTCCTTTACTTGGAAAATTTGAGGCAGTTTCTTTCCTGACAATGTTCAAGTGAAGTCAAATTAGTAGTGGACTAGTGGACAGTAAGTAAGTACATTTACTCACGTCAGTGCTTCGATGTACCACTTTACTTCATTATTTCCACTTTATGCTACTCCACTACATCCATGATGAAAGTATTTATTTTTGTTCTCCTCTTAATTTGTCTGACAGTTATGGTCATTAGTTTCTTTTCAAATTAAAATTGTTAATACTCGTCAAATGTTTGCAATAAACATAAAGATGATGTGCTTCTTAATGGGTTGATAAACATTATGCTCAAAACATCCTATATAAAAGTAAAACGTTGTGTACCCTCACTTTTGAGACTAAAAGTATATGTTGAAGATAATAATTAACATTTTTGGTTTTTTTTTTAACTTTTTTTACAGAGCCTTTACTTATAGTGGAGTATTTTCACTGTCTGGTGGTCGTTCTTTTACTAGAGTAGAGGTTGTGAACACTCCACCACCCCCGGATGTATGCACTCACCCTAAGTTGAGGTCATTCTCGGTGTTGTCCAGCCACAGACGAACAGCTACAGAGTTTCCTTCTCGACACTGTGTGAAGATGTCATCCATGGTCCTGCTAGAGACTGCTCTGTTTTAATGTTTGCTCTCTCAGAGACTTCTGAGATCAGGGACATGTAGCCTGCAGAAAAAGGTGCAATATTCCTTATAACATAGATTTTTTTTTGGGTTACCCTTCATAAACTAATAAAGCAGGTAAAACATCCTGAGTAGGTAAACAGACATTACTCACTCTTCTGAGCCTACAGGGGGATATCATGCCGCGTTAGGTCAGAATTTTATAGCATCAAATCATAACAAGTGTTATGCCTAGGAATTATCAAAAAAAAAAGAAGAAGTCTAGACCTTTATCTTACAGATACCGAACAATTCTTACATGAGCAAGAACATGACATCAGTGGCAGTATCTGCTCCTCACAAGCTGAACCCTTAAAAAGACCCTGGCTAAAGGTGGGCAAAGAGAAAGAGAGAGAGAGAGAGAGAGCGAGAGAGAGAGAGAGATGAAGACGAAGTAGAAGAAGAGAGATATAGAGGAAGTGATTGAAAGAGGAACAGACACAGCCATGTCAAGTAAGAAGGATAATAGCATCTATAATACAAAGACTGCATTAGCACAATTATAAGAACGTAATAACAACGTTATCTTACTAATACTGCTACTACTGATGGTAATAACAATAGTAATAATAATAATAATAATAATAATAATATTAACATCCGTGGCCATCAATAGCATCCACAGCTGTGGCTCCAGTCATGATCCCTGATCCGTTCCCTGCGTGGGAAGACTGACGAGAAAAACTGTACCCTCAGGTGAAGTTAAGCCTGATTATGGAACATCTATCAACTCTCCTGGTCTAGAATCATTAGTTCCACACACTCCTATCTGTTATACATAAAAGACTAAGTATAATCCCACGTTTCCTGTTGACTTCATCTTCAGCCATAGAGTATAATCGCTGATGGTATGGCCTATTGGATTACTTTAAAAAAAAAACTATTGTTAAAAAGTCACACTGAAGGAGGACATCCGCAACCAAACGCTCCACTCCCGATGAAAAGTCAACTTCTAAACATCTACAGAAGTCTTCTCAAAGTTCTTACCAGCTCCGAATCGATCGATTTCCTGACAGTTTTTCCTCCCGAGAGTCGGTCGTCTCCTCAGATTTTAGGGCACAGCGAGTAGCTGGGATCAGTCCACGCCCCACCGATTTCCACTCCTCAGAGCGTCTGCTACTGACGGGCAAGTCCAGGAGCTGAGACGGGCCAGGCTGTCCCGGGACAGTCCACAACAGCGCCTCCTGATGGAGGTGCTGATACTGCAGTCACAGATCTTCTGCAGCAACTACAATGCTTTTCTAATTCTAATTCCCTTGCCTGATGATATAATATTTATTTATCCCTCATATTCGTTTTATTCTTTAAAAAATACGGTTCATGAGATATTTGCTTTAACTGAATTAAACAGCAGCAGCTTAAATATCTGAGTATAACAGATTTTATGCACATGTTTCTCCCTGACTACTGCAGTCTCTAAATAATGTTAAAGTGATCACTTTGTTGCAATAAGCTGATGCATAGCCATATACAAATCTCTGGCACTCTTCCTGTGGAATCTTAGCCCATTCCTCATGGACCTCTGTTCTATAATATTCCAGAGATTGCATGCTTTATTCCAAATCCCTCTAGAGTTTCGAGTCCAGTGACTGTGACGGCCATTGCAGAATAAAACCAAGGTTTGGTGGACTTTGAAGTGAGTGTGGGATCATTGTACTTTGACATCTAGGCATTAGCTGCCCGACAGATGGCAAGATCTTTTGGGATGGAATCCATCTACGCTCCACACACTGCAGGTTTACAGTGGAAGTTGGTAGCAGACGTTTCTTGTGCATTGTGTCAACAGTGGTGCTTGGTTGGAGTTGGAGCATTATAGCCCTTATGTAAATTAAGGCCTTAAAAAAAAAGAAGAAATATTGCCAAGTAAGTCTATGAAGTCTGGCACACTGTTTTAACAACATCTGCTTTGCAAATGTTCACTCTTATGAGGGATGTCACTCCGCGGGTTGAATGACTTTGAGACCGCACTAGTCATTCAAAGTAGCCTTTTATATTGAGTGTAGAGAAAAAATCTGTCATATTGAGGTATTTAAACTGTTTGCGAACAGATGGAATAAAGTATGTTTTGCCAATAAACCTTATATACAACGGGGATTGAGTGATGAGAGTATGTACAAAAAGTATTAAAAGTAGATTTGGAGTGGTGCTGCTGTAAAGATTATGTTTTCCACATACTAAGCTGAAAGCAGCGCTATTTTCCTGAGTTTATTATCCTGACATTTTTTAAGGTGACTCTCACAGTCCAGTAACGATGATGGTATTTCAGATGATTTAATATTCCATCTTTACATAAAGTGGCTAAAATGCCCATCAGTGTAACATGAAGGGCAGTGTATGTATCACATGAAGGCAGACGTTGCTAAGTAATTCATGCAAAAACTTCAAATACAAAAATGAATACTCCAAAAAAATCAAGTCAAGTTAAACACGGACAGAGACAACATATTTCACATGGGTTGTTTTGAACAAAGTTGATTATTTTGATTATTTTTGATCATTTTATCTGTGAGTTATAATACATAATGATGCATTCAAGGTATAAAAGCGGCATATCCCAGTTATGAATCTGATAAAATAAAATAATGACTTATAGAAATGAAAATAGATTTTTTTTTAACATAAGTCTTGCCAAATTAATTACAATTTAAGTGAAATTAAAGTTTAAAAAAAGTTACTTAATACTTTTAACTTGGAAAACCAGTTAATAATCTGAATTTATTCAGCACTTTACACATTCATCCCTTACACATAATTTCTGCCACGTAGGCCAAACCTATACATATTAATTTATTGACTGAATGATTTAATTTTCCATCCTTGTATTGATTTTGAGCTTTCATATTACGCGCTCATAAAATGGCCATTCATGACTCTTGGCTCTTCATTTTGATGTTATTTTTACTTATCTATAATCATTCATCAGCATACATAACAGAAAACTAAAAAAAACAATTTGCAAAAAATCGCATTGTCCTTTAAATGTTTTTCTTTTATTCTTCCGCTTTTGTTTTGAAACAAAAGTAAAAATGGAGGGGCAGGAGAGGCGATTAAGTTTTTCACCAGTCATAACATGTTGACAAGCAGAGAGCATGAGATGTAAGACCAAACCCACTGCTGAGCTCAGCAGCATCAGCAACGTCAATGTTTCCAAACTACACAACCAGGAGGCTGTAATCGTAGCATTTAAAGAGAGGAAACAAGACCGTGATAAATACTGACAACTATGTTACTGAAAAA
Source organism: Lophius piscatorius (assembly GCA_009660295.1). Classification (NCBI taxonomy): domain Eukaryota; kingdom Metazoa; phylum Chordata; class Actinopteri; order Lophiiformes; family Lophiidae; genus Lophius; species Lophius piscatorius. Next base: position 50,860 of record VRLP01000683.1, on the reverse strand, counting down.
CCAGTTGCTTTATTTGCTGCACAGGACATGTTTGTAGGGGCACATCAGGGATGACCCACCCAGCTTCAGGGTCAGAACTGAGATCCAACGCTGACCAGGCCTCCACAATCCAGGATGCCGGCTGGGGACCGAACCCTTTAGACTATATCCATACTAACATGCACATACAGTGATGAAAACGTCCTCTTTTGTTGCTAATGTTACTTTTCCATAAAACACAAAATGTACATCTTGGATTTCATACATTTTGGCCACTTTTTAGAATTTCTGTTATCATTCATTCCTTTTAAAATCAGTGAATTCCTTTGACTTTACCGGCTGTATAGTACAAAAATAACATATGATGGACATGGTCATTAACAAACTTTAGTCATAATAACAGTAGTTGCTAATTGTGTAAAACAATTGTGAGAAAGATTTTCAATTTGGACACTGAAAAAAAAAAAAAAATACATATATACTTTTGAGAATTGTAACCAGAAAGGATGACAAGAAAAGATTATATCTTCTCACAGGTACTGAATAGTTGATAAGTGGTTTTCTAACCTCTGTCAACTTAAAAACCGATTGTCTCTTGCTCCGGGTCTGCCTGTGATAGGTCACCTATCAGGTGTGGGTTGTTCGGCAACAGATTGATCAACCAGGGCAGACCCAGACTGAGCAGCATTACTGGCTCTGGTCTGGGTTTCTCTCTCGGGCTTGCAGGCTCTCTGTGGACACAGAAACTGAGGGTGCTGCTACTGCTGACACAGGCGCATCTGCTGATATGGACGTTGGTTTATATGGCACAGACATAGAGCTCTCAAATTCAATTTGGGTACCAGCCATTATCGACTGAGGGGAGCCTGTCCCATAAGATGGTCTACTGCCAGTATCATTAAGCATGGAAACATGTGCTGCCTCATTAGTGGTTGTAGGGGCTGCAGCAGCCAATATGTTGACTTCTGGGGTTGTTGTGGATTGAAACACAGCAGTCTTGAGCTCAACTGGAATATCTAGTCCCGCTGGCTTTATGAAAGAGCCTTGGATTTCTGGTCCAACATCAGTTGATGAGGTCAACAGTGGCGCTACTTCTGGGGACAAAGATGAGGTGACAGGACTCTGAGATGTTAATGACGCCTCTGTAGCAGGACGCCCAACATCTGCAGAAGCTGCAGCCTTTGCCATTTCTGCAGCCTTTGCCATTTCTGCAGCCTTGCTCTCCATCTCCTCCATGCGACGCTGCACCATTTTTGGCATTAACTGCACGTAGGTTCCCATCAGGCGGTGGTTGGAGCGAATCAGCTTGCCTGCGCAGTTGTCCACACAACGCTCCTGCAAAGACAACCACAATAATTGGCGAAGAGTGGATAACTACATTATCTGTTCTGGAGAAACTATATGGCCTAAAGTGAAACGTCAACTCTCCTGCACACATACATGGAAGCAAAATAAATCAACCTCAACTGTAACGGTAAATGGACTGTACTTATGTAGAGCTTTTCTAGTCTGCTCGACCACTCAAAGCGCTTTACAATTCGAGCCAGCATTCACCCATTCATCCATGCAGTGATGACCAAGGAGACACCTGCTCATCAGGAGCTGTAACCATTCACACACCAAATGGAACAGCAATTGGGAGCAACTTGCGGTTCAGTATCTTGCTCAAGGACACAACCCTGTATTTGCCAATATTAGTTTTATTGGCAAATACAATGACCACATCAAGCAAACTGTTTGAATAGCTCAATAAAATAAGGTTTTGAGGTTCCCCCACCTCACATTTAACAACTACTGCAGTCTCAAAATGATTAACTTCCTTGAAAAGCATCCCGTCTTAAGAGCAGACATTTGTAAATAAGAGCGTTAAAACAGAACCTTCATAGTCTTTATCGCAACAGTGTCAACGTCTGTTACTGCTCTGGCTTAAATATACATTAAAGCTCCATGCCTGCATTCCCAGATGTGCAATACTGCTGATAAAAAGCAGGCGGCTCCAATAGCTCAGAGACATCTTGGACAGGGATGCTGATCTGTGCACTGATGAAACTAAATTGCAACCTCTTAGGTCTATGGATCAACGATAAGTCTGGAGGAGGAAGAATGATGCAAATGCTGAAAAGAACACCAGTCCTACTAACAATAGGCAATTCAAGGCAAAATACTTTTTGATAGTCACCCAGCAGTATTCATATATTGTTCCCATATATACATAAGTGACGGCAAGGACATGAACATTCTTTTTTTAAAAGTCTGTATTCATGAGGGCTACAGTCTAACCACTCAGGCCTGTAGCCTCATTTTATTTAAAAAATTTGCATGTCTACTTGTTCGTATAGATTTTTGAGATAAAAGCTGTTTGTTCTGCACATTTGACATCAAACTTACTTTGTCTGCCAACGAAGCTCACCATTGATTGTTGAACTGTGGATGAACCTTTCTTCGGCTGGGTGTTTTGCTCTCAAATGATGGCCCATTGCTGGGTTAGACATGCGATAAGCTAATTTTACCAGGCATAGTCTGCAACATGTCTCTGCTGTTAAAACAGCAACACACCCCTTTTTTGTGGTAATAGAACATTCTTCCTCTTTTGTGGTTTTGATAGTATCTCCTTACTACCAGACGCCGGCATAAAATTTCTATGGCAAAGCAATGGTCGTTCATTTTTTTGTTATAATAAAAAGAGTATTGAAATATCCTAAAACCAGAGACCATCCCTGGAATCCTGCAGGATGTAGAGGGTAAGATCGATTCGATCAAGGATTAGGAAATCCTCGAAGAAAACCTTTTGTATGAAGTATTGGACATTCCAAAGGAAAATGATCCCATGTTCCCCAATACTTAAGCAGAAATCGAACATTCTAGAGTGGCCATCGCATTCAACTGACGTTAATCCCAAAGAAAACTTCTGATGTGACATGAAGAACGCAGTTGCAGCAAGTTAACCCAGAGCAAATTAGCAAAAAAATTCCTCTGGAACCCAGAAGCACATGTCTAGTTAATCTTGTTATGCATCACGTTTGCTGCAGGTCAAAGCACTAACATGACCTCTACAAAGTACTGGAGATGCTGTCATTAGGGCATTGTAATGTTTTATTATTGTGGTGAGTTAAAGTAGCACTCTGAATGAATATTTATTTGGGAAAACAAACCATTCCTATTATATTGACCACAGGTAACAGATGGTATATTGTATGTTGTGACTATCAACTTAGTATTCAAATAAGTGCTTCTATATGATTGTAATGTAGCAAAATGTTGACTAGTCTCTTATACTTTAAATTCCATGACAGTTTTAAAACTACAGAATGATAACATTGTAGACCTTTTGTTGCAATATTAAACAATAAGTTATTATAGGTGTGGAATGTTCTGATATACACATTCTTGTTATGGATGTCCAAGGTCAATCAATGTACACTAATGATTAGAAAGAAACGACGATGAGCCATGGAACACGAACAATCACTCACTTACGCGTTTATAACTGTATGTATGAAGATGAGCCTAGATAATAGGATTATAGTTGACAGAACACACATGATCTTAAGTTTCTTACCTCGTCCATGGTAAGGTTTCTGTAGTTGAAGTTGCTGCTACATCGCTGGAAGCAAATTTCAGTCATGCGGTTGTAAACCATCAGGAAATCCCGTAGCTGCAAATACAACGATCACTCTAAATCCCAATCAAACGGTTTATATTAGCATAATCAATGTTACCGCACCTGTATAAAATTATACTTACATTTCTCAGTTGCTGCTCTGGCTCCATCGTAATGCTGCCTACCGGTTAGCTCGATGCTAACACGTTGCTAACTAATCAAGTAATTTGGTTTATACGATCTTAACTATCTGAGGTTGATTCAAGCACAATTCCACCAGATAGAAACTACATGTCAGCTTTGACGCATTAATAATCGCACTTAAAAATGGGTTAGATCAGTAGAGCGAGAACAAGACGGCATGACATTCACATGAGCGCTGCCATGTTTGAAACAAAGATCGTCTCTGACAGGCACTTCCGGCGCTGCCAGATGGGATATGTAGGTTTTTCAGGTGATAATCTTTTTTTCAAAACTGTATTTATAAATCTTCACTCAAGAAATACATATATTCACAAATAAAGCAAATACTTAAATTATTATAATTCTTCCTATCTCATAAAATAGTTATATAATTTGTCTAAAATGTAAAACGTTTAAAAGGCGATTCAGAAAAAAACAAATGTCACTAAATGTTTTACCATTTCTCCACTATAGCTCAGTTCAGAAACTCTTACAGAATGATGGCATTCATTTTAGAGGATATTCCCTTGTTTTTTTCTAAAAAAAACTTTCAAATTGTTACTGATATTTCAATATAAATATTTGATAGATTGATGTGATGTATAATAATTTAAAATTAACTGAATTATTATATAGTAAATGTAAAAAATGTGTGAATACATTTTGATACAGCCGGTATTTATGAACGTTTATCTGTAAATCCCTCAATGGTCAATTTTTTTTCATTTCATGCATTATGCATTACATTGAACCAAATACACCATTGATTGTTTAAATTAAGCAACTACAGGTTTTTAATGTCGGTGATACGAGTAGATATTTAGATATTTGTAACCTGTATCGTGTTGTATGGCGATCAATAAGTATTTGGAGATCGCTAGGATTTAATTGCTAATAATAGTCTTTTTTACAATGACTTTCAGTAAAAAAGTGAAATCTTTTATTTTTTATAGGACGACAAAAACTCAATGTACTTTTCCAAGTTTATTACAAAAGAAATATTACAAATTCATTCATTTTGAGTTTTAAGAGTTTGTGTTCTGTACGTTTTTGTAAAAAAGCATGTCGTAGGCAATATATTGTCAGAAAAACCTGATGTATCAAATATGATACAAAAACATTAATTTGCCAAGTGGTATTTTTAAAAAAAAAATGAAAAAAGTTTTGTTTATAAACTCAAATAAAGACACCAGTTTTAAAAATAAATAAATTGAATTTTCTGTCAACTCTTCATTGTGCAGGCTTTAAAGGGGTTAAATAAAAGTTTATCCTGTTCAACATTTTTGGGTGTTCATGTGAGAGCCTGATCATTATTTTCTTTAAGCAGATTTGATCAATCTATTAATCTAATCTATTCCACCCTTTAAGATTTGAAATTCAAGTTTACTGTCATAGTACAAATTCTGTGCAGCTCTACTTTATGATGTTTATATGTTTTACCTGTCTACTTTATGATGGCGCCCCCTGGAAATGATCTCCCTTTTAACATTTCATCATTCCACCATCTGCCACAGCAAGAAGCTTTAATCCTCCGCTCTGTCTGAGCCAGATGAAAAAAAAATCCCTTTTATTATGTCATCCAAAGCAACTAAGGAAACATTCTGTGCAATCCAGTTCCTTGACATATGCTGAAAATGCTTTGAAGACACTGAGACAATGTTGATGCTTCTTTACAACTGTGTCAAAATGTTAATTTATGATAAAATACATGCATTATGTGGCATATGAAAGACCGACCTCTGTGGAAATACAATTTATTACTATTTAAAGACAATTATTTTGCATTTCCACTTCCACATCAATATTTGACAGTTACTAATAGTGCCCTGCTACTTGTGTATGTCCTTTTATGTTGTTTGTCCCTGCTGTATGTCAGCAATAGTTGGATCCAAAACGCCTGAAGCAAAAAATGAATCCATGGAGGGGAAGTGGGCCACAGTCAGCTATTAAAAAACTGTCCACAAACAATTACATAATAGGTTACAGGCATCTGACTGCTGACGTCACTTCCCTCAGCTGAAGGCAGGACTATTAATTATCCTCTCCCAGTGGGAATTACAGTGAGGAAGATAATCATTTAACAGATGGCGCTCCAGCTCATAAGTTCGGTTATAATAAGTTCACTAGATTATATAGCTAATGAGCATTATCAGAACTTTGAGGAGGAAAATCTTCTCAGGGTGACATTTACAATGTGTCCACAAGGGAAAAAATTCCAAAATAAATTTTTTATGTTCTTTCCTTCACTTTAACTTCACCGTGACCTGTTTATCAGCCAAAACATGATCATCAAACCTCCCCCTGTGCATTCAAGGAAGTCTAACCTCTGCAAGATTTTGCTGTCGACCACAGCATAGAAAAAAGAAGTAAAGATTTCTCTTCCTTCACTCCTCTCTATCACACATCTGTCGACGTCTGACTGTGAGACTTTGGAACAGTGAAAGATCTTCCAAGTCCTGCGATGATTTGATGTTTTACCTGTCATTTGCAATAAAGCTGACAAAATTTCCATGTGGCCTCGACCTCTAAATGTCACACGCAGCTTCTTTCTCTGTTATTATTCTCTGCACAGAAAGGTGCGCCCTGTGTGTTCCTCTGTTGCTTAGCGTGGAGAGTTCAAAAATTGCTTTGTTTGCATCACAGAGGAAATTGCTTAACTGTGTCAAGCTGGTTCTTTCTGACGTATGCTCTCAGGCATGGTGATGGGCTTTTTTGGAAGTTTCAGGTTGCCTTTTCATCCCAAACAGTTTGAAATAAGAGAATAGTGTCAATAATGATGTCTGCCTAATGTGGTTGGACGCTATCATGGCTAAAGCTGCGCGTGACACGATCTAATTCATTCTGACTAGACTTCAGCTCTGACGTACGACGACACACACGCCCATTAATATAATCTCACCCATCTATCCTTTTTCTCTTGCTCCGCTTTCCACTCTCTATCCTTGCCACGCTTATACCCCTTTCTCAGTCGATGTCCTCTGTATCCTGGGCGATCTGCTGAGTGTTCATGTAGATGCTGCTGTGAGAAACCGCCGTGCTGGTGTCTCTAGAAGGTAGTCGAGCATCTGTATCCGTCTCGGCTTCCAAGCAAGCATTCACAGGCGCTGTGAGGTGGTTTGGCAGCTGATCCTGCAGTTTGTTTTGTCCCCGAGTGTGGCCTTGCTGATGGCGAAGCTTCTTCTTGTGTTTATTTGCCATCGTCAAATCCAGCGAGGCATAGTTCACGTCGGGCTCTAAAGGCTGCTTTCAGGCAATGGGTACAAAATCAGTTTATCAGGTGTGATATGAAAAAAATGCGAAGCACTAGTTCATTCATATTAGATAGAAACCTGTGGTGTTACGTCCCTATGTGTTTAAGTGGGGCTGCTTTATTTTTAGGTCGTGGTGTTTCATAGTGTTAAACAGTTTCATTGACCACAAAGTCAGTTGCCTTCCGTTTTGAAAGTCAAACTGTCATTGTCCCTTCAAACTGGACGTGTGCAGCATGAAAAGAACACAGGACATATTGATTTGCAGTGTGAGTAGAGCAATAAATATACAACCATACTTTCATGGACAAAATGTGTTTCAAGCGTTTGCTTCATACCAGCTTTAAAAAAAATTGTGTAACCGCTTTTTTGTTAATATTTTCACGTATGAAGAATACGCTGATGCATGCAAAACTTTTTTGAATGAGAATCCACACAGACAGTTTTGGTCGGAAATCTGTGTAATACAATGAGAATCACTGTATTACACAGTAAAAATTTTAAAATGACCAATAACACACACTTAAATGACATATTATTGAGTGTAAAATTTCAAGTTGAAAATACCTAAATAACCAGCAATCCTCTTTTTACAGTGGGCAATATTTTGTCATAAAATGCCGCAGAAAAAAAATAATGTTGGATTTGTGCACCAATAATTATCAAACTAAAATCTGTTTTCTGTTTTTAGATATCTGAGGTTTTCTCAAGGTAAAAGGTAGCAAAGCTGAAATTTCACTTGTTTGTGCTTTTGGGGTGCAATTATGCACTGTAAAAAGAAAATTGGTTCACTCGACCAGTAGCATAATTTAAATTAAGTATAATTGAGATGACTAATTAATTGAATTGAATTGAATTTATATTTAGTAAACAACTCACAGATTTCCACAGTATTTCCTTCAAATGTTATATACACTGAATCTCGTCCTACGCATTTGAAAATGCAACGGGTTTAACAACTATTCTTGCTTGCATCTAAAGAGAAAAAAAACACAAGAGGAAGCAATTAAATCAGAAAAATTAATCACACCAAGTTGGTGAAAAATGTGTACCACTTAGCACAGAGGCATTTAAAGAAGATTATTTTTTCAATGTGTCTCTCTAATATCTGTTAGTGTCTGAGCATGCCAGTGTGGAACACCAACATATATGCGTTAATGTCACATAAAGTACATAAATAAAACTACATATATATACAGACATGCATGGATACATTAAAATAAAATAAAACGTATCTTGCACTCTGGATGCTTTAAAATCATCTAAATATAGTGAGAGCACATACCTTCTTACAGTCTCTTGTGTTTGGCACGGACATGATCTCATCACAGTCCCCCACAGAACCTGAACAAGTGAAACACAGTCCTTGGATTTACAATCTAGTAACTACATAAGACAGTCCTAAACTCAAATATAACCAAACATTTGACTTTAAGTACATTTTTAAGAATGAGCTCTTTGTCTAACTGGGTGTCTTTAATTATACCACTGTGGTTGATTATGTTTTGCTTCCCACGTGATCCAGGAGTCGATCCGAGAAACAAGGACACCAATGGTTGGGTAAATGACCCGTCTTAGAATTTATGTCTTCAGTTCAACCATCTTTAAATTCATGTTAAAGAGGGCATAAAGGCTGCAGTGAGTCCTTTGAGATACTTGGTAGGGCATATACGTATGCAGTAATGTTCTACCACATCCATACAGTATAATATGATAAAATAAAATAATCTAGATTCCAATACAAACAAACTACAAACACTGCAGCTAAAAAATCAAAAGAGCTTAATCATTGGATGAAAAATAATTCCCTACAGGTTTATCTAAATGCATCTATTCATGCATGTCTGTGGTTTGACTTACATGAAATTCAAGTTTTGGCTCATTTCAGTACAACAAATGAATCTCTCTAAACCATAGCCATGCAGCATTTTATAAAAATGTGAAAATACATTGAAAAAGCATAATTATCATAAACTGTATAAGGACACCATGCATAGCTCTCGCAACTTTCAACTTTGCATTTCCCTTTTCTTTTTTCTCCTTTTTTTCAGAATGCATGTTGGCCTGCGTTTACCTCTCCTGTCTTTGCAGACATTGCCATAAATCGGATTTTCTTGTTGCACTTGATGATTGCAGGGACTTTCCTGCTGCTCACGGAGATTGTTTTGTAAGTAGTCCTCGTTATCCTGAGACAAACTTCAACAAGACAAGGGAAAGGTTTCACATTTCAATTCTACAATAAGATGACATTTGCAGATATGAAATACTAGTATGTCCATTCTTAATAACAAAAATTAAACATATTGGATTAAAAAATAAAGCATACCTTTGTCCATGATAAATCTGTGAGTTGCGGTACCCAACTGTGTCTATAAGAATAAAATACTTCATGAGCCTCGTTGCTCATGTACAATCAGAATCGGTACAAATAGAGGCCACATTTGAAATAATGGACCGACATAAATTCATACCTCTGCGTTGAGAAGTTCTTTGTCTGATGTAGAAGAAGACATTTAGAAACAGAGATAGCGCCAAAGCAGAAGCTAACAGCCCCAAACCTACTAACTCCAAGGTACATCCTATAAGAGAAACACAAACTGGATTATTAACGGTTCAAACCTTTGGACTTCCGTCCATAAGAGACAGAAATTGGAGAGTTTTCAGTTCTTTATACTCATATTGGAAAACTAAAGTTGCAATATCGATACTTTTTTTTGCATTCCAAAAGAAGGGGATGTTTTCTCACCAGGGCCAACTTGTGCTAGGAGTTCTATTTTACATCTCACTTCCTTTTCATTTGGGGTCTATTTTACATCTCACTTCCTTTTCATTTGGGGTCTATTTTACATCTCACATCATTTTCATATTGAGTTTATCTTAGATCTCACATCATCTTCATTTAAGGACAAATGGGTCTGGCTTCTTACAGGTTAAACATCAGATGGCTTTTCAGAACAGTAGTCCAGAGACCTTTTTCCCAAAAATTTAAATAGATTTTGTTTCAAAATCAGCTTAACAAAACAGATTTCACAGGAAATTAGGCTGTTACCAGTTTGACTTTAAATTCATACGGAAGCGGAGGAAGTTTTTCTTCATATTTTATTTCGGGAATGAAGCCAAAATGACTAGAAAAAAAGTCTGAATGTTGAGAATGAAGTTGAAATACAATATCTTGAATCTTGAAACATTTCAAAGTCGATCTTTTAAGACTATATCAAACAAGTTCATATGATTGCTTCCACAAAATGCCTCGTGTCGATGAATTGGTGACATTTTACATCCAAATCGGTTTTAGTAGTGGAAACATAATTTCTCTTTTAAGTCATAAACACAGTGTAGTAATCAGTATTAGGACTTTGGACGAACACTGCGTCTGTTCAGAAGGAAAAGCCCCACAAGCCTGGAAGAGGTGGCAGCATTCGTGAACTTAAATAGCGGGTAATGTACAAATGCAAGGACATGCTTGTAATCGGTGTATATGACACTTTTCATCTTTCATGGCATTAGTATTTGTTTGGATGTGTGTTTTACCTCAGTTCAGCAAAAATCATCAGTGTTGTCTAGAAACTGTGGACGTGCATCGTTGAACCACGACATTACAACTGATAACTGCTATTATCAAATCAGTTTGTATTCACTTAAAGCTCAGTACATAAGTTAAGAATATCATCGGATTGTTGTTTGTTTTAATGCTTTGAGCTGTATGTAGATTTCTTTTCATGGTAAAAGCATCAAAAACTAAACAACCAGTATTTGCACTTATATTTCAAATGCAGCGGTGTTAGATGTTAGTTTAAAAACATAAAAGCATTAGCGTAGAGTTGTGAAAGTTACTTGCATCCTACCTGTCATTGTCCAACAGTCTTGAACAGAATGGGTTGTCTGTGACACAAACGAAGCATGCTGCACTATTGTATATTTTTGATTTGCATGATAGGGCGGCTCTTCAGTTATAAACAGGAAACACTTTTTAACCTCATTCTGAGACAAGCAGTCTCAAATCTGCTCTGAGATATGAAACAATGTGACATCACCACCATGATTCTATGTGACATCTTTTATACACATGTTAACAATTTCAATGTTAATTTGAATTTCAAACGTTACTGTAGGAAATTTAAAAAAAGCTAATAATGACAAAATAAATTCGAACCGAAATTCGACAGAATATGATGAAAATTGCTAAATATTTTGAATAAACTCCCAGAGTCCCCATTCTGATTTATTGACCCAATTCTGATATTAACCTTAAAATAAATGAACATGTGGTTGCACAATTCTGTCGGTTAGCAGGGAACCAAAACCCCATATGCCTTTATTAAATATAAAGTTTGTGTGAGAGCTCGGGGGCCTCAGAAGCTACAGCACAGGGACGATGTGTCTGCAGGTACATCAACAAGAATATTTCATATATAGATATAATCATATCATATTTGGATTAGATAAAGAGGATTTAATAGTCTGATGACAAATTCAATAAAAAAAATAAAGTGTACATTTGTCTTGTTTTGTCTACCCTTTTTTAACTGGTGAACTTTGGATAACAAATACCAGCAAACAGCAAAGACAGACATTTACTATATAACTGTGTGTGCGTGTGTGGCGTGACTGCTGTGTTATGCGAGGCGGAAACAAGGATAAAATAGTATCAACAACAACCACAAGTGTGTGTGTCTGCAGGTGTATGTATATGTGTGTGTGTGTATGTTTGTGTGTGCGGGTGTGGGTGTGTGCGCAGAGCTATGTGTGTGTATATATAGGCAGAGACTGTATTTTTAAAAGTAAATTAAAGCATTGAATTGAGGAAATTGTACACAAAATTGAGGAAGATGTAAGAATACAATCTATAAATATTCAAAAATATGAAAATTGCTATAATGTTATAACCTAAATAAAGTGCCTATTTCCTGTCTTTGAATAATTGTGGGATTGTGAGATTTCTTTGTCCTTTTTCCCATGCGATTTGATCTTTGTCAACTCAGTGTTAGTTTGTGTGACTTGTTTACATTATTTTTGGGACCTGGCAGTCAATTTGCAACACCAGCTCAAAAAAGTTGGAGGAAATCCTGAAATACACTGAAGTAAACCAACAGAACTTGAAAGTTAAAGGGGGTAAATAATCCTTGTTTATTTGTCATAAGTGCTTGTTTTTACTGCTACAAAAGGCACAAAATAAATACATTAGAATGTAACAGTTAATTTTTTTGAAGAAAGGGAACTGGAAAAAGTCTATTACACTTGCCCTGCTGTGTAGTAGTTCAGCAGCAAATGCAACCAGAATTTTATTATCTTTTTTAACCATTTTGTAATCGTAAACATGTTTTATGAATAAATCAAACAATATGCACAATTGGACTGGGTTGAAATTTGACTGTCTTGCAGCTGCATACTTGCTTGGAGGAGGAGGTTTGAATGGAAGTAATAGATCATCGTCCGGAGCGAGCACTAATATTGATTGGCATGGATAAGAAGACATCTGCGTCTTATGTCATTTTATGTCATGTTCATTTTTTAGACGCCTTCATTCTTCACGTCATTCACGGTCACCCACTGCATGACCCTGAATGATTGCAAGCGGGTTTGTTGGATGCTTGAGTGGCCAGGCGGCTGGAATTGCGCCTCGGCTTCATCATTTAGTTTAATTTGGAGGAAATCCGCCCCAAGTGATCAATACCAACACGGGGAACAGTGATCAACACCAACAATACTGTACATGAGTCTACTTCAGCAGTGTCAAAGGGGCATATTTAGTGTAAGAAAACGTGACATATTGGAGGAGGAGGAGCTAAAGATGTGTTTGTGTGATATTGACCCGCCTGCTCTGTGGAAAAACCCAGCAGACTTCATCAAATATCGTTAACAAACGTACAGATAGAATATAAAACCTTTTGCCTGTGAGTCCTGCAGCCCTCTCATTCAGAAGGTCTGACCCAAAAAGCAGAAGTTGCCAGTTGTTCTTGAAAAGATCATCTAGCCTGAAAAAAAATGCAACATGATCCAAATGTGATTGATTAATAGTTTCATCCAAAATGGCTCTCGGGAATGAAATATCAGCGCACAGGCTTAAGGTTGTACTAGGTTTTCAAACACATACAGTTTCTACTGCATAGATTTGATCATTTTTTGATCTGAACACTTCTGGTATACAGTCCTCATTCGCTACCTTTGCTTGTTCTTGATGTAAGATCAAATCAATAAACTCTATTCACATAAATATTTCATCAAGAATTGCATGGTGCAACTTTAAAAGAGTGGGCATCCCTTCTCAGCGATATCCCAAACCTATCCAAAGGCGAGTCTTGAAATTGGATTTTGGGTGTGTGATCTTCCATGATCTCTGCCAGCGACTCCAGTGCCAAAGGTGGAAAGTTTTTTTCTGGCACTTTTGTACGCTTCATCATCACTTGCTCCTCTAAGCTGTGTTGCATTTTCAAGCAAATAAGCTATTACACACCCTTGCTGTATAGCGGTGGATCATTTGTTTTCAGGTGTCTTTTTGGAATCCTTGGAACTACGGCTTGATTGGACAACTTCATACTACATGCACTACATTGCTTTATCTGAGAACTACTTTTCCACCAGTTGCAGTTTTTCTGTACTACCCCCACAGTAGGAGCCTTCAACTCCTTGTTCAGCTTTTCAGTAGAAAGTGTCGCTAATGCTCCACAAAACTTCAAAAACCCAGTGCTTCCTAGTGATTCCTCATTAAAACAAGGACTGAGTTGGCATTCACCACCACTCAGAATTATGTGCATAATCAGAAGGTAAAATACGGCCTGAAGCTCATTCCTTTATCATGAAGCGATGATTCCCAAAACAAAACAGTGGGCATGAATGCAAATTCAGTAATCTGTGGTATAAGCATGTATTCTATGTATTGAGAGCAGTTGCATCATTCCGCAGCAGTTATTTCCTGTTACAATGCTCACCTCCATATACTCACACCTGGACATATCTATTTTGATCTCAGCTCGCATCTCCGTGGAAACAGAGATAAAATCACAGGTTAAAATTATCATAATTTAGCATGTTTACATGAAGATTAAAAGGCTATTTTTTCAAGCTTTCGCAGGGTTGTACTACTGCAATCTGTCCAACAGACTGTGCTCTCAAGCCATGCTTATAAGATCACTGTATAGTGTGTGTGTGTGTGGTGTGGTTTGAAAGCAGATTAAGCGGAAGAGCAGGAAGAAACTTCTGAGTTTTCTGTGGCTTAGATTATTTTCTTCTGTTACATTGTTTAAAATTCTTAGGAAAAACACGTATATAAGGTTGGAAATTAGCCAACATGGGACTATTTACCCACGTAAGCACATCCCACTCACGCTTCTATGCTGAGATTTATTATCCATAGGGAAAGATAACATGGAGTTTTATACTTGGAAACTTTCTTCAGCTTTTAGTTAGCGTGGTCGTTTATCATCCTATGGGACAATCGATTGGCAACAAATAATTGAGAGTTTCATCCCTACAGTTACAGGCACATGCTCATAACATGAGTGGACACTTCAAAGTCCTTTGAATCTCTCCTCTCAGCAAATTAAAATTAAAATTGAGTGAGCTACCCCATAACAACAAAAGTCAAGTATCAGTCCTATGGTCCAGTGCAGTTTATTAAATCATTAAGTCTCTCTGCTTGGTGGATAATCCGGCCCTGAGGAAATGCTGAAATTAAGTGTAGCACAAAGAGAGAAGTTACAGCGAAGACATGAAGAAGCTCACCTGTCCTTAAGCTTGTGGTTGTTGCTTTGATGATAAACTGTGTGCAGAAGTTAGTTCTGGCATTCAGCCACCCACAAAAACTGCAGATAAAACATTTTGTGAAAACAGCTTCTTCATCTAGGACAATGCTTCTCAAATGGGAGTACAAGGAACCTTAGGTGTACGGCAACGATATTTCTTTTAAAGATTTTTCATTTTCTTTGATTGTCGATTATATTTCAGTCATGCTTTATTCTCATCATTATTTACTATGATTAATTAAATAAATAATGCTGATATAAGCCTAATACACCAAATTTTATATTCATAATCACTATGTTAAATGATAAAAATTGTTAATTGCAAAGGATAAGCACCAACACGTTCACTGTGAAGGGGACGTTAGGATATTTCAATGGTAAAGGAAAATCAATAAAAAGCCATGGCTGAAACCACAATCAGAAAAAAAACCAAACTCTGCTGATAACATGGGACAAGAACTAAAGAGAAAATAAAATACAAAACATGAACCAACAAAATCCCCTGTTGATTAGTTAGATACAAACTATAATTCCATTTTATTCTTACTGATGAGAAAAAATGTATGAAATAAAGCACGTCTGTCAGTGTGATCCTATGGTGGGACAAAACAAGTGACTGTACAACCTTAGTAAGAATGGAAGCAGGTATACTGAATATGCAACACATTTCCTCCCCAGAGCAATACCTTTTATCCACCATATCATCAATACGAGCTGCCAAAGACAAGTGGGAATCCCAATTCCAGGATACAAGTAACTACTTATATCCCTGAAAGCCCCCAATACCCTGCGTTCTCCCCCTCATTGAACTCCTCTGATTAAATGTGAAATTATGTTTAGAAAACACTGTTTTTCAGAAAAAAAGCACACTCTAGAAAGTGAAATATGGACCTGCTATAGTAAAATATATTAACAAGATAGATCTCCTCAAGTTGATTCATATTCTCCAAATTTGGACTAAATCAGACCAATTGTTTGGAAGTCATGTCTGAAAAACAAAATTTTACTGACATATAAGCTCCCCTTAGTTAGTGAAATATGAACTATTAGAGTAAATATGATGTCTACATGATAAATCTCTTCGAGTCTCATTCACATGCACCAAATTTGAACAAAATTGTAGATGAAACTCCACCTGGTGTTTGGATTAAACCAACGATCATTCCCAAAATCAATCCAGTTATTTCTCCCACAAAGTTCTATGTTGGTATTGAATTTGAAAATCAACCAAGAAAAGGATGATACGAAAGTGGCAAGTGGTTGGTATTGAATTTGAAAATGAATTTGAAAATCATCCATGAAAAGGTTTTTGATCGCGTTAACACAAGGGATATGCAGCGGCGCCGATGACGATACCAAGGACTTAATGACCAGCTTGTCATATTTTAAGTTTGCTATGCCTCCTCTTTCCTAAGAAGCGTTCAGCTCAGGCAAAAATATGTTCCTCCTCCTCAGCACTGCCTCTGAAAAGTCATCATTTATATTAACGTAGGTTGGCAGAAGACACAATAGCCCATTTAACGTTGAAGCGCAGCAGTTTGACAATAACTTGTCTGCGTCTCTCCCTCCTGATACCGACCCACTCTATTTGCGTGATACCCAGTCACGTTACTCTCAAGCATGTCTCAGATTTTCATCTCAGATTCACATGAGATTTATAAGCAATGGACACCATGTCGATCTTGTCTTTGGTAAATTTCAAACTGGATTTCACATTCTGACGACGTCATCCAGCCATTTGTGAGTTCCCTCGATGATCACCTGTGCAGAAACTCTAAAGCTGTCCCGCTGTTATTGTAATATATGATTACAAAACGTTAATGTGTCCTGATGTGTCTCCGACAAGGACGTAAAAGGAAAATACTTTATCAGTGCTGGAACTGGTGGTTGTTTTGGCAAAGACGTGCGACTTGTTGAAAAAAATTATTTTCACCTTGTGCTGCGCTCTTTAGCAAGTGACAAATTACTTTCTCCTGTCAGTCTTAGCAGTCAGAATAGTCCGTACACGTTCATTAGCTTCTTGAAACAAGTTGTAAGGTAGCCCGTGCTAGCTAGTGAAACAAATCTGGCACTTGACTGACGTGAATAAGAATTGCGTGCAACGCCCTTTGACATGATGTAGGCAGCAACACAATCTGATCACAAGCGGTCAGCGGGACACATTTGGAGATGCCTAACAGACACAGGTGTAAATAGCAATGTGTCGCGCTGTCTGCTTGTGATCTGATCACCCTAACGCATTCAAAACCAAGTCAAGACGGGGTCAGAGTTCTAGAGCATCTGAGGTTCAACGAGCAAGTTATTCGTCTCTTTACTTCAGTTAAAAAAGGTGAGTTTGGGTTGAGATGAGGATTTCAAGGACAGTTGACAGACTGAATCCAGACAAACTCTCTGCCGGTGGCTGCTGCCATTTTTAGGAGATACAAATAATTGTGTTTTGTAGGTTTTTATGATAGAGGTAATTGAATCCTCTGAGCTTAATAGTAAACATTTTTGTGCAGTTTGGACCTCAACAGTGATATCGACATCATGTTATTTTAGCATTAGCATCTAATAGAGAGATTAAATGACGCCAATTTTGGATTGACAACACAAGAAAGCATCAGCCAGAGATGACTGACTACATCAGATTCAACACATATAAAAAACACCTCCTGCTCAATTACTGCAGAACGGAAGGTAAGAGTGTTTTGTGCCTGTGCCATTGATGAGGACGTGACCACAGATAGACCACAGAGGAGATAGGAGTAAGAGTCCCTTGGAAAGCAAAAAGTCCATTCTGTAGATACAATAATATGACATAGATTTACTCAGAAATAAATAACTGCGGAGATTGGAAGAGGAGCAGCACTCTGATACAATCAGGAGCAACATGGAATAGATTTAAAGGAAAATTACGTAAAAAGTCACTGCGCATCAGGAGACTTCTGTGTTTTGTTGAGGTATTTTGGTCTGGCGGTGCATGTATTTGGCTTTGTCTTACCTTACAAATTAGCACTGTCTCAATCCTGATGGGGCTTAGAGGAAAGCTGGTGTTGTCCAAATACAGACACAACTGTCCCCTTTTGTCACCCTATAGAGGAGTAGATAGGAGCCCGCTGACAAGTTCTTAATCTGGATGGTGATGTTCGGCCAAAATAGATAGTTTAGCCGTACAGAGCCAGCATATTTTTTCCATTTCTATTCATTTTCTATTCAAAATTAAAAAATCTGAAGATTAGTGCTTTTTTTCCCCCTTCACATTATGGGGTATCGTAGCACCCTTGTCCAGTACTGTCTGCAGCCCTGTCAAGCACATCAGATAACATAAGACGCATCAAAAGTGAGGAGACTAAATCACTCTAAATCACACTAAATCACTTTGAAGTGGATTTTAATTACTGGGGTCCATTGGGACACAAGCAGATATAAAATCAAAGCATTTAACTGAGGGAATTCACTGTTTGCAAATGCTCATGGATAGTTGCGTAACGTCATCCTTTTGTGTGTGTTGTGCTATAGAAAATTCTTAAAACCTGCTGAGGTTGTGAAAAGTGTTCAGGTCTCTGTTGGATATGCAGAATTGATGTGTGCATAATGAGATTTGCAAATAAATTTAAAAAATCTCCAAATTTCTTCTTAAGAACGTGGATCAAAGTTTACAATGTATGGGTAAATCTCTGAATATATACTTAGTGGTGTAAAAGTCAGAGCATGTCCCCAAAAGCTGGAAATAAATAAAAAATATACAGTTACAAGTCAGGACAGCATAATTACTACGCCTTCTGCCAATAACTCGGCTTTCCTCCGACAGTCCAAAAACATACAGTACAGGTGAATTGGCTGTGAGAATGGTTGTTTGTCTCTGTATGTTGGCCAGAGTCATCTTGGATAGGCTCAGCCCCCCCCCACAACCCTCTACCCGTCAGAAACTGGTTACAGAAACTTAATTTATTAATTCAAAACATACATGTGAGATGGGCCCCTCGGGTTCTTGTCTTTTGCTAGAAATTTACTATGGCAGATCTACAATCCATGTAGCGATTTGCACAGTGACTGTGTACTGTCACAATATGGCCTGTAGCATCACTCAGCAGCAGCACATATTGAACAAGGCTTTAACTGGCCGTAAACTGTAATACACGTTTTTATATTATGGAGCAATGCCTGCGAGCTAGTTCAGTCAGTCAACTCGAGCTGCGCTGCTTACTCACATGACACGCCACACCCTCCATAATCACGCCTCCAAAATTTGGTTGTGTATTTAAACTGCAAAATTTACCATCTCCCCACTCTGCTCTGCTTATGCCGGAACTGCCCTGCATCAGCATTTGCTACCTGCTTGTTAAAGCCCCACCACCACCCCAGCATCCACCTAGAGGCTCCGACAGGGGGGTTAGGATATTTGCTCATCGCTCCCAAAAATCTTGCTGTTAATTATCTGCGGGGAGTGATGAGGAGCATAGATGCCAAATTACATGTTTTGCCATTTTAATAAACAATGATAACAAGAGTTGTCTGACGTAGATTATAAAACGTTATGTACGTTTTATAATCTACATAATTGTGCTCTTATTACCTCAGCTATACATTCTTGCCTTGTCATTATTCACCTACTCTTTGACTGCAGTGGTGATCATACAGGCACCAGATCCTTCCTCCCCTCCCTACCAAAAAGTTGGTTAGGGGAATGTGCAAGCAGAGCTGTGATATGCACTGATTGAGTGATGCTTGATTGATAGCTGAGCAAAGTCATGCTGACAATAAATCTGTCCATTCATTTTCTGTGACTGCTTATGCTGTGCAGAGCCATTACGTTCAGATGCATGGCCCCAGAGCGAGAATCTAGGTTGTGAAAATGCTGAGGTATTAAGCAGTAACTGATATACTGATAATATGGTGCCACCATATTTACAGCTCTAAGTAATATACTTCTGTCCCCACTGCTTGGAGTTCCCCACAAAATGACTTGGAACTGCCAGATTTATATGAATGACTTTGCTTGGGTTCCAAAGGATCTAGAACGTGAGACCATTCTACAGCGTGGTTGTACTTGATTAAGGTCTGTAACACTTTTTATTGTATCTGTACAATGTGTTCTTTGTATGTGTAAAATATGACATGAGTTAATGCCTTCTTGGCCAGGCCACCCTTGTGAGAGAGATCTTTGATCTCAATGGGTCATTTTTTTGGGTTAAATAAAAAAAAAGTTATATTTACATATTTAAAAGTCTTTGTACACATTTGTGAACAAGTTAATAAATCTCAGTACACAAAGTTAGATATTGTTATACAACACTCCATACACATTTATATGCAGTTTTGCTACAATAATGAGTCCATAGCTGAGATATTAAATTGCATGAGCACATGTGAACCAATGTTACTTTGTAGACTATAGAGAAAAAACCGGACGGGGAAGGCAGTTCCAAGTGCTTTTCCAGCCATGTAAACGCTCCCCGAACTCATTTTGAATCAATCAGGTTGACACAGTCGAAGGATTCAGCAATGCCAGAAACAGTAGACTTTCAATTGAAGTTAACGAGTTCAGGATAGACTGAGAAACATTGAACAGGATATCTTTACAGGAAGTCACAGAGAGAGAGACGAATGAGTCAGTGAGGAGTGCTGCAGCTCTGTGGTGAGTACCTCGGCTGCAAAGCCAATTTACAATAGATGAAAATCTTCGGAGTGCATATGACCGACCTATTTGGATTTAGATTAAATCAATGAGTCAACCAAGAGTGAAAAAAGGAGCACAAAAGTAAAATCAAGGTGTCAATTAAAGTTAATTACTTTTTAAAAAATGAATCGCTATAAATAAAGTTGTGACGTCAGTTTTGGTTAGTTTTGCTTTCGACATTAGCTTTGACGCAAACAAAAGAGGATGTTGTCGGTTGTCTGATACGTGGCAAACAACCACCTATGAACAACCATGCACATGTCAACGGCAATGCATTTTGGCATCGCATCAATCAGAGTATCACTTCCTTTGCACTTGCCTTTGCTGAAGGGCATGTATTTTCTGGTCCTGGAGCCTCCAACATTTCCTGTTCAACACAAGACAACTGTTCTCATAAGACCGCTTCTTTAACCAAACTTACTATCTCCCTCCTGTCACAGTTGTGACCAAACCCCCACTGCCACAAACATCAAATATACCAGATATATCAAAATCTTTTCAACTATTTTATTGTTCAGTGGAACTTTTTTCAAGGCCAATACACCAGCCAACCCAAATGCCTCAATGCCTTTCTTTCTTTTTTTTTTTTTTTTACCACATTTTTTGTTCTCTTTGTTCCGGCCCATATGTCTCATACCTTTATGCGTACAGGTTACGGGGCAATACCTTTGCTGGTATGGCAGAGTAGACCAGGTTAATTTGTTCCTCATATTAAGAGGTAAAAAAACAATATTTCATTAAGGCATTGTGTCACACAGGGTTTCCATGCATTGCTTCATTTTTGGAAGATGAAGCTAATGAGTGTATATAATTATAAAAAACAAAAAACAAACAGTGTCACACAATGCTGTTGTCAAAACACTTTTTTATCAATTTGAATTCCCCATTGCATAGAGTCCCTCCCTTCAATTTATTGTGTATGTAGATCCAGCAATGACTTCAGATGATTGATAATGTTACTGTCCTATTCTGTGTATGACCTTTAAAAGTTAAGTTGGGACTCAGGACTCAGTGACTGCTATGCAAAGGAAGATGTATATCAGTATTCCGTCAGTGCTTTATCCAAGTGTAGGGGGAGCTTGTTGAATTTGACAAGGGCAGCCACCCTCCTTTGGGGGAGCCATGGAAGTCTGAAGGATCTTTCTGTCAGGATTTGGCATAATTGTGACAGCTTAATCCGGTCAATAGTGGCTGATAGTAGTTTTTTAGCTGGTAATCACTTTAAATTTCCAATCCCTGTTTGGTAGCGAGGAGTTGTTCTTATTAACAATTAAATAACAAATAAATGAAATAAATAATTTAACAGGTATTGGTGGTCTTTGGTGTAATGAGACAAAAAGAAGGGTACATGTTGTTAAACCCTTCATTCCCTGCACTCACCAGCTCCTCATTGAGGTCGCATATTGTCTGGGAGTCTCAAGGGCTCCTGGATTCCCTTGTGACCCAAATACATTTTGCACTTTTTCAACACAATGCACCACAGCAGTAATTGCCAACACTTTGTTGACGTTTGAGAGTTAAAAAAGAGTTTGGTGTGTGATATGGGTCTCTGTCTATCTGCCGGCCCAAAAGCTGCGTGTGAGCAGTGTTGATGCGCTCCACTCATTTAGCATTATCCAGCGCTCAGTCTTGCTGCCAGAATGTCGATATTTTGTATCTTGAACTAGTTTAATTTTCGGAAGCAAAGCTTTATTAAAGTTCAGTCATGTACAGATTGTCTGACTACAAATCAGCCAAAAGCCCTGAGAGTCTATTCTAATGTGCCTCGGCTAAACATAACAAACTATCTAATTTATACTACTTTCTTACATTCTAACCTTCAGACGAGAGATGATGATCACAATCTGGATCTTAACGCTAACATGCTAATATATTATTATATGTTATA
Source organism: Lophius piscatorius (assembly GCA_009660295.1). Classification (NCBI taxonomy): domain Eukaryota; kingdom Metazoa; phylum Chordata; class Actinopteri; order Lophiiformes; family Lophiidae; genus Lophius; species Lophius piscatorius. Next base: position 28,557 of record VRLP01000683.1, on the reverse strand, counting down.
TAATATATTATATTATATATATTATATATCCCCGTTGGGGACATATTAACGGTATTGAAGCCTTTTAATGTTCCCCTGACCCAATTCCATCAAGAAATATAACTTTAAAGAGCGACAACATGGACATTTTAATAACATTGATTTCAAATCTCAAGTTTCGGAGCGAAATCTTAAAAATCATACAGTTAAATGCATCTTTAAATTCAAATAGTAGATCAGAACTGTTTCAATCAGATTTATGACCCTGAGGGTTGCATTTGATTTTGTGGACCGCCATATTCTTTATTCTTCTAGACAGATTAAGTGAGCATGTTTGCCTGGATTACCTCATATCTCCGTGAAAGAAAAGCTATTGTTTCTATCCCTGTCTCTAATCATGACAAGGTTACTTTGCGAGTACCACAAAGATCAATTTCCGGACTTTTTGTTTTTCAGTTCACACATGCTGCCATTCGTTCAGTTACGTCAGAAAGCACGACTTTTCTCTCTGTTGCTATGTTGATGACGCTCAGCTCAATGTGAGCAAGTCCTAAGAGTGTTTTACTCTTAAACTGCATTTTAAATATAAAGTTCTGGACATCCCATCATTTCTTGCAGCTAAATCGAGTAAAACGGAGAAACTGGCCATCAGATCAAACACAGAATAGAAAGAGTTACTTTTGAATATAGTTTTAATTGCAAGACTCTTCTCCAATGTGTCAAAAAACAATAACAGTATTTTATGATTTTATGAACATCTCCAGAGTATGGCAAAACTCTCTTTTAGCAAGACAGAGAGATAGTTCACCATTTTATAACTACTGATTATTTCAAAATTCTGATGCAGAATACAGATGAGACAAAAATGAGAGCGCAGTAAACACCTATTCTAATGGCTCTGTACTAGCTATTTGTTGGTTCGGTCCTTTTCTTTTAGTTCATGTGGCACTACATTGCATCGGCCCGAATTATATCTCAGGAATGCTTCTGCTTTATGAACCAGGGCGGTCCTTCAGAACTGGTCTTGTCTTTTAGCTGTTCATCAGAGTAGAACTCAAAGATTTGCTGATGCTGCTTTCAGCCTATATGCTCAAAGCAGAGCAGCCTTCCATAGAATCTGATTGGAGGGGGAAATGTATTATTAACAAGTTTTATTAAGAAGTTTTTAACAAGTCTTTAATGTTATCTCAAACCCATCTTTCCATTGTGCTTAATAATTTTCATGATTTTGATGAGATATTTAGTGCTTTTGAAAGCTCTTTGTATTTTACGTATTTTGTTTTAAAGGTTTTCTACAAGTATATTGTCACTGTTATGATGGTTACATACATTGTTCAATTATAACTATGCACCATGCCTTAGTCAATGTCCAGCTCAGCTGTTTGGTTGAGCTCATTTTGAGTGCCTTTTTCATCCTGCATTATTTGACTGAACCTGTTTATAGTATGACCCAGTGGCAGCAGGTATATGCTAAAAAGTAAGGGGCCAATGATTATGCCATGGGAGACACCACAGGTTAAAGGGGCCACCAAGGAGGAGGAGGCATTAATCCTGGCAATTGAGGAAATACTATTTGATATATTTATATTTGACATTTCTTAAAGAAATTAAATATGAAATAATTTTTCCATAGTTTTTTTTTTTTTGGTGACGACAAGAAGGGTTAATGAAGTGTTGCATCATTATAATAATAATAATAATAATAATAGCTGCGAACTGAGAATATTAAGCGGAGCTCAGTCAAACATATAGGTAAATAGGTTGGTATTAGGTGTTACCATGAATGAAGTCGGATGCAAGTAAAAAGTCCTTAGACAATAGAGGTGAATGACTCAAGCTCATGTGTTTGCTTTGAGTAATTTATGTATTCAATAGTCCAGTGCAAATGGAGCCATAAACTAAATCTTCATTCAATCAATAATTGCAGTGCATGCAGAGGTCAAGATCATCTGTAGAGTTTGACAATGTCGCTAATTTCCTGCAGACATTGTGGATGCAGTAAAGGTTTAACAGGCTGGCTCAAATTCATGAAATTAATCTCCGTAAGAGAATGATGACGCCTTTCTATTTTTACTACTTAAGGTTAGCCAGCTAGATCAGAGCAACATATAGCATCTCAAAAATGCTGCTGGTATCCGATCAATCCAGACAAGTTAAATGACAATATGACAACTTTGATCATTCAATCTGTATTTTCTTCCATTGTCTTTGTTGCTTGCCCTCCCTTTCAAAATAGACCAATGTCATTACTCATTACATACTGGAGATCATGAATGTGGCTAACTGGGCTATGAAAGTTCCACTTTTTAACCTCACCCCAGCTTTTGACCTGCAATGCTACAAAAATTGCTTACCAAAATCATGCTCTGGGAACTATGGTGAGGGTGACAGAAAAACTGGCACCACAACAATAACCTTGTATCACTGTCCTTATTTTGAGGGAAGGCATTTTTCCATCCAGAAAATGACACATCTAAAATATTTTAATCTCTTTCACCTTTCCTCAATTGTTCCATTCATGTGTGTCTCCTGTTACTCCTTGTTATCTCCAATATACGGAAGAAAGGTAAGTTTTTTCTTTTGAAGAATGGATTGATTGGCACAAATAAGAAGCGGGGCTGTGACTGAGCATTCTAACACCTCTGAACAACTTTCTGAAAGTATGAAATCGTGGAGACAGGGCGGTGGAAAGAGAGAGAGAGAGAGAGTGAGAGTGAGACATGTATTTGAGAGACCAGGATAAAAATGTGTTTTTCGGCGCTCTGTACACTTGGCCACAGAATGAAATGTTTAAGACAGTGTATGAGGTTGTAAAGGGGAAACCAACAAACATTACCAATTTATCTTTTATTCATTCACTTACCCAACTTGTAAATGGAATGACACAATGAGAAAGAACCATTAGGAACTGAATAGACAATTTGATTAATTATAACCAATGAGAGGATACGCCATTAAAATGATCTTTACAGGAGGATTTGATCCGTTTTTTTCCTCATCTGGCCCCTTGGTAGGACACCCTTAGATCGAATTCACTGACGACAAACCAAAACACTCTTGCAACGTTGAGACAGTGGATGCTTAAATAGTTCACAAAATTAATTGGGTGTGTAGCTCAAAATCAGTTTGAGCACACTACATACTTTCATTTCTCTTTTAACAGTATATACCTCTAACAGAAAAGCTCATTATAAAACCATGCTGAGGAATGCACCAGCCATTGTCTCAGAACAAGTCAGAGTTATTTCAAAATGCCATCTCAGAAGTGATAATCCCTAATTATCCTCTGGATATGAATAAGATATCCTAATCAAACAAAGCAGAATTAAAGTGGATGTGATGCAAATGTAGGCTTTGAATGCAGCACTGTTATTTTTACCCTTGCACGACAAAAAAGAAATGGCATCCAGCCACTTTCCTCCAGTGGTGAAAAGGAGTTTATTTGTTTGGTATCTGAAAATGTGTTGGAGCTTATGAAGCCACTTAAAAACAATAGCTTCAAGTCAAATGTTTTGTATGTGAGAGCCAGTATATTAGCTAGTTTATCTTTTTTCTCTTCATTCCCGTGACTCTCACCATAAGTATTGGAGTTGATTCATTTTTGTGGTGGTAAACCAGCCGTACCCTGATTTCTAGGGGCTTTTTACTTGATTACAAATCTTTTGGGATCTTATTTAGTGCTCTTAGGAAGAACGACAACAGATGACAACATCAGATTCCAACTGTGGGTAAAGTGGGACAAGAAGCCCCCCTGAGGTAAGAATCAAGAGATTTACTGAGTTCATGTTATGTCTGGTCTGTGTGCAATTTGTGAATGTGTATCCTGCCTCCTTGTATCTCCTCCCTAATTGTTGAACATTGTTACCTGTCCCCAGCCCTCACCTTTTGCCCATTTGTCTCGCTACCCTTGAGTCTTTCTTCACCTCTCATTCTGTGCCAGTTTGTCGTTGATGTTTTGTCCTCACGCTCTGCCTCTAGCGCCGCCATTGTGTGTCTGCACCTGGGTCCTAAACTCTACTCCTGTTTCACATAGTTCTTAATACTTGGCCCAAAAATTTGAAACACTTTCAACAATCTAAAGATTATTTCAGCGACAGGACAAATGTCAAATCTGACAATAAGGATAACCGTATGCAAAATGAGGTATATGCATGTTACCAAACTCGCATGGGTCAAAAAGATTGTGTCCACTGTGGGGTGCAACTTTATTTTCTTGGTTCAGACGAGATAATCCACTTGGTCTGTGGATTATCTTGAGATAGCAGATCATAATTTCTTCTGTCCAGTTCAATGTGGTTTTTATGGCAAGGCACAAATAATTAACTTGAACTTTTTCCTTCAGAATTTTCCCCCTGATTCTGTCCAGCTCTATATTTCATAGAAGCATTATTTTAACTACCATGCTGTCTCCCGCTGTGTACTACTTAATATGTTAATCTCATAGTGTACTGGCATTACAAGAACAGCATGTGTTTAAGAGAAAGTATGGTAATAACTGAGCCGTGGTGCTCATTGGCTCTTTTACACCAAAGAACACCTACACATATTATCAAAATTAAAGCTTTCGGCAAGTCTTAATTTGATAATTCTATTAAAAAAATTGACTTTTAGGAAGAAAACAATAGTCTGTGCTGGAATTCCACAGCTCTTTTTCATGAATAATTTGAATTAAAGACCATGGCTATAGGTCTTTACTTCAAATTATTCACGAAAAAGAGCTGTCAATAAAGACATTTTTTGCATCTCATTTTACTCATTGTTTTAAAAGGGTGCCAATAACTCAGGAAGACACTGTATTTGCACCTGTTCAGCCTTTAGGATGGCAAACAGGATTAGTGTAGAGGGAAGCAAGTTCGGCACTCTCCATAATCAACATCGTAATTACCCAATACTCTTTAAATACATCTGTACAATATTTTTCATCTGTACAATATTTTTCATCTGTACAATATTTTTCATGGTTTGAGCTTTTTTTTTTCTTCTAAGGAATTATGCCAATATACATCAGTTCCCATAACTTTTATTCAGTGACCAGAGTGCTGTATAAAAATTCTGTCCACACACTGCTCACAGACTCTCTTTATTTTATTTAGCTGGGTTATTTACACCCATCAAATATTCACCTTTGACTTGATGATGTATTTATAGTATGAAAGCGCAGTAACAGTTTTTATGGATACAAAAACCAGTCATACCTTCATTGGTGGCATACTGCAGACTCGACAAAAGGAAGGTTCAGTGGTCCAAACTAGCTTACTGAACTGAGCAGAGCGATCCCAATTAAACAGAGTGCTCAGACTGATACGAGGTGCTCCTTTGCTGGCATGGCTTTGAGTCACTTTGAGACATGACTCATTATCCTTGCTGCTAATTTCATTTTCAGTTCTTCAACCATCTTCTGCTACGAATTTCACAACATAATTATGTCCACTTCAGATCACTCTGACTGACAAATTGATCCTTGTAATGCTATTCCCCATCACCGCTCTCTGTATGAGCAGCTTTAAGAGCAGCTGTTATCATTTTGTCAGGATCACATTCAATTAAGCTTGCTATAAAATACAGGATGGCGGCTATAATTTTGTTGGTAAGTCAGAAAAAAATATGTATTAACCATTTAAGTGGGAGTTTAGATGGAAGAGTTAAGGGGATACAGTGCTGATAAGAGATTGTGGTCACATCTTATTGCATTCCTTCAAATTGTTGATGCATTATAGCATATGTTTATTCCTCTCATGCTATCCTGAATTTAAATAAATGATGCAAAAACAATGGACAAATAGAAAAACTTGGCCTTCTAACCGGACGGTTAGACTAAAAGACAGAAAAAAGAAACCTTCTGTTTTCTAAGTCTGTCCTCTACAATGTTGCCAAAATGTAAGAACCACCAATTAACACAGTATGTAACAGGATCACTTTCCTGCAAACAAACAAATCAACCAGCAAACTAGTATCTGCAGCTTAGCCTGTTTATCACAACCACTGCAGCGAGGACCACGATTAAACCCATGACCCATGACCCATGACCCATGCACAATCTGAGCATATGAGGTGCAAAACTCATTCATCTGAATGAGACTAAAAACCATGTCAATGCTAACCTGACTTTCGCTGAAAGGTCATCGCGTGACAAATGTATGTTTTGTTAAAGCCCCCGATGCATCCAGCATTATATCATACTTCAGGGACAATAGAAGGTTGATGTCCAGCCAGTTGAAAGACTCCAAATCGGAGTTGATTTTAACAACCCCCTTGGCCTCAGCAACAGCAACACTATTAATCTCTCTGCCAGTCTGTGTGCATGATCTTTAGAATAAGTTCCTTACCTTTGGACTTATTTTTGACTCTGAATTGTCCTTTGAGGTTCAGGTGAGTCGTGTTTCAGTTCTGCTTTGCTCAAATGAGACAGCTATTCAAATTCAGGTCTTTCCTCTCCCTAAGAGATTTACAGAAGGTGATCCGTGCTTTCATTTCAACCAGATTAGACTATTACGATGCACTTTATTCTGACGTATGCAGGCAAATCATCCAATGACTGCAGCTAATTCAAAACCTTACGAGACGCGGCCACAGCACACCAAACCCAAAACCCTTTACTGGCTGATTTCTAATTGATCTAAAGATTTTGCTTGCTTTTAGAAAGCCTTGTTCTGGCTCCTGCTTATATCTCAGATCTACTAAAGCTCTATGAGCCTGACCCCTTCTTGAGATCATCTGGCAGGGCACAGCTTATTTTTCCTAATTCTCCACAAAAGAGACCGTACTTTTGCTGTCTGAGCCCCTCAGCTGTTGAACTCTTAGCTCTGGATCTCAGATAAGCAGACACAGTGTCTTCCTTTAAATCTCTTCTCAAGACTGCTATACATTGTGTGAAACACTTGTTTTTTGAGAGCAGCTGTATAATAAACATGTCATTTCTATGATGATAATTCTGCTTACAATGCTGATGATTACAATGTTATAATATGTAATTTAGAATGACAGCCCGGCTAGGATTCAGCCTCTGTCTAGTTTATTTCTTTCCCTCCCCTCTTGTAGGTGTGTGTATGTGTGGACATGGCTCCACACTCCTGGTTCTTGGTTTGGCTCGACACCTGAACTCCATTCTCCAATCAGATCTGCAGCATGAATACTCCAACTCTCCGAACACCCTTTGCCAGATTATTCAACTCTCTATGTGCTAGTATTTTAGTCCAATCTTGTAAATGATTCTTCTCGGCGCCTGATGTATTTTGGTAAATCTGTCTGCAATTATTCTTGCATAGTAACACCTATCTCATCTGTGCCCAGGAACCCTCTGCCAGCCATCTGCTCCCTGTTCTCCTTGCTTAAACCAGTTCCAGCTACAACAGCCAAGCCTTCTTACCCAAACTCCGCCCAGGCAGCCATCAGTTTACCGTTGCACCTTAATGGGAAAATAATCCAATTGTAACTTTGTGCAAAAGTTTCTCTTTCTTGGGTCCTAAACCTGTTTGGTGCATAACATTTAGTTAATTCAATTCAGTCCTTTAATCGTATTAAGTAATCTCAATGAGATTTGGAATTTGAAGAACATTGTACAACAAATTAATGTGGTTAAAACACAGAGAAATACATATTTATATTATTTATATAATATATATATTTATTGGATTTTTGAAGGTCATTCCATTTGTAAGCAGTGTAGTATTTGTACCTACTTTTGCCAAGTTTGTGTGAACAGGAAGTAGACGTAATCTTAAGATGCCATGAAACCTGAAATTGTCGGGACTGTATTTATATTAAACCAGATAGCAGAGGTAGCTTGTTAAACCAAATTTCAGGCAAATCAATGGCGTCGAGGAACATTACTCTAATAGTTGATATTTTACTCACTAGGGGGAGCTTTTTTCAAGTACTATTTTCCGGACATAACTTCCTCAGGATTTAGTCCAAATTGATGCATGTGCATTAACTCAAGGGAGATCTATCTTTCATATATATATATATATATATATATATATATATATATATCTTATAACCAGATAAGCGGTGTGAGGAGGAACTAGATTAATTTTGGGTTTTATTTTTCCGACTCTAGGGTGAGCATTAGCTTTAAAACTTTTCAGCCAATCATTTCTAAAACTGTGGTACATATGAATCCACTCGAATTGGTCTATTTTGTATATATATATACACAGTATTATTTTCACCGTAATAGTTTATATTTTACGCAATAGGGGGAGCTTTTTTATGTATAACACTGATTTTCATCCGTAGCTTTAATTATCGGTCTTATTAAGTCCGTATTTGGTGAATATGAATCGACTTAGGGAGATTTATCTTGGACTTAACCTCAAACTCATTTTGAGGAGTTCAGTTAGGGGGGATATACCCTTGGTGTTAGGCACAACAGCATTTGGCCTACTTTGTGTTTCTGTCGTTCTTCCAAGTTGTGTCCCTGTCAGGAAAAGCTGCAGTTTTTTGCAGAGAACCAAAGACCTGAATTGCTTTTTATCCTTCATCTTTTATGGGGTACATGATTATTAATAGCATTGTTAAAAGTCATATGAAAATAATAAAATGCTTACTCAAGGTGATTCAAATGTAATGCTTTGTTTCAATCATATACATATACTGTATATAAATCATGTAAAACAAATCTGTTCATTAAAAAGTTATAAATACCTTTCTGTTACAATTTATCCATATTGGTTGATTTTTGGGGGTATTGAGCATTTCCAGTGCCTGCAAATGAACAATGGTTGCTGATGTCTTGCTCAAAACTTTTATTGTGGAGCATTTAAGTGGACTGTTTGCACTGATTGTGGCACGGTAGGTAACACAGTCCAAAAGCATGCAGTATTTTGGAGCAAAAATGGATGAATGCATAGATATTTGTTAATTTTATATCACTCTGGTTATTTTCAGAGGCATGGGATTGGTTGGACTTTAAACTAACAGATATAATGAAGCTACAACTACATTTTCAATTCATCTAGCAAAGGTTAGTGAGAGCAATGCCCAAGTTTGAGTGATCAAAAATTACCTGCTCTGAATTAATATGGGATAACAAATTTAGAGAATTCTACCAGTGCATCACTCTTTACAGATTTAGAGATAGAAACGCTTGATTGTGAAATGGTCACTACCTCCAGTGTATAATGTACAGAACAATGTATTCAAAACACTTTGGTAATGTAATTGAAGTAAAATGCAGGCTTTTAAATAATCTTAACATAATCCTTTTGAGTGAGACATGTTTCAGATAGAACAAAGATGTCAAGCCAAGATCCTTTAAATAAGAATTAAACAAAGTTTATTTCAGGTAACAGCAAAAGAAAAGCAATAGCCATGATCTCATGCGTCCAAATTATGCAGAGATATTATCTCTGAGGGAGTCGTAGTATTGAAGGACATGCTTTAAATCTCACCAGGCAACATTTAACCACATTTGGCTTCAAACAATATTTTAAAGGGGGAGGTCAAATTTCTGAACTCAGTATTTTCAGAATTCACATTTACAGCAATATTTACGAACTTGTGTTAAATATGTTAAATATGATGTCTGAATATTGAATATAAATCTAAATATTAAATGTAAATGTAAATGCTATATCTAAATGTTAAATCTAAATGCACAATGACATAGATCTCTGTCGTACCACTCAGCTAACACTGGTCAAGGATTAGGACACCTGTCTGACTCAGAAATGTGATCTTGCTGTATTTTGTACTTTTATTTCCAGATAACATTATATAGAAAGGATAGCTAGGGCGCGTGAACAATTAGATGTGCATATATTCTGTACATAAACCAGAGTTTTGGAGGATTTTAGAATCATGTTATTCATCCTGAAAAGTAAAATTAATTCAAACTCGACATAGTATCCCATCAATTGATACATTTCACAAACAATTTTTAATAGAAATAATAATTTATTTATTTTTTGACCGCAATGGTCAGCAGACCCGTCCGTTTGACCTGAGGTAGACCCAGAACTTGCTGGAGGGATAATAGATCTCATCTGGCCTGGGAACGCCTCGGAACCCCAAGGATGACCTCGTGAGTATTGTTGGGGAGAGGGATTTCTAGAAATCCCTTCTTTGCCTGCTGCCACCGCGACCTGACCGTGGATAATAGGAAGACAGTGGATGGTCAGTAGACGCATTAAAATAATAAAAGATATACACGCTTATCACTATCTAAAATTACATTTTAAGAAAAGAAAGTCAAATGGGGACACAAACTTAATGTGATTCTTTTCTATAACACACTAGAGCTCTAGAGAACTATGGCTATTCAAATCCTATAGAGTCTCAAAGAGGGGACATTTTCTCTCATTTGCGGTTGATAAAAGATCTACAAACCAACAAACGCCCTCAGATCCACATGTGAACAATTATAAAAGATGTGTGAGATTTCTTCTAACTACATCTATAGGACTTATCAATGCTGAACACTTTATCGCCATTACACGCTTGCTTGATGCTTTAATGACACTGTATGATGCTTTGTGAATTTGTTTACCAGAGAGGATAATCTTTTCACAATAAGTTTGTGTATACATGTTACATCATCTGGTGAGCTTCAGGCAGAAGCCTTAAAATTTTCCTAAGCATTACATAACTTGAGTTTACTGAGACTCTACCAGAAAGAATGTGGGCAAGGCACACAGGATTTATGTCCTTGCAGACTCTGACAGCACAATGTCTCCAGACTTTTCTTGTTGATGCTTTTTATGGTTCACAATCTCTCCGAAAGCCAACCATTATCTAAGAAGACAATCTTCACAGTGGAAGTGTCAGTCTTATAAAAGAAAAGGAAACCAATCAACTCAAACCACATAATATGTGTCCAAGGACAAAGATGCCCCCACCAGTGGAAACAATCAACGTGTGCTGATGTGAATAGAAAGTAGCCTCTATCATTTGTGAGTGTGAGGAAAAGGATATTTGGCTCAAAATAACATGACATTAATTTCATTCAAATCTGTACAGTGGTTTTTGTGGAGATGGGGATGATCATGAAAATCACCCAAGTTGAAATGTAGCAAAAAATGTAAGAAAATTGAGGAGACTAACGAGAAAACATGGCATTTGTGTAATATTGAATTTTTTTTTATAGGTTTTTCAGCTGTTTTTGAGAATTGGATAGACTGTTCACCCATATAGAAGTACAGAAAGACACATGTAACCCCATATGCCCTCTTTCGTGGGGGAATAAAATAAGTGAAGAGGTAAGGTTGAGGGGAAGACATTAATTAAATGGGAAAACATGTTGTAGGCTTGGAAATCTTAATTTGATCCTTCTTTTACTACATTCTGTGTCAGATAAATTTCCGTAAGATTGTCAGAACTGAAACTGCCTCAAAGTCACCTACGCAACACGTCAGTAGAGACGAACATTCTTCTCCTTCAATATAAAACTCTCCTCCTTGTCATTTACGGTCTGGAATGATGCACACCAATAAACATTGACACAGCAGAATGTATTCATGTGTTGAGGATTGCGTAACCTTCAGCATAGAGACCTATATAACATGACAAAAACGGCAAGTTAAATAGGAACGCTCTCATCATCTTAGAAGGCGCTGGAGACAACAAATGGGATGTCAAAGATCCTTACACATTAGGCATCTCAGTGTTACAAAGCTGGATCTGTGTCTGACTCCTCTACCCACATCAAGCCTGCTTATGCAACTACCACTGTTCTTGCTCAGGAAAACAGCCAATTAGTTAGCTTGTGGAGCAACAGCAGCAACAGCAGCAACAGCAGCAACAGCAGCAACAGCCGTCTCAGAGTTCACTCACTGAGAAATAGCATGATCATGGTATGTGCATCCTGATGTCCAACTGATTGGCTGGCTGCCATTTGGCCTAGGCTCTGTGCCAACGCAGCATATGGACAAAGAGAATTTACTCACACATAGAAAAAGGGCTAAGACATTAATTTAAAATCACATGGCCCACCCTCAGTCTCACCTTGATTAAAAAAGATATAAATTATAGTTTCAAGGTCACTCTCACTCCCCAATAATATACCTCGTTGCCTCTGATGTAAAATAATCATCACAGTGGACACTATGCTATGACTTTTTGAAAGGCATCCTATGCAGATTATCTTTAATAAAAGTTGGGACAGTTTTGAAATACAAGCGTCTGAACGTACGTAGGCACACACACTCCCACACAGCTATACCGCCGGAGAAAAATGACTTACTCAAACACAACTAAAGATAAATAGTTTTTTAAAACTTTTTAAATTTGTTCCGAACAATGTCTACTCTTTCATATGTAAATATGCATGTGTGCATATGAGAATGGGATAAATGTAAATATGACCAAAATCAACCAAATCAGAATCAAAATCAAATCAAATCAAAAAAATATACAATAAGCATAATTCTATGATTACAGGGTAGGCTCTTAAATATATTTACATCAAATTATCCAGCATTCAGTCCATCAAAACTGACTCTATGGAGCCACAGAGAAGCCTACAGCCTCTGCCGAGACTGTGGTGTGCAGTTGTGTTATAGGTTTTTAGTTCCTGGAAGCATCATGTGATCGGTCTTATTTTGACAGGAGCTTGCTGTTGCACTGCAGTCCCAAATGTACTCAGTGATGTTATTCCACAAGGGCATCATCTAACTGTCCCCTTCAATGAAGCACTGGGCTAACTGCTGGCAACAACACAAGTCCTAATGAACTCTGCAGCGTGGATGGTTGTTGAACTGCTTCTCTCGCCTCTGTTTCTTTTTATAGTTCATCTGTGACTTGTGTGTTGATGCTCAAATCAGGCTCTTAGCATAACACCCTTTGGTGCATACTCTACTTCACTTCTCCTGTACTCAAGGCTCGAATACACCCTTACCTTGTGTGGCAGCGCCATCCAAAGAAGTTGTCTGCCAGTTTTCTGCAAAAACAAACACATTTTTTTAATTTCTTTTGTTTATTTGTTTTGGACATAGATACGGAGAGGTTCTAACTCTGTTTGATATCTGGCTGCCATTTAAGGTAGACTCAGAGCTGTAGCTTTCGACTTTTTTAGGCATCTCTGGCATCTATCATCCCATATACGTTACCAATAGTGTGAAACTAAATATCGTTTGTCATCGGGCATAAGAATCAGTGAGACAGCAGTAAATACTGTATATGTATACTACATGTCGAATATAACCCACTTCCCGACCTGCTGCTCTCTTACAGTGACAGAATCCTCTGTAGTATGAGCTGTAAGGTGTAAAAAGATACCACAGAGACTGGTTCTATCTTGAGCACAGAAGGAAAAGGCTGTGGACTTTTACAATTTGTAATTGATAAAGATAGTTGAATAACAGGTTAATGCACCCATTATGTCCTGCTGCAGCAATTCATACACATTGAAACCATTCAGATTAACCCTTTAATGTTCTGCTCAACTGTTTGGCTGAGCACATTTTGAGTCACTGATTTAAAAAAAAGAAAAAAGAAATAGTAAATGTGGCGTCGCCCAGGGCGAGTCTCGGGGGACACCACAGGTCAAAGGGCCATCAAGGAGGAGGCATTAACTATGGCTATTAAGACATTTTTTGGGGGATATTAAAGAATGTATGGACTTACTAAATAGAATTATGTAAGAAAAAAAAGAAAATCTAAAAAGGGTCAAATCGCATTTGAAAAAAAAAACATTCTCAACCGAAAGGCTAATCTAATCAAAATCGACTGTTCTCCATGAAATAACACATTTTATCATGAAATAATTTCATAAATCAGATTTTTTTTTTACTTTTTAAAACATACCTATTTATATATTTTGTCATTTTATGGTCAATTTAGAGGTTCTAAGATTTTAAAAGTCCCAAAGAAATAAAATAGGCAAAAAATGTATTTTTAAATTTTCTTTGAGAGGACTATTAAGATACATCACAGATTTGATTACACACTTTGAATACTGTGGAATTAACATTTTTTTGAAACAAAAAAATGGAAATGGAAAATTGACACTGATGCTTAATCTACTGAAAAAACCTCAAGTTGTGTTATGTAGGTGAATGTGAACAAAGTAACATGAAAATCTCCTACGTTCAAATTTGCTTAAAGATTTAGAAATAAGAAAATGAGAGAAACCAATTATGATGCACATCTTTTATGTCCCATAGACTATTTGAGGACATTTGGATAGACTTTGTTATTTATGGATGAACAGATAATGTAGAGACAAGTGTAACCCTGTATGCAACCTTTAGGTCTTAAGAAAAATAAAACCTGTTACCATTGAAGAGTAACTGTCCTCAGTGGCATGAGGACTGGAAATGGTAATGTCCTCACTGATTGCAGAGTTCATAACTCTCTGGTTAGAAATGGAATGATAAGTAGATTGGAGACATTCCAACATTCCCTGTTTTATGCTGTTATAAATCCACTTGCAGCTTCTGTGCATTAGCAGAGGGTGCTGTTCAGTGTCAGCGTGTCCCTGAGATCAGACGGTGAGCTGTAATATCTTGCTTTTTCTGTCACCTTTATGCAGAAACAGTGTCTCTACCACTCTCTCTGAGACACACACACACACACACACACACACACACACACACACACACACACACGTACACACGTACTCAGTCTTCCTCTCTTGTTTTATGTTTTTTAGATGGATTTAGATGTCACAGCTATTTCATCCAAATTCACTTCCTGCCATTCTCCTCCTTAAATTACTGACTGGTTGACCTGATCCACCTGACATGATGAATAGCTAAACCGTTCGAGGTGAGGAAAAGTGACGGAATTTTATACCAGGACAGCCAGAAAGACACATAAAGTGAGAGCTTTGATATGGTCCACAAACCACATCTCTTTAACTTGTTAAAGGGCTTCTCTCTCTCGCACTTCACTTGATATGGCTAATCTCCTCGTCCTACATTTCCATTATTGTAAACGGAAAAAATTGGACTTGATCCACAATTCACTCATTCTAATTAGATTCCAGTTAGACTGGCATATTTTAAATGCCTTTAGGAGATGGCCAGACTTTAATCATGGTTGTTAATTACAGACGGAATTAAACGGAAAATGTCCGCAGAATGACATTTTCAAGACATGACACTTTTAATTAAGTGTACACTCCCTTTCATGCGTGTGCATTTCTGTAGCCATCCATTTACTGCTTTTGTCCCTGAACAATCCTTCTTCAGTTTATGCTAAAAAAAAAAAAAGGCCAAAAAGTGCCTGCAGTAATTACCAGAACTTCATGGGGGCTCAAATACCTTCTCTAGTAACAAACCACCACACGCTTTATCAAATTATACTTTCATATTAGCGCCAAAGTAACATAATATATACCACACATAAATATAGAAATAAAAATGGTTTTGATTTCTATATCTCATGCAATTGAGAGAACGATACATAAGGACTCAAAGCATGTTTGCAGACATTTTTTAACTGCCATTGGAACAAAATGGACTTTCCAAAAAGCATTCTAACAAATTTTTGCGCCCATTTTCTTTTTTTTATTCATATTCCAAACAAAGACAGTTTGTAGATGGCAGGGCATATCCTCTGGAGATGATGAATGGGCCATCTGTGAAACTAGCTAGTACTGCTGTTGTCTTTTTTCAAGTCTGACTCTTTCTAATGCTTAGAGGAATGAATAGAATAGACAAATACATGTTTTATTCATACCACTTGCCTAAAGAAATTACAGTTTTAATGTAAAAGAGGGGACACAACATAATCTCTATGGTAAGTATAGTTAAGATTCTATGCGTGGAACGATTGAAGCCATTACAAGATATGTATGTGCGTCCTGGTTTTTGTCTATTTGTTTATTTATATTTGTTTATGTAATCGTGATTATGTCATGGATTTTGTATGTGTACGAATTTTCCCCTGTGGCTGTGTTATGTTGGTCATGGACAGCTTCACAGTTAATTAAGATTCATGCTATATGAAGCATTCTTTGTAAGCTACACATTATATGTAGGGCATGTTCAATTGCGTGAGGAGCAGAATGGAAGCGGGAAGTCAGTGAGGGTGAATGAATTAGTCTGTGTGTAACAGGAAGCAGAAGGTTTCATACTGAGTGGGAAATCTACCTTCCTAACAACCTCTGCAAAAACAACAATAATTAAAAGAAACAGATATTACATCAACAAGAAATCAAGCAATAACATTTATAATATGATCAAGTCCTTCCATCAGTTTAAAGAATGGAAGCACTTGTTTACCTATAAACCTGTCATTTCAATCCTTGAATAATATTTCCTTAATATTCCACTTGTATAATATCCCTGTCGTTAGTAGCAGTTGTGACCTGTAATAAAAAAGGGTGATGAAAAGGAAAACCCCTACATGCAGCGCATTTAGTTCTCCTCACTCGAAAGGCACTCAGGGGGCACTTCATGACATTTCACAAATGCGGTACCAAAAAGGAAACGTTTCTGCCTTCTCCTTTGGACTTGAGGCCAGAGGAAGTGAAAGAAAATGGGAGGCAGTTTTACGTCCAATCAATGACCATATGATTACTCATTTTTGCTAAAGATTTGTATCCAGATTTTAAGAAAATCTAATAAAAAAATATTAAGCGGAATGCACAAGGTGTTTTAAGAAAAAAAAGTAAAAAATAAGAAGATTATCAAATGTATTATTAAGCCTACACTTCCATCCACAATAACTGCATTGTACAAGTCATTATATCTCTGAAAAAGGCAAAGATACCACAGAATCATCACTGCGATTTTCCGTCCGTATCCACGACCATCCCCGGAGAAAAAAAATGCGTTTTTGGTTAAAAAAAAAAGCTCCCCTTGGGGTGAGTTAAATAATAAATATTAGTGTAAAATATTGTATATATTTATATATATTTTAAAGATAGATCTCCCTGAGTCAATGCGTATGCACCGAATTTGGACCAAATCTGACCAACAGTTAGAAAGTTATGTCTGGAAAACGGTGTTTTTGAGTTAGATGACAGATTAATAGCTTCAGATGCACAACAGGATGTACATTTCATGAGGTCACATTACCAAATTTGCAACATATTCTTCAAAGAAGTAGACAGATATTGTTGCATAGAGTTTTGAGGTGTTACGGTCCCGATAAACTGTTAATTCTCATGTTTTTAGCTGCCTCCCAACACAATTTCTACGACAAATCAAAACAGAATTGCAGTGCAGTAGCTTATATTTTCAGAGAAATATCTTTCAGAGTCAGAAGATATAATATATGTTACATTTTCAGCAGCAGTAACAGCAGGGTAACTCAAAAAAATGAGAAAGTATTCAGTTTAATTAATTAATCAATGAACGAGAAACTCATTTGATATGACTTTTCTGGCTTTTGACCCATATAATGGCTGGGTAAAATTGGCTGATGTATGACATTTTGGAAGAATTTTACGTACTGAAACAGTCATGGATGCTGGACCCGGACATCTTAAAGTAAGCTTAAAAGTATCACTCTCTGAATTACCCTGAGAAATTTTATTAAGAGTGTGTCTTAGTCCCAAAAAATGTCTCCAATATTATCCTTTCACAAGTATGGAATGAAAGTGTTTGATGTATGATGTTGTTTCTAGAATAGAAATCCTGATATAAAGCAAAACTAAAGATAAAAAAGAAGGAGTGAGACATTGGACCAGATGCAAAATGATGTTCATAATGATGATCATTATTGAGTGGGATTTTTATCAAACACAAACCAGGCTTTCATTTCACAAGAGACATTCTGCTATTGAGGAAAGAGGCCGCTTAATACTGATGGACGCATACTAGAAGAGGTACATCTTCTAATATTAATCACCTGTAACCTTGCTTCCCGCTTATCTAGGATTAGGTTTGATTCCTGCTGCCAGAGTGTGACAGCGGTGCATGGATTTCTGAGGGAGTTGGAAGTTCTAATGTATTCTGTAACCCTTGTAAAGAGAAATTTTTCTCTTCTGAAACTTTAGAATATGTGCACATAATAAAAATAGTATAATAGTATTAGTCGATCCTGTTTAAAACACATAACAAATGATAACTGATTATCTGTTTTAGTCCTTGCTGGAATTTATGGACTAGGGTACGTTTAATGAATTCATGTGTCTTTTCTTTTCTCTGAAGCACTTTTCATTATTTCAACTTTCTACCTAGCTAAAAATATTTGAGAAAAAAACACCAATCAGTCATTAAATTATAAACACTAGCAGGTGAAGAGAATAACATTGATTATCTTGTTACAAGGGCACCTGCCAGTGCGAGTTATATATTAAGCTGCAAGTGAACGGTGTGAAAATCTTTGTATTCATATTCACATATTTAAAATAACTACTCACCCCACTAACCTCAACACGATCCCTCCGTTCTACCCACTCATACCGCCTACTCCTTCCCCGGACTAAGCTCAGCACCATGGGTGATCGGGCCTTCTGTTCTTCTGCCCCTCGTCTGTGGAATTTCCTCCCTGACCATCTGAGGGCTCCACAGACGACTGAGACTTTTAAAAAAGGACTTAATATTTTCCTTTTTAGAAGAACCTATAACTTTTAATAAACATTGCTGCTTTTTGGTCATATTTTTATATAATTATCATTATGTTTTTTATTAATACTTTTGTCTACTTTTACCTTGTAGCATTTTGAGATTTTATCCACATGTAAAGTGCGTTATAAATTAAATGTATTATCATTTATACTTAATTGTGGCCAACTTTGTCAAGTCCCGAATTGTGATGGCTAGTCTCCAAAACTGTATGTGGGTCCAAGGCTCACTGATGCGGGCTTGGAGTTAAGGTGAGCCCCTGTTATTTGTTCCTACAGAAGAGCTACAGTAGCACAACTAGCTGGTCTGATAAGTAGCATTTTGTCAAACATCATGTTTTTTCGTACAAATTAACCATCGCCCAATCAGGGAAGAGACAATAACAGGATGCAATTTGGGAAATAGATATGCCATGGTTTCATTCATTCATTCATTCTCTACCGCTTATCCAGTTCAGGGTCAAGGGGGGGCTGGAGCCTATCCCAGCTAACATCGGGCGAGAGACAGGGTACACCCTGGACAAGTCGGCAGTTCATCGCAGGGAAGACACACATAGAGACACACAACCATACACACACACAATTTTTTTGTGTCACCAATTCACCTTTATCACATGCTTTTGGACTGTGGGAGGAAGCTGTAGTTGCCGGAGAGAACTCACGCAGACACAGAGAGAACATGCAAACTCCACACAGAAAGGCCGGCAGACGTGCCTCTTTGCCCCGATATACTTTATTTTTGATGGCCCACTCTTGGTCCCTATAAACTGAAAAATTTCAAAAGGAATAAAATTAAGATTCAATAATTAACAACACACGATGACCTTTCACCTGAGGTCAGGTGATCGATGACGTACCCTGGTTAGCATATTTGTAGTTGCGGGGATTCCACAGACTGAAAAATAAGGAGGAACTTTCCCTCTGCGGTGAATGGAGTTTTGTTTCACTATGACAATATTTGCACGATATTTGGTAGACAAAGTGAGTATGGCGTCTATAATTATTCCACAACACAACCAGCAGTAGTCGCTGGATATTGATGCAGGTGTGTTTGTGGCTAGGACTACATTTTCTCTCTCTCGCTTTCGCTCTCGTTCTGCCTCTTTCTCTCTCATCCCATTTATATGTTCGACATTACGTAACACATTACACTGATTTTGCATCAGTTATATATCATATAGTTCTAATAATGGTGTCGTGGTTCTGGCTTGAGTGGTTCTGATAAACAGATTTAACTGAGGTTAATAGTTTGCTGTTTTTGTTTCTTTTTTTGCATGTTTGCAGGACAGAACCACATTCGCAAAAGTGAATTGTGTTCCTCAGTTGGATCTAAGTGTTTTAGTTGGTGATTCATACACTTTGGCATTCAAAGGAGGACATCTTTATATTTGAGAGAAAATCTGCAAGAATTTCCCAGAATGGAAAGGTTTATGATATCAAGCTGCTTCTTCTGATATGGGATTGCACAAACTAACTTCTTGTGTAATTCCTAGTTCACTTTGCAATTAACACAGTGTTTGTACCCTATCTTTTTTTTTAAATTAAATTCATCATATTCAAAGCTTAATCTGGAAGTTGTTGTGGAAGGAGCACAACAAGTTAGAATACATTTAATTAAGATATGGCGCCATTCTAAAAGTTTTCAATGATAACGACAACAATAAAAACCACATTACAATGTATTAGTGTTGTTATGGTCATTACTAGGATGTGCTGATTATTGATTTTGTACAAGCGTTGCTATCGTTGTCTTGTTACTAGATGCAGTGGGAAGAGAAAGATCAAACGAGATGGTGGCAGCGGCTAAAGTCAAAACTTTAAAGTGCTGAGACAAATGAAAACAACAGATGGATGGTGCTGAGACAGGAAACTGCAAAAACACAACCCAATCAAATCCTGTCCACCTTTAAGGCAAATTTCTGCAAATCTGTCACATTTACCAGGTGTCAACAGAACACACACCCACACACAATAGAAAGCGGTTTCATCCGCTTGGTTACAATGATACATCAGGATGCGGTTTTCTGTTAGATTCAATGTTTCATTGTGTTTAATATGGGTGGTCATAATTCAACAGGTTATGCTGAAGGAGGTCTCTGCAGAGCCCTGTGCTGCTAAGTCTTGGTAACAGATACCACAGCATACCTTAATAGATCTTGTTTTGGTTGAAAAAGGGGGTCCTACACAAATTTAAACCTGCTTATATTGTCATAGCTGATGGGCGTATGTTACCATGTGTCATTCCATAAAGAAAAATTACGGTTGGTGTTGTTTTTGGAGCTCAAAATGAAGTTAACTATTCAAGTTTCCTAAGTTAAACTCGAACTATGGACCAGACACAGTTGTTCCCATTTTTTTTTTGGCTGATTAAACCACCTGTAGGGCTGAGAGCCCTGTTTGACTGATGACCCAATGATTCTCCTGTTTGTTTTGTCGTACTTGTTTGAGCATGAAAACTTGGGAATGCTTTATCTTATTTTATTTGTTTATTTTTTGCCGTTTGGTACCTTCCCAATGTCAAAGTGAGCTGAGGTTTAATCTGTCAGATCACTTTAAAAACACCAGAATAAGCGTCTGCTCTGCAAAGTTCTCAATCTTCTACTTATGTCCTTGTAGCTCCAATACACAAAGTTCCACAAGTTGATCTCATCCAATAAAACAGGACTCACCTTCTCTTTAAAAGAATATTTTAAAAGTGGTACGCTGTCAATGGCTAGCAGGAGGAAATAAGAGTTTGATTCAAAAGTTCAAAGCTGTTTCTACAGCTGATTGTAGTCAATTTGCAAACATTAACTGGTAACAATACTGAAAGCACCTGAAAAATAGCTTTTTGACCTTTATGGCAATTGAAGTTACACTTCAGTGATTTGGAAAGTAAAAATGCAATATAGCCACGGGGTTATTAGAGTTCCTGACTCCAACCTCCCGTGACCCTGCAAAAACAGAAATGCTAAAAGAATTTTTGATAGATATAATGGAAGCATAGATGGGTGAATAGGATTGAATGAACATTTTTTTCTAACCAACTAAATTGAAATAATAGATGACACAGATGTCATTTTTTTCTGGTTTCCTAATTCTCAAAACACCTCTGGTGTCGCATATTACCTCTTTGTTTTGATGTTACATGACAGGCTATACTGTTCTGTATGCTATTTCTCTAAAAACAACAAAAAACTAATGACACACAACTATGCATTAGTGCTGTGACACACTGTCTAGTAAAACAGGCAATTTTCTGTGTTTATATGTCCGTACGTAAAATTTTAGTAATGACTGCAATTTGAGGAAATATATATTATTTATGTCTATCCATTTTCAATACCTTCCCTATCTTACAGTATAATAACATCTTCAGGGTTACATGAAGCAAAATTATATGTATTTTGTTTGCATCTGGAGCAGGTCTCTAGACGGCTTCAATGCTCAACTTACATAAAAAAATATGTTCTACACAATGAAAACAATATTTAGCACTTTGAGATTTGATCCAAATGTAAAGTGCATTATAAATTAAATGTATTATTATTATTATTATTAATATGATACTAGCCTCTAAGATACCCTTCAGAGAATTAAGGGTAAATGACGAGCTCATATTTTTATCCCTAACATTTTCTTAATCTCTACAGTTTGCGATAATATTCCTAGTATTTGTTCACCGCAAGCAAATATATTGTTTTGTTTGATAAATAATCTGTTTTGGGTCAATATGCTATACTAAAGAAGAGGATTTTCAAATTATCCATAGGCCTGTGGTTTCAAAAGATATTAAGACACTGAATCAGGTGGTAGATAGATGGATTATTGACCCTGAGGGAAATACAGGTTTACAGTATGTGGAATTTGATCTGGGGCTTTTTCTTGCTGGTGTAAATTCTCTTTTATATATATATATATACACTTTAAGTTATATAAATCATACAATGCTTTCATCACCAGTGTTTCATTTGAGTGTTCAGCATTACATAGGAAAGGTCTTAGCCAAAGTAAATTGGGTGATGTGTGTGGCCTTTCATGAGGATCAAAGTTAGCTGGCCTGAGGCTAATCTGACTCGGCCAAATCTCACACGGGCCACATTTATAGTATTAGTATGAGGCAGTGGAGTCTGTGATAAAGTATGGCTGGGGGAATTTCTGTTTTTTTATGGGATTTGATAACTTCAAGGGTGAGGGGGTAGGAGTTATTATGGGGACATTATATATATAAATGTAGTCCCCATGAAGACCCCTTCCATTGGCATCCAGGCCCAAATCTCTCACACACATATCCAAACATACGCTATAACCATTTCCCATCTGTTTGTATTGACGCAAGTAATAAACACACACATTAATTTTAAGGTTGCTTCCTTTTTTTAATCTCTATTTTGATTCACTTTTAATCATGTTTGTCACTGATGTGATTACATTTTTCCACCAACTCCAATGTATATCATTAAGATTGCATTTCCTCTCAGGTTTAAGGTCGCAATATTACTTGCCATTGCAGGTAGCCGACGCAATTTCCAAAGCTGAGTTGTTTTTCCAAAATTGGCCTTTTCACAGAAGACATTTTCACCTAATAGTAATGATTATAATAATGATGCATTATGCATACTGCAAAACACACACTTCAGTCAAAAGACAGTACTAACAACCATGAATGAATCGTGTTGTGGTTTTCAGTTAAAACAAGTTTTATAATTCTGTTAAATCCTCATATGCTATAATATGCCCCCCCAAAAAACATTTTTCTTATCGAATAAGACCTGGTCAACAGCCTTCTCATCGGTGAATCCTTTGACCAGTGGTTTCCTTCAGTGCTCCATCCCTGGCCTCTTATTTCTTAGCATATACATGCTGCCAGTGGGTCTAATTATAAACACGTTCAGTCAAGTACCACACAAATGGTGCCTCAAAATGTGCTCGAACTAACAGTTGAGCAGGACATTAAAGGGTTAAAAAGATGAGTTCAGTCAGGATTTCAACGAAGGGTGTAAATATAATGGATTTCCAGTCGGAGGGAGAAGCCAGTGGCAACGCTGCTGAAGAATTTAAACCCCATGGTGGTCAGTCGAGCAGGACGTACGGTGGAAATGATTGAGGAGGCAGCTCTGAGTGTGCAAAGCTTGAGACTAGCATTGCTGTTTTAAGGGATGGGTGAGGACAACTGATATTATGTAGGTGGAATCATGCAAACCAAGTGATAATCAAATGTGATTTGAACTGTAAAGTACTGTCAAGGATGACGCTGAGACTCCTTACTTGTAAAAACCGGGGAATATTACCATAGTTTGGATAGATTTAATTTGGTGCCTTCCTGAAGCAAATCATTTTTCTAATCGTGGAGTATGAGATAGTTGAAGGAAACCCAGGATTCAAT
This sequence comes from Lophius piscatorius, assembly GCA_009660295.1. Classification (NCBI taxonomy): domain Eukaryota; kingdom Metazoa; phylum Chordata; class Actinopteri; order Lophiiformes; family Lophiidae; genus Lophius; species Lophius piscatorius. Next base: position 4,756 of record VRLP01000683.1, on the reverse strand, counting down.
ATCTAGTACATAGATAGGGATGAGGGTGGTATGGACTTGGGTAGACAAGTAGGTCAGCTCATTGGTTTTTGCTCATTGCAGTGCAGAGGGATCTGCGTAGCATTCATATTGGATTTCAAATTTCCTGAATGAATGGCCAAGGGGCAAAGACAGAAGGTATATTAGGAATAGTAGGAGGCTTCGGAAAGAGCCCTTCTCAGTTGGGCAAACTGTGCGATCAGGAAAATGAGGTCGGAACCATGTAAGAAAGGTCCCAGTGATTACTGTGGATGCTAATCTCTGTTGTTGGAAAAAAAGACAGAGCTCAGGTTTAGGAGCACAAATAAGCCCCGAGTAAACTTCTATCAAGAGGACTTTGGTAATTCTGACAAACACTGACTCTGTGCTGTGGAGGCAAAGAAAACCTGACTGAAGTGGCTCAAGTAGATGATTATGGGGAAGGTGAAAGTACGTGAGCAGCAAATGTTTTATCAAGTGATTTTAAGAAGAATGGTAGATTAGAAATAGTATGGACATTATTCAGTGCTGTATAGACCCCAAGGTAGCGAGGGCCCTAAACACACCACAACCTTAATTTACAACCAATGAAATGATTTGGTAAAACTCCTGCCTCTCATTTTGCATGAAATATATGATTTGGTCTTGATTCGTTTTTTAATGTTGATTGAGAGCAGCCTCAGGGGAAATTATGTTTTTCAGATGTCACTGTGTTCCCTGACATAGTTAGCTCTCATTATATTGCTAGATAATAGCGTTCACTATTATTAACAATGAAAATTAGAACAAACAATCTGGAGAATTCCAATAAGACATAATATAACTAATAACTGTTATAGACAGGTAATTCAAATGAATTTGAAATTAACATAATATTGATTAACAAACCCCTCTGTAGAAATTGTAGGTTGAACTTCAAATTCAGTTGAAGCTTACACCATAACTTATTTAATTTTGTTCTTATTGATTTTAAATCGGTACGTAGAGAGAGACGCGGTGCGTGCTGTGATTGCCCTGACTTCTTTCTGAAACCATTCAGCTGCTGTAAAATGAAATGGGAATTATTTGGTACGAGGCAAGAGCATGCTAGAACTTTTCCTTTTATAGCAGATATTTTTTGTCATAAACTCATATTTAAGTACGTTCAGCGACCCGTAGATTTAATACCTTTATCCTCAAATGATTAGAAGATTTTTTCCTCATCAAGAGGGTCAATTTATCTAGATTAGGGATTAAGGGGCTCTATACAATACTGACGTTTTTTCCCCAAGATTTATTGACAAAGCCAGACGTTCAAGCTTTTGGAACAGAGGAGGAGATTAATACTGATACATGTTTTAACATATATAGCTACACCACCACCTCGCCGTTTTTTGTGTGCTCTAAAAAAGGTAAAACCATCAACATCTATAGCAGAGTCGGGGACAGTATTTCTCAGCCACGAGTCAGAGGTGACTAAACTGTCTGGGTCTGCATGTCGGATCAAAATATTAAAACAATCCAATTATGAGACCAAACCTCTTGATTTTATGTGTAGCAGACCAAACCCTTTTCTAGATTTGAAAACTGATGTAGACTCCAATAAAGGAGGAGGTGTATCAGCTAATACAGCAGAATATCTCCTTCTTATTTATACAGATTTCAGATTTTAATAGATATCCCGTTTGGTCCAAGGCTTGATCTGCGAGTTCTACATGGTGAAATGGGATGTTATCTATCTGGAGTCTTCAGGGGTAAATTGGAAACATGGGGGAGGGCGGTTCGATACCCCTTGGCCACTAGGGGGAGCTAGCGTGGTTTGCAGGCAAGGGAGGAGTTTACTTAAGGTGCCCAGAAGGGACTAGGTGATGGCAAGCGATGTTGAGAAGTCAGTGAAACGGCGAAGAGAAAATATTATTGGTAGTGGTGTGACAGCAAAGGAGTGGGGAGTTCGGGAAGATGATGGAGACCATCGGGAAGAAGAAGGCAGCAGGATGCTTCAAGAAGAGATTGTATATGTCAATTAAGGCTGTATATTGTTTTGAGTTAGGTATGGAGGTTTAGGATATGGCTGAAGCAACCCCCCTACACTGTTGTGAGGGAGGATGGTGTCCGCTGATAAAGACTTGTCTACCATGGACCACAAGGGAGGTGTGGAGTTTGTTAAAATCTTGTTTCAGGATTTATTGTAATTTCAAGTCAACGTTGTGAAAAAGTATTGGACCACCTCCAGTTTTCTTAAATGATTTTGTGTTCATATTAAAGTGTGTTGGATTAATAATAATTTTAAAAAAAAGGCAACTTCTAAACAAAATACACATTTGGTATTTAATGAAGCAAAAAGATCATCCAATACCAACTGCCCCTAACAGAAAAAAATATCTGCTCCCTTTAAAAAAGATTAAATTGAAGCTAGACTAGTCCAAAAATCAAGTCAAATTGTACAGAAAGTCCAGAGGAGATGAGGAAGATGAATGAAAAACACAATTCTTGGCAGGTTTAGAAAGCAGTTTCCAAGGCTCTCAGACTCGGCTTTGTCACAGAAACATTATCTACAAATTGATAAGACTCGGAATAATACCTCTTAAAAGCGGTTGACCTTCCAAAATTCCTCCAAGAGCATGGATATGGCTCATTCAAGTCATAAAAGATCCCAAGAAATGAACTGTATGCCCCTCTCACCTCTATGTGGGTCACCATTTGTCTGTTCAAAAGACACTGGGTGGTAATTTCATTCACGTGAAGTTGGTGAGGCAAAAGCCACTGCTAACCCAGAAGACTATTAAGTCTTGTTTGAATTTTCTCAGCCCGCTTTGATAACACTCCGAGCTTTTGGAGGAATATTCTACGGACTAATGAGTTAAAAGTTAGAACTGTTGGAAAACAGTTAAACGGTACCGGGAAAACAAGGGTCCCGTTACATCCGGCGTAAACTAACACAGCATTCTGCCAAAAACATGATACCTATGGTCAAGCATGGAGGATGTAGTGGGATGTTGTGGGGATGCTTTGCTGCTTCAAGTTCAAAATAATTTTTGGGATATTGGCCATTGAGGTAAACGTGAATTCTTGCAGTGCAGGGTCATCGGCCTGTAAGTTGAAACTTAGGTGCAACAAGACAGTTATTGCAAACAGAAGAGTAAGTCCACCTCTGAATGACCCACGGTTGCAGTTATTGCCGCACGAAGGAGGCGGAACTAGCTATTGGGTTAAGGGGGAGGAATACTTTTTAATGCTGGTAATTTAGGCGCTAGATAACCTTTTTTTCACTTAAAACTTTGTGTCTGCCACAGATTCTTAGTGTAAACGTGATAGCTCAAAAACCATTTTATTGATCATTTTCAAATTTTATGTCTTTATATACCTTAGGGCGAGGAAGAGATAGAGCGGTTTCGGAAAAGGTCCGTTGCATAGTTTCAACACTTGGGGGAGCATTAGTTCCAAACGTTGTCAGGCCGTGATTTCTTGACAATTCATCACATATTTGTTTTTTAACCAAAAACATTATTTTTTGTAACATTTCATTTTGGGAGTTCCCTCGGGGGAATTGCTCGTACAATGCAGGGGATGGGGGCTTTTGGGGGTACACTCTTGCTATTGGAGATGAGAAAGTAGGCCTAATTTCTACTTTTTATTCTTGTACATTTCCACAGCACTGTTTAGCGTAGAAAAGAAGGCCATAAACCCAGGCAATAAATCATTTTTTTACTTTGCTTTTTTCGTCACTATTACAGTTAGTAATACAGAAGATGACCTCAATCACATTGTTGGTAAATTGCTTTGTAGACGGATGTATAATTTCTAAGTGATATCATCAGACAGGCCCAAGCAGTCTTCTTTAACACAATTATAATTTTCACAATGTTCCTAACTTTTTTCATGTCTGGCCAACCTATTTTAGCAAATAATGTTGTAATGGTATCCCTAAGCAACCATTTCCAGTTCAACCTGATTATGTGGCATTTGCTTTGTCCAAAATGTGTTAAATGCTTGTTTGAATTAATTGTGCACAATGAGGTTCAACACTAACCTAGTTCATGAGTGAAAAAAATCACAAAGAAAGAATAAGAGAAAATATTATTCATGTAGTTTCTGGAGATGTAAACCAAACATTGATTTATGTGCTCTGTGTACTTCTGGGCATGTTGTACTGATCAGTGAGAAGTTCAAACTTTAGCTAGGTTTATGCCGCTAGTCTCACAGTCAGCCTTATATAACTTGAGGGCAAGACACCTGAAAGGTGGATGCAGTCCCTCCAAGGCAAAGAGTATGTCTAGGGGTCTTAATTGGAGAAGATAACCCTTGGTTATGTTCCCCAATGAAAATCTATGTAACTAATAATAATAATAATAATACATTTAATTTATAATGAACTTTACATTTGGATCCAATCTCAAAGTGCTACAAAGTAAAAGCAGATAAAAGCATCAATAAAAAATAAAATAAAAATAATAACTATATAAAAACCTGACCAAAAAGCAGCAATGTTAATTAAAGTTATAGGTTCTGCTGAAAAAGTCCTTTTTGAAATGTGTCAGTCGTCTGTGGAGCCCTCAGATGGTCAGGGAGGGCATTCCACAGACGAGGGGCAGCAGAACAGAAGGCCCGATCACCCATGGTGCTGAGCTTAGTCCGGGGAAGGAGGAGGCAGTATGAGTGGGTAGAACGGAGGGATCATGTTGAGGTCAGTGGGGTGAGTAGTTCTTTTAGGTAGGGGGGTGCGTTACCATGGATGCACTGGTGAGTGAGGAGAGAGATCTTATAATCAATCCTGGTGGAG
>VRLP01000682.1:0-194154 GCA_009660295.1 Lophius piscatorius | reverse complement strand
GGGGGAGCGGGGCGGGCGAGGGAGGGGGGAGGGGCGGGGGGGGGGGGGGGGGGGGGGGGGGGGGGGGGGGGGGGGGGGACCCGTCGCAGCCATAACAATGTATTTATTGGACATATGAAGAACTCTTAAGGGTCCTCTGTTTGCTGCAGGGGCCCGGAGCAGCCATTTAGTTCGCTTATACATCAGGCTGGATCTGAACCCGGTGTTGAATAATGCCCTGAAGGAGTGAAAAAAATACCCATGTTTCCAAGAAAAGCATCGAGCTGTGACTGCAACATGGTTGAAAAACAGCGCCAGAGCAAATAAGGCCTTCCTTCAAACCCAATGCTGCACTAAATGGTAAAATAACATCTCGGCTTCCAACTGTTTTAACAACACAACACAGCCGCTGGATTAGTTCTATATGTGAACACTATACGGTCTACAGGTCGGCCCGGGGTGAGTGGATCATGGATTCCTCTGACGGGACATTTCCTGTCTTGGAGGCCTACCAGGACCTTATTGAACACTCAGGTGTTCCTACGGTGACCCCGCTGCCTAAAAAAAACCCAGCAGGGAAATACTGTTACTGTCTTTTGGAAGCGAATGCGTCCAGAAACCTAAGTGTGTGTTATGTTAAAAGCCGGTAATTATGTGTATATTTAGTCCTTTAAGTTAGCACATTAAACTTTACAATCCGTGAGTGAATACACAGCGGCTATTTGTGCTCATTCCAGTGGCGTCCCGCAATTCAAAGCTCTTCCCTTCTTGTTGACCGAGAGACTTGGTCCAAACGTTCATGGGTACTTTTAGAAAGATTTGGGCCCTTTTGTCCACGTGCAAACGCTATAAACTGTGACCATAAAGGAATACTTTGAAAAACTCCCTCCATGGCGAAGCCTTAGAGTCCCCGCTTGAGGTTTTGACGCGTGGACGGGATTATGCTTCAGTGTGACGTAACTGAAAGCCCTGGGACTTATTCATACTCTGCGACTTTCCCATTATGGCAGACGTAGCCAAAGTAGTGGCGTTCGTAGCCTCGCTAAGTCAACTTTGTATGTGTTTCACACCTTGAAATAAGTTTACTCTTCCGGCGTCCAGAGGAACAGCAGCATCGGAACATCGGACTTTTTCTGACTTCTGATTGGTCAACATATATTTACACTTGTCGCTATATCGCCCTCTGTTGGATTGGCAGACTCTGGACGACGCTTTTCAGTCTGAGTCTGAATGAACTCTTCAAGTTCTACAACTTTATCAATCCCACTGGGGGCATTTGATTTACAGCAGGCCACATACAAAACACAGACAGACAACACAAGATACAGACAATAATAAACAAAAATTCTAAATTTACAGAGGAGCTGACACAAATTGAGAGAGATGAGATAGATAAGATAAAGGTTACCGGTAAAACGGTAAAAAAAAAAAGGGATAAAATGCTCTTGTAAATAACTAGTTATTGGGGTCAGAAAATTATTCCAAATGAAATGGGAATCAAAGAAGATCCAATCGGAAGAAAAAAGCTCCATGTCAACACTCCAATCCACATAGGAACGACTTTTCCAAAATTGAATAGCCGTTCAGTTGCACAGGAGTAGAAAAGGCCCATTTGGAATAACGATCGGTAAAACAAACCGCAGCATGTAAACTGTGGAGTGGAATTATTCCTGGTTAGCGTCCGGCGGCGCTACTCATTTGCCCGATGCCGGCATTTAATGATCTAAACCACTGTGTTTAATTCGAACGCCCTAAGAATTAAGTGGGAAAGAGAGAAATAATGAACTCTCTAAATAAGTCCAAGAAAAACCATCAGGAGTCGTGATGGAATGAAGCTGTGAGCAAATTAGAAACCGCTGGGAAACTTTTAAAACACCGATTTTAAAGGATAAATCCCTCGACAATGAAAGAGAATCAAACCCAATGTAACCTTTTTTATGCAACGATGAATGACCTCATCGAAGAGGGTTTTCAGGATGAATCGCGTGATGGGGAGACACAACAACCTCTCTAGCCAACCAAATGTTAGACGACATAATAATGATGTCACGTTAGTCAGAGTTAAACCACTCTGAGGTACCGACAAGGCTTTCTTGTCGTCACCATTTTTTCCCTCCTCCCTCGTGCCTCTAGCATAAAAGTGAGCCGGAGTTATTACCGAGCTATCTCCTTATTGAAGGCATCACGATAATCATCAGTCCATCAATATTTATTTATATAGCACTTCTAGTACAGAAAAGAGTATCACAAAGTGTTTTTACACAGTAAGAACACAATTTTCCTTTTGCCCCCCTATAGCCCACCCCATGTACACAAACTAGAAAAATAAACAACAACAGATGGAGCAAAGCAAGAATGATAAAAACGGGATATACAACGAAACAACTTAAAAACAATTCCCATTATTTGGTAGCGTTTGCGCTCGTCACACAGCTGCTAACAGCCGTTTCGATGAAACGCTCGGCCGCATGTCAACATCAGATCCAATTAGACCACCGCTAATGTAAACACTTAACCCCAAATCTTCATTCGGAATGGTTTCAATCAGGATGAGAAAAAAGGCCGTATGTAAACCCAGAAGCAGAATCATACCAAGCGTTGGGGGAGACTGGGTTCGGACCATCGCGAGACGGGTTAGCGTCAGCTGGACCATCAGCCAATCGGACGCGTGAAAGTTCTCCGTCTCTGCCGTTATCTGGCGTGGCTGATTAAAGCTAACTGTACAGGTGTAAGTGTTCAGGATGTGTCACAGTCTGCATGTCGGCGTAAGCAGGGCCACGGCCGCTTCTTGCTGCAGGCGAACCCGGCTGTTGTCGGTTCCTCTGGGTAATTGTTGCCAGGTGGCGTGTCTGCGGACCAGATGGGGATGGTGCTGAAGTTTTTGGGCTGACATCACCTCCGAGCCCGCTGCAGAAAGACTCGAGGGAAATAGAGATAGGCAGAAAAGGAAGATAAGAATCGACAGAGCGCCCCCGAGGAGGGAAAGTATGCTGAAAGACGACGTATTATGGCCCAAAAATACAGACTTTCACTGAATACGACACAAGGAATCATTACAGGCGCTTTTTTTTTTGTAACATGAAAGTGTTGAAAGTTGAGTGCAGGATTTGTTTTACATCACAAGGCTACGAAGGATGAAGAACAGAAGTAAATATCTGGGGGAAGGTCATCAAACCTGCCAAGAGAATCAGAGTAAAGGTTGTTAGTTCTGCAGTTTTTAACACAATTCAGAACTAACAAATAAGGTAATTGTTTCGAAGGTGACGGTTTTTTCCAGCTCTCTGACTCACTTCTTCTAAAAGCCCGGACAGAAAATTGCGCGATTGGATTAAAGCTACTCCATAAAACACCATCGTTAACGGCGTTTCTGGGTTTTTTCTATGTCTCGTATATTCAGCATTTGGGATTTCTTGACGTGAAAGCCCTGACAGATGTCTGTTTGTTTATATAGACTTATTATCTCAGCTTATTCAGACTGAGAAATCATCAGAATGACACTGAATTTGGAAAGTAATCCAATTTTTCAGTCAAATAGTCACATAAACTTTAACTTTGAGTAGCTTGTCTATCATATTTAGCACTTTTAAAACATTGGTATCTATGAAAACCGATAGAAAAAAACAACACCATGTGATAACAAACATGAACCACCGACATGTTCCCGGGTTCATTCAATCCGACGTGACGGAAACAATCAGGAAGTCAGCAAGAAAAACATATATCAGTATTTTAATCATCTTTGAGTTGGTGTAAATATAAATTTTGCTACATTCATAGGAGGCGATAGTACAAACATTTTTAGAAGTACATTCTCCCCCCGGTGAGTAAAATATGAACTTTTTGAGTAAAATACGATATAAACAAGATAGATCTCCTTTTTTCGATTCATTTTCACCGAATTTGGACTAAATCGGACCAACGGTCTACAAATTCTGGCTCAAAAACTTTTGGATATAAAGCTTCCCCCCTAGTGTCAGAAATATGAAACGGACCTTTTCCTAAATCTGTCCTGTTCTTCCTCGTACTAAGGCCTATGTGGGTATAAAATTTGAAAGTGATCAACAAAACAGTTTTTGTGTTATATTTGTTAAAGGCACGGCTTTAGGGGTAAATATTTGAGTCAAAATGTAGGGAGTAAAATTAAATAGTTATCTGAAAAGTGCAGTACAGATCCGTTAAACTCAACTTCAGTACACTCAACGACGTTTTTGTATTTTTTTTTTACGTCAAACCTCTGGTTGCACTCATGTTCCGGTCATGTTGGATTCTGGCGTTTTGCTGTGGATCATGTAAACGACCACAACTGTCAGAACATCCCGATGGGTTCTGTGTAAATGCTCAGATACGTCTGGTTTACATTTTGCAACCCCGCTGTCAGATTTAAGAACACCATCAACTCTTAACTCTTTAATGTTCTGCTCAATTGTTTGCTTTGACATATTTTGAGTCTATATTTCTCGTTGAAAAACGCGACTGAACCTTTTTATAATCCGACCCGGTGGCAGCAAAAAAAAAGTAAGGGGGCCGAAGATGGAGCCCTGGGGGACACCACAGGTCAAAGGGTCCACCGAGGAGAAAGCCTTAAAAGTGGATGTTGAGAAAGTCCATTTCCATCAGCAGGAATATTTGCTTTTTTTCCAAAAAAAAAAAGCTACTCTAGTTAAAATCGAGTCCCCACAGTAAATAAAATATGCAAACGGAATAATTTTTTTTCTTGGCGAGGACATTAAAGGGTTAAAGTCCACAAGTGGTCGTTTAAAAGGCTCTTGGCATCTTTAACACTATATCTTTTTGCATACAGGCGTTTTCTGCAGCCTTCCTAAAACCTCCTTGTTCTCCACAGAAGTGGACGGAAAAGGAAATCCGTATTTAAGGCTAATAAAAACACGGCGGCTCTTAAATAGGAGTTGGGGAAAGCGGATTTCAAAAGGTGTTTCCAGCTGCGGTGGCTCTTTTTTAGTCACTGAACTGGTGTCGGACTTCATGAGTTCGTTCACAAACGTCAATGATGATGAATGAAAGTTTTGCTGCCATCTGAAGTGTTTTTATTCCAAACGGCGATGCCGCCAAACAGGAAGTGCTCGCATCTTCAGAGCGGTCTGGGATATCTCACCTAGAACAGCCAACCTTTGTAGAAAGTCGTTTACGCAGGGCAGCGGTCCATATTGTCCAAACGGGTCCTCGTCTTCACGTTGGTATGTGAGCTATATATATGTATATATATATATATACATATGAAGATTAAGACCTTTGTTTTTTTTGCTTCTTTGTATGTTTGCCCAAATCTTTCTGTTTTTTGGACTAATATTATATAGTTTAATAGTATAATAGTTTCTTTATCGCAGTTTCAACCAAAAACATCTAAACTTAAGGCATAATAACCTGTAGATTCAGCCTACACCTTTCCGGCTCCAAAAAGAAGAGGAAATAAAGAAAGTAGAACGTATGAAATTGTATGCGTATGTGTATATGTGTATATGAACGCTGGTTTGTTGTACATGTGTAAATACATACGTGTGTGTGTAGGAGAATGGGAGAAATGTTAATATGACCAAAATAAATCTAAATCTGCATCTGGAGTCTACGCCTCATTGTCTACTGGCTGATCATCAGTATCAGAAAACAGAAACACATTATTCACGCGTCACGACGCCGATCGTCTGGACTTTCCAACGGAGACTTTAACTCTTGTGTTCACAGAGCGCCGCTGACTGTGGGACTGCTCCAAGGTCAAACCAAAGTCACGAGCAGCAATCCCAGAACCGAGCCCCTCCACCCCTGAGGGACGCCTCCACCTGTGCAAATGATGTCACAGTCAGACACCAGTGGAGGGAGGAAAGGTGACGTCTCGCTTCAGCCCGGCGCTCCCTCTTATGTAATGAGGGCTCTTTACGCGTGTCATAATCGGAGGCACATGTCTGTGTTTCCTCCGCAGCAGGAAGCCCAGGCCAGAGTCCAAACTTACCCCTGCACCGCGAGGCCCCCCGCAAGTCTACACCCAGCTCCAGAGGTTCACCCTGTCTGCCGACAAGGTGATGTGACGCCCTGACGGCAGAACTCGCTTTATCACAGGCTGCATTAGAATATCAATAAAAATGCTGGAACTGAGTGCCGTTAAAGCTTCACTGCTGGGATTCGTCAGGTCAGCTCTGCAGTTTGTGCTCAGACACTCCCTTTACTCGTAACCGCAGACGTTATGTCACATTTTTAGACGAGGCAAGGTTGATATGCAGTCGAGTGTTATTGTGCACTGCCCGGATTCTTCTCTTAGTTTGTTTTGGGGAGGAGTGAATAAGAAGAAACAGACATTTCTGAGGCACCGTCTTTCCTGTTTGCTACTTTAATTTACTTTAATTCATATTTATATATGTCATTGGAGACCAAACTCTTTCCTTTTCTTTATCTTTGCCTGCACTTTATTCCTATATTCAAATGTACATGTGTGTGTTATATGTAATATATACATTTTATATATATATATATATATATGTGTGTGTGTGTACATATATATATGTACACACACACATATAAAATATATATACAAATATATATATATATTTATAAAAAATTTAAAATAGAAAATAGATTAAATCCATCCATCTATCCATCCATATATCTCTCTCTCTCTTTCTCTTCCTCTCTCTGTCCATCTATACATCCATCGACCCACCCCCCTCTCTCTCTTTTCTTGTTGAGCCTTCAGATATTCCCCCCTCCTCACCTGTTTGTTCTCCTGTCCCTCACAGACTCTGTCCTGGCTGAAGGACAATGTGTCCACGGCCACACAGGTGTGTTCTAAGGCCAGCATTGAGGGTCTGGAGGCGGCCAGGAGGAGTCAGCAGGCTCTGGAGCAAGAAATCCTCACCAACAGGGCCAGGATAGAGGTGGTCAAAAGAGTAAGCCAAGTCATTCGTCATACTCGCGGCGTGTCTTACTGCATGAACGTCTCGAATGAAAATATCTCTGTTGCAGACTGGATGTCTCAAAAAGGTCTGGTTTGTGTATCTGAGACAACTTAAGTTACCCAAAGCTAATATTACGTTTGCTGGACTAAATCGGACCAACATTTGAGAAATTAGGTCCAGAAAACTTTTGAAGATAAAGCGCCCCCTAGTGTTGGAAATGTACAACTGATCTTTCCCAGAATCAATTTACTTCTTCCTCACACTAAGACCTTTGCGGGTATAGAATTTGAAAATGATCTATGTAATAGTTTTTGAGTTATGGTACTAACACGAAGGGGTAATAATAATACTACAACCTGGGTGTGCAAGAGGATAGTCTTCCTGACTCTATTCATCTGATGATTCACGTCAGTCACGGTTTCCTCTCATTAGTTTACTGTTGTTTCCCCCAGGAGGGTCACGGGTTGGTCCGTGCTCAGCACCCGGGCGGCGCCAAGATTGAGGAGTTCCTCAGCCAGCTGGAGGCGCTGTGGGAGGAGCTACGGAGGAGGCACCAGAGGAATGCCGTGTTTCTGCGGGTCTCAGAGGAACTGGGTTTTAGGGTGAGATTTATAAAATTTCTCCCAGCAGGAACAATGTTTGAGTCGTTTGAAGTTGGGGCGGGGGGGGGGGTTTGGTTATCATGGACGTGGGGAGTGTTTGGTTCTAAGCACCAGGGCCGCTGACATAAACTCTTGGGTAGAATCATTGTCTGCCTCCTGGAAGTAAACCTTTTTATTGGATTCTTTGTAGAGTACATCATCTCTTCTGCTCAGTGGGAGACCTGTTTTTGCTCTAAATCCTCGCAGCAAAATCCTCATTATTATACATCATTAGTCTCTCTTGGTCTCCGCCTCGTAGGTCGTTAAGGTGCTTCAGTCCCTGGGCAGTCTGGAGGCCTGGCTGGAGTCTGTGGAACTTTCGGTGAAGGAATCCGCCCTCGTCGACGACCCCGAAACAATGAGCATGGCAGAGAGGGAGAGCAGCCTGCTGGAGAAAGAAATGGAGGCGCGCAGGCTGGAGCTGGACGCTCTCAAGAAGGAGGTGGACAGCCTCCACGGCCACAGTCACCCCCACACACGAGGCCTTCCAACGCGCATGGAGGAGGTGGAAAGAAAGTGAGTGCTCAGAGGTGGAGGAGGGTTAGGTCAGAGGCAGCGCTCTGAAGTCTGTCATCATGGAACACATGTGTCGTGAATACCAACAATCCAGCCCTGGTGGTTTCACCTCTCGCTATGGTCAGGAAATAGGGTGAGGGTAAGTGTTAGGGTGTTTTTGACGAAGTCACAGTGTTGGGTCTGTCGTGTCAAACTCGCCCATAAACCACAAAACATACAAATATTGCTCTCTTGTAGTAGAGCTGAAACGTTTCCTCGAATAACTCAAGTGGCTCGATGACAAAGAAATCTCTACAACGCACTTTTTTGTGGTGTGCTGCGCCCTCACCTAACCATCATGTCAGGTACACGCCCCCCCACACCTCAAACAAAAAAAAATGGCTGCTGAGCGGCGTAGACCGTCCCGGACTGTCCGCCGGTGGTCTGCCAACCGATGGTTTTGTAACTGACACCTACTTATGTACATAAATGTACATAATTTCAGACGCAGTGAAGAACACAACTTTGTCCAAAGAAGGTAAAGACGCAGAGAGGGGGGACGGGGTGTTAGACGGAGACTAGTTCAGTCTGAGGAACCTCTGATCCAGGTGGAGGAGAGTCTCAGTGAGCAGCTCTGAGACGGGTGAAATAATGTCATTATTTAGAGCCTCTGAAGGTCCTACAGTAGAGAACGTTCCTGCTGGTGTGTTTCCCAGGTATCATCGTGTCCAAAGTGCCCTGACCCAGCAGAACTCCGAGCTTCAGGACACCCGGATGCTGACCGAGTTCCTGGAGCGCGTGGAGCTTGAGGAGAGCCAGGAGCTCAGTGGTCGTCACTACAGCTTGGGTCAGGTAGGAAGCTAGGAATTGTTTCTCATCTCGCTCAACATCATGGTTTGGAGATGTTCTGCTCAGAAAGACCTCAGAAATCTCAGAACACCTGAGCTGATTGGACCCGTATGATTCTGTCTCCCTCTGGTACCCTACAGACTCTTCACAGTGAGATTTCTTCGGCTCCTACGTTGCTGGGGATACAGAGGAGCAGCTGCCGTGAGCCCCTGATAGAAAGCATGGGAGACCCCGTAGAGGAGCTACGGGAGGCCGTGGAAATGCTGAACGACACGTTTCGAGAAAGAGGCCGCTCACAGAGCCACAACCAGGCCATCCAGGAGCTGCTGAGCAAAGTAAGGACATGGAATCTGTTTATGTTAAACTAAGGGGGGCCGATTTCAAATGATTCAACTATTTTGCCAAATACTACATTTTACTATTTTACATTTGAACACATCGCCCAAAAAACTGGTCGTTTCTGAATAGACATTGAAAGCATCATTCAGCACATCTCAATGAGGTGTGCTGCTGACAGCTACGTTAGCGAGCTCTGCTAACGATGTCAACAGTAAACATGTGTCATTAAACAGTAAACATTATCAGAGACGCTTTTAAGGAATGAAATAAGAATAAAATAACCCACTCCACCGCAGAACCTCAAAAGGAGGACAAATGAGCCGGTGGACGGACACGTTTGTTTCAAATCCGGAAAGTCCGGCTTGAAACCAGACGGATGACCACCCTAATTTAAGTGTAGCTCATTTTCACAGGGTTTGTTTTAATGACCTTAGATTATGGTGTTTAAGTCCCTCCAGTTTCCACAAATAGCCAGACAAACCAATAAAGTCCCATCTGGTTCCTTTTACCTGTGGTTGTGGGTTCTAATACGCCACCACTCCTCCTGACAGGAGTGTTTTTGACTTGATTCAATTCATACTTCACGTCAAAAGAGCTCTTCGACACACACCCCATGGAAACACCAGGGAAATATTGAGAAACACCAATTTGCAAATATGGGTTTAATTAGAAATCAAATAATGCAAAAGCAAAGTGACATGCAGAATGTGGTCCCGTGAGTGTTAGTGATGACTCTGTGCTTCCCAGCATGCACGTCTGGCGGTGCGGGTGGAGGAGAGCTTGCGCCGCAGCAAGGAGCTGGGCCTGGACGTCCTGGAGAAGGAGACAGACATGGCGGTCCAGTGTGTGCCAGACCACTGCGGCCTGGAGGTTCTGCAGGAGACGCAGGACCACCTGGAGGTGACAGGAATATCCCGGCACATGTTGTGATACTGCTGTAAACATTAACAGTGACTCACACGTGGCCTGAGCTCTGCTCCGTTTCATCAGAGTGTGCAGGATTCTCTTGGACTTTCTAACCGCCATTTGTGCTCGGTTTCAATTTATTAAATCGCCAAAAAAGTCGGGGAAATCCACGTCCGCAGCTCCTTCGTGTTAACGCGATAACTCGGAAAGAATTTCATGGATCATTTTCAAATCCTACACCGACATATACCTCAATGTGAGGAAGAACTGGAGTGATTCTAGGAAAGGTCAGTTATGTATTTCAGCCACTAGGGGGAGCTCTTATCTCCAAAAGTTTTTCGGACTATAGTTTTGCAACTGTTAGTCCGATTTTGTCCAAAAGTGGTGGATATGAATTGACTTGAGGAGAACAATCTTAGATGCATCGTGCTTAACTATAGTAGACACAAAGAAACTATTTACTGGATCATTCATCATTATATAACTGTATAGACCTTAGTGCGAGACCAAACTGGGTTGATTCAAGGGGGAGTTTGGCTCCAAAAGCCTTCAGGCCATAATTTCTCAACCATTGATCTGATTTAGTCCAAATTTCAGGACTTTTCGGGGACACAACCTCAAGCTTACTTATATAAAATGTACCAATCACACACAGAGATCATGCAGAAGTTCATCGTTCAAACAGGATACTTATTCCTGCCTGTGTGAGTCATACTAGCGTGTCCGACAGTAAATCTGGCGAGGTGTGTTTCTGCACCATGTGGTCGGTCACAGGATAGTCAATGGGAGGTCGGACACGGCGTGTTATGTTTATCCCATGCACTCCCAGCTGTCTGGACCTGATACCGCTGAGGAGTAGGGATGACCTAATCTCCCACACTGAAATAACTGTGCCGTCAGCAGACAAACATCCACAACTGCGTGTTCTTGAAGCTTACAATACAGCTGAGGATCGTTAAGAAGTATTACTCCCTCTGAAACCCATAACGATATTAAATACTGCCTCGTCAAATGTGAAAAGAGTGAGGGGGGGGGGGCAAAATCGCCTGCGTGCTATAGCATGGCGGCACATGTGTAGACCATATGCGCGTCTCGCTGAATAATAAGTGTGAAGGTTCAGGAATGAGGTCATTGTCATACAGAGATACAGTCGCTGCAGGCTGTGGGGCGCCGTTTGTGAAGTAGCACATGTTGATTTTAACGGCGACTTCTTGGCACATCTGGCTGCAAGCAACGTTTAAAAAACTAGTGTCCAATTTTTAAAGTCACCTTTAAATACATTTTTTTTTTTTTAAATCACATTAACAGCAATATTTAGGAACTTGGTCATATTTTCCGTTCTAGGAAGTATGTGTTGATAAAATGTCTTAATATTAAGTATTAAATCTATGATGTAAATGTATATGTTGGGGCCACATTCACCGTGGATAAAAGTAGTTTTCTTCATCGAGCTTTTATTTTGGGACTTCCGCTGATGTCAGTGTTAATTTGCATTTAAGCAGGAAATATTTGGTTTCATTCTAATTATTTAGGTTAGACTTTTTGATTTAACATTTACATTTTATATTTATATTTAATATTTAGACTTAATAATTAAATTTAGATTTAGTATTGTAACCTTACATTCAGATTTAATATTTACATTTAATATTTACATTTTGATTTAACATTTACATTTAATATTTACATTTTGATTTAGTATTGCAACCCTTACATCTAGATTTAATATTTAGATTTAATATTTAGATTTTTATTTAACATTTACATTTAGAATTATATGTAACATTTAGATTTGATACTTAAATTTAGATTTAACATTTAGATTTATTATTTACATATAGATTAAGTATTGCAACCTAACCTTTAGATTTAATATTTACATTTAATATTTTCATTTTGATTTAACATTTAGATTTAATATTTAGATTTAGTATTGTAACCTAACATTTAGATTTAATATTTAGATTAATATTTAGATTTAATATTTAGACTTTTATTTAACATTTACATTAAGAATTAGATTTAAAATTTAGATTTAAATTTTTTATTTAGATTTAACATTTACATTTATTATTTACATCTAAATGTAAGTAATAAAAACCCCGTTGCTGTTAAAATCAGCATGTGCTGCTTCAGACACGGCGCCCCACAGCAGGCTGTCTCAGTGACAGCGAGGATGATGGGAGATTTTTGTTGTGATGCCTTGCAGACTGACTATGAAGTCATCAGGGAGGAGGTGAAGGAGATGCAGAAGCAGACATCTCAGCTGGAGGAGCTGTGCCCGGACAGGATGCAGGTACTCGGGGCAAAGGTCCAGGCGATGCTGCAGGGCTGGAGAGAGCTGGCGAAGAGCGTGACGGAGAACAAATCGCGCTTGCGAGAGTTTGTGCAGCTCCAGGTCTTCTTCAGGAGCTACCTCGCCATGATGTAAGCATGGCGTGTGAATGTCGTGAAACCATTCCTGGCCAGGCGTTCTTTTCTTGAGCCTATTTGTGAGAACATTTCTTCTCAAGACAGAACAGGATGTTCTCACTGCCAACACATTTCCCTAGAGACGTGTTTAATTTTAGATGTGCTTTGGAGGCCAGTGAGAGCTTCAAGGTGATGGATGTCCATCCTAACGGAGATTGTTGTTGTGGAACAGATGTGTGGCTTTTCTCACAGATATGTTCCTTGTCTCCTCCACCTCCTCCTCATTCAACCCCCCGCCTCCTCAAACAGCTCATGGACGGAGGACACCAGGTCGCGCATTTTCTCAGATATCGCCTCGCATCCGGAAAAAGATGGCCAGAAGACCCTCGCCGCAGAGCTGGACCAGCAGATTGAGCGAAAGTTTGAGGAGTTTGACGAGCTGGTGGCGACGGGGGGGAACATTGTAGACCCGGAGCATCACCTGACACAGATGGTGAGCAGGTTTATCGCATGGTTACGACAACATTTCTCTCCGCCTTTACCGAAACCCTGAGTTATGTCTCGTAGTTGAAGGAGCGCATGGAGGAGCTGAGGAGCATGCTCGGGTGGATCTTGGTGCACTGGAGGGCTCAGAAGCAGCTTCACAGGAAGATCCGAGAGGACACCTCACAGGATAACATTTATTCTGAGGCCCTAATGTGTTCTCCGTCTACAGAGGTACATGAGCAGAGGTCCACTCTCATCAGGGTGTTAAATATGATGTTGACGTAATACTGAGTAATAAAATGATTCTACTTCATGCATATAAAACAGAGGAAATGCCTCATGTATTCAGTATGTAGAGTATTTTATCATGCTTTATGGTTAGCTTCAAACATTTAGATTTAGATTTAGATATAACATTTAGATTTAATATTTACATTTAGATTTAGTATTGCAACCTAACATTTATATGTGATATTTACACTTCCCATATTAAAATTTTGATTTAACATTTATACTTAGATTTAACATTTAGATTTAATATTTACATTTAGATTTAGATTTAACATTTAGATTTAATATTTACATTTAGATTTAGTATTTATGTTTAACATGTATATTAAATAGTTACATTTAGATTTAGTATTGCAACCTAACATTTATATTTAACATTTAGATCTAATATTTACATTTAGATTCAGTATTGCAACCTAACATTTATATGTGATATTTACATTTCCCATATTTACAATTTGATTTAACATTTACACTTAGTTTAACATTTAGATTTAGATTTAACATTTAATAATAATAATACATTTAATTTATAATGCACTTTACATTTGGATCAAATCTCAAATTGCTAGACATTTAGACAACAACAACAACATTTAGATTTAACATTTAGATTTAACATTTAGATTTAATATTTACATTTAATATGTAAATTTTGATTTATCAATTACATTTAGATTTAACATTCAGATGTGATATTTACAATAACAAAGGGGATTATTATTTATCAATCCAGTTCTTCCTCGCACCAAGATCTCTGGGGTATAAAGTTTGAAAATGACCCATGAAATAGTGTTTTAGTTCAAACCATGAATGAGTGTTTTTTCTTTAGGAAAGATCCCCCTAGTGAGTAATCTGAACTACTAGAGTGCTAACTATAAGGAAGTTTGGTCTGAAAAGCTGTGTTTTTCATAAAAAGCTCCCCCTATTGAGTGAAATAAGAATAATTAAAGTAAAACATGCAAGATAAATCTCCTTCAGGTGATTCTAATTCACCAAATTTGGACAAACTCATTTCAACAATGGTTGAGAAATTATGTCCATAAAACTTTTGGAGATAAGGTCCCCCTAGTGTTGGAAATATACAGCCGGGCTTTCCCAAAATCGATCCAGTTCTTCCTCCGGCTGAGGTCTATGACGGTCTAAAATTTGAAAATGATCCATGTGCTAGTTTTTGAGTAATCGCGTTGACACGAAGGATCTACGGCGGACTTGGCGGATGTGGCGACGACCATTCCATAAAATCCCCAATTTTTCGGGAACATAATAAAATCATCGCAATCAAAAATAATAACCATAATAAATCACATGACCTCATCAATCTGGTTCAGCCAGTTTGATGGTTTCTGGAAGACGGAACGTAGCTGGTGGCACGCCTAGCATGTGTTTTCTGTTCTAGAAGAAATAAGTTGAAAACAAACAAACAGACTTTTGAACTCATCAGAATGAATATTTGTTCTTTTCTCCGCACACAGGGATTAACTTCTGAGCTTGAGTCCCATTATCTGACAGTCATCGCCTCCGATGAAGATAAACTGAAGGCTGCAGGAGACGGCCAGCCCTTCTCGCTCCTCGCACGAGGAGCTGAGTGGCAGGAGGAGGAGGAGGAGGATGAGGAGAAGCAGTTGGAGGATTGGTATGAAGTCATGAAAAGCGTCGGACCACAAGGTGGAAAGGTCGGCACCTCTGAGTCTGCGAAGCCTCCAAAGTCCATCATGGTCCTAAAGGATCCTGGCAGCCCTTCGTCAGGGAGCACGGTCAACCTCATCCTCAGCTTTGGTAACAAAGGGGACAGCCAGGTTCAGGTGCTTGACCCTCCTCTTAGGGCGGAGGAGGTGGTGGACGCGACCTCTGAACCCCTCCACAGGGTGAGAAACACACTCCTCACATCAAATGTTGCCAAACACCTTCAAAGGATATTTTTCTGCTCCTCCAGGAAGTCGGTGCATAAATATTCTCAGTATTCATAAGTTAAAAAACCCTTTAATGTCCTCACAGAGAAAAAAACAATTTTAAAAAAGGAAAAAATGATATTTAAATTTTTTGGGGCATTTATGAAATTTATTATTTTAGAAATTCTATATTTACTAGAAAACCAGAAATTGTTTGGCCAAGAATGCTTTTAATCAGTAAAAAAAATACACATTTGTGAAATCATGTAATGTATTGAAATGTATTGTGTTTCATGTAAAATAGACAAATTTACATTAACTCAACTTTTTTGGGGGTAAATTGTTTTTAAAAAAAAATTTGACTTCTTTTGGTTGCATCAAGTCACATAATTCGGAATAGATCTATCTCAATAGCCACCGTAAACGCCTCCCCCCTCTGTGGCCCCCTTTAACCTGTGGTGCCGCCCCAAGGCTCCCTACTCGGCCCCTTACCCTTTAGCGCACACACGCTGCCATCGGGTCTTATTTCAAACAAGTACAATCACATTTGTAAATGACAAATAGCGACTCAGAATGTTCTCAACCAAAACAGTAAAGCGGGACATTAAAGGGTTCAAATGTGACGCGGCATGGGATCCCCCACCTGACCTACATGCTGCTGCCCTCTCCTTCCTCTCGTTCGGCCTTCACATCCTTTCCCCATTTCTTCCCTCAGCCCGCTGCGTCTCAATCTTCTGCCTGTAAAAACTTTTGGAGGCGCTGCCAGGGGCTTTTGGAAAATACTTTGGGTAGTTTAAAGCGAAAGAGAAAGATTTATCAGCCGAGTGCAAACGAGGTAAATTGCACAGCGTGACATGGCATTGCATGCTGCGTCTGACGGCGTGCACGGCGTGATGTGTCTCGTCTGTCTCTTGGGACGGCATGCTTGACTAACCTCTGTTATAGGTTGCAGCTGGTGCGAAGCCTCCTTGTGTTGTTGCTGTTTCCGTCTGTGAGGCAAACCGGCAAAAGGAATCAAGTGATATTCTTTTTTCTACGCACGCCATCTCTCAGATTCCCACTGTTGTTGGTAATCCAGCCGTTGGGAGAAAAGTGTGAATAGAAAGCAAAACATAACACGGTAAAAACTTGATGTTCGCCAGATAAAAGGTCTGGTTTGTGGGATTGAATGTTGAGGATTATGTTTTTATTCACGTACAACCACCAGAAATATGAATTATTTGTATTTGTTGAATAAGCCTTTTTTTTAAAATTTTTAATTCATTCAATACGGAAACACTTTGCTGTCATGCCATAAAAATTTTAGAAAAATAATGTATCGTATTCAAATGTGACAATATTTGCGTTTTTTATGTGATAAATTCCATGACATAATATGATAAGTATCATGTTTTCACTCGAAAAGTTATCACGTTGTCACGTGAAACTTATCAAGTTATAATTTCAAGATTATCATGTAAAAACCGTTAAATTTTCTCACGTTATAACGTGAAAATTTGAAATTCATCACCTTGTGACGTGAAAATTATCTTGTGAGAACGTGAAACTTATCAAGGTATAATGTGAACAATATCAGTTAAAATCGTGAAATTTATCGAGATATCTTGTGAAGATTTTCGTGTAAAACGTGAAAATTATCGCAGTATAACTAAAAAAATTATTTTGGGAAAATGTGAAACTTATCAAGTTATAACGCGAAAATCATCATTTAAAAACTTGAAATGTATTTTCTCAGGAGATAACATTAATAATAATACACATATGAATAAATAAATGATATAAAAGCAGGACAACTGCTCATAATTACTTCATCTGTCATTTGTTTATCACATTCATCATGTTTTACGTCATATTTCTACCGGAAAATGTTAGAAAACCTCCCAGATTTTCCAGAATCCGTCAAGCTTATTTTTTATTTTTTTATATTTTATGAAATAGCTTATCTTGTCTTTGAGTTGAGATCTCATATGTTTGAGTATTTGAAAAATCATCTGGAGAGTGAAATCCGCTTAATTTCCCGTTTAAATCGTTTTGTGTAAAAAGTCTGATAAATCTTGAATCGCCAACAGGATCAGGCGTTTGTTTAATGAAATTATCCCACTTTAAACTTTTCTTTGGATCTGACCTTTTTCCAATGAGGCAGGATTTAAAGTGGAAGGCTCTCATGATGATGATGATGATGATGGCGATGGTGATGATGAGAAATTTAAAAAAAATGTCTGACCTCACCCAGCTCTTGTTTGTCTCTCTGTAGCCACGCTACAATCACGTCAAATTAATGACCTCACCCTCACTTCCTGTCATACTTGCGCTCCCAAATGTCTCCCAGCAGGAGAGAGGCCCAAACAGCAGAACGGGCTCAGTCATTAGACCGGGAACTGGTGCTGAACTTTCACAAAGGGGCCCTGGACGGCACTCGGTGATTTATGGTCTGGGGGCTTCCACATAAACACCAGATTAGTCACAGAGTTCAGAGGTCAAGCCATTACAGCTGCACATGACGGCATGTTCAGCCACAGACGATTCTGATTATGTTCTGCGAGTTGCTTACTGGAATCCGGTCCATGTTTTGTTTGCAGAGGAGGGAAGTAACAAAGTACAAATACTCTATTACTGTACTTAAGTAGTTTTTTTCGGGGGGGTCTGTACTTTACCTGAATACATTTTACTTTAATTATTTAGATTTTGACACAAAAATCTGTACTCTCTTAAAAAAAAAAGAATATTTGCTCACTAGTAACACCTAATTAAATCAATTATGACAGATTTATGACAGTGATTTTATTTTATGTTACCAGAAAGTGTGTAGTATTTGTCCTAAAACAGGAATAAAATATCTCTTAATTTGCTTGTCTTTTTTTCTATTTCTACGTTTTTTCTTAAGTTGCAGAGCGTCAAAACGGACTCGTTACTTTAGTAGGCTATTTTTATTTTTGCATTATTTTTGCAGTCCGAGTTAAACCTAAGTTGACGTGACAGTAGAGACGATCCTTCGATAAATAGATTTCTGCACATCACCCAGGACGAACCAGCGAAACCTGGCGAGAAACTCGCCGTCACGTCGTCTTTATTGTTTTCTTCATCGTGTTCTACTTCGTGCTCATTTATTGTAAAAAAAACATTTTTGCACATTTGTGGTTGTCGTAAAGTTGAAATATTCCTCTCCCATTGTTTTAACATTATATTTCCAAACTCTGGGGTTCAAATACATTTTCAGAGGCGCCAGAACGTCCAAAAAAGGATATACTTTTTTTTTTTTTAACTTGTTTTTACTTTTGAGTAAATTTCAGGACGAGTATTTATTTACTTTGACTCAAGTAGTCTTTTTTTTTTCTTCCTGAGGACATGTTCTGTGTACTTTTGTCCCTTCATCTGTGTCTTCTGTGTGTGTTTTTTACACATTTGCGTTCCACTTTGAGGCTTTTCCATTCCTGAATCCGTCGTTCTCTTGGATTTGTGGAATGCAGATGAAACCAGGCTGTTGTTTTTCCTGAGATGTTCCGTCTGTGTCCGATTTGTTGTTGTTTCATCATCATCATCATAATAACATTAATGCATCTGTAACGCATAGATCAGCTCTGACTCTGAGGGGCTCCAGCCTGCAGCATGAGGTCATCAGACCTGATAATGGAACTTTCAGAGCTTCTAGAAAGTTTCACACGCGTCTCATACATCTTTCTTTTTCTTTTAGGTGAGCACCTACTTGCGTGTCAAGGATAACAACTTGGCTGTGGCGCCTGTGTATGAAAGTATCACGCTGCCTCGCCCAAGGAGCCGCTCCGCCGCCTCGGCCTCCCCTTCTTTCTTGACGACCTCTTCCTCCACCTCGCCGTCTTCCTCCGGAACCTTCCATCCTCTGGTAGGCGGCGGCGGCGGCGGCAGCGGCGGCGGCTCTATCTTCAGCAGCCTTAAGAGAATGGGCAAGAAGCGAAAGAGGAAACGAGACGTTCGCAGGCACACTATCCAGAGAATCATGGGGGTCGACGAGCAGAGTGGCGGGCAGCGGTGCGGCGACGGCGGCGGCGAGACGATGGTGTTCAACACGCATACGTGGCCTCTGAAGGAAGGTAGAAGGAAGAAAACGTCAAAGAGCTACGACGGAGCTGAAGGGATGGCCTACGTGCAGAACCCTCTGCTGCAGGACATTGATGCCCAATGTTCCGGCGAATACAACATCACGCCGTACGCCATATCGGAGGCCGCAAACCACCCGAGAGGTCACTGCAGGTTCTTGTCTTTGGGTTCTGTGCTGAGCTTTGACCTCCCCAAGGACATGACCCTCATCCCCAGCATTCAGGACATCATCACTATCGCACATCCGGAGTCCAAAAAGGTAGCAGGCGCCGATCAGGACCCCCCCTCCCAGAGAGACACAGCTCTGAGCTCTTTCAGACAGACTCGACCCGCTCCGGTGGTCACCAGTGCTTCTACAGAACCCAGTTCTACTGAGACAAAGACTTTGATGATTTGTAAATCGGTGAAAGAGCTGCCGGATGTGGACAAGAGCCTCCGAACCCCGCCTCCTCGTTCCCAGGAAGAGGATCAGACGGTACCGTGTAATGAACTACCCAAGGCCCAGTTCAGTCTGCAGGAGGCGGAGCATGAGTGGAACAAAATGTCAGAGATCCAAGCCCGCGCCGCCGAGGGGAATGGGCCTATCCAGGCCTCCCGGCATCCCATTTATGTCAACCAGATCCAGAGTCGAGCCGAACACAAGTGCCCGAGCGTCCACACACTCATTAGAGACCTAAATGGACACCAGTACCATAAAAGCACCGGACCCCAGGGTGTGCACGAAGAGGGTGCGGGACCTCTGTGCCAGAACCAAGCCTCTCATATGGTGGTGAATCTGAAGTCAACCGTGAGCCTGAGCTTTCCTCCGGACTCAGCGGACTCTGGAAGCTCAACCTCCAGCACCATCAAGCTCTACACCGACGCTCCGGGTCCAGACGACCCGCAGCACAGGGGCGTGGTGGGGAGGCTCGTGTCGCTGGAGGTGGAAGGAGTCGACTGCGCCAAAACGAGGGAGAACAGGTTAAAGTCATCTGCTGCAGATGCAGAAACAAAGCCGGTCCACTTAGACCACCAGCAGTTTGAGGAGGAAGAAGAAGAACTGGAGGACATCTGGAACCAGATGGCCAACTACAGGCGGAGCATCTGCTCGGACATCATGTACCAGCCCAGCAAGGAGGAACCTGAACCTTCAGAACAATCCGGAGAGCCCCCATCCTGCTCGCCTTCAACCAAAACCCCAGCGGTGCTCTACAGGAACCTGGCCACAGCCTCGGCTCCAAACCTCTTCGTCGCCGAGTTTAAACTTCCCCCCTACGTCCAGAACCTGCTGGGTTACGACAAGGAGCAGAATCTCGGCGGACCTCTGGCCGTCGGAGGCAGGAGGTCATGGGCTGCCTTCTCCAACGGGGGACCTGCAAGTAAGACGTCAGTGACGGTGAACGAGACGGCGTCCGATCCGGTGAAGCTGCCAGCCGTGGCGGACAATCAGAGATACATTTATCAATACAGAGAGGATGAGGAGGATGAGGAGGATGAGGAGGAGGCAAAGGTGGGGGAGGAGGTGAAGGAGCACACAGGTTGTTCACAGGTGAGGTCAGCGTTTGATGTCAACATCTTCATCTTAAACAACAGTTTAAGTGATTTGAATGTTGTCTGTGAAAACTTTGAAAACTTGCAATTAAACAAAAAGGAAGTAAATGAAATAAAGTCAAATAAGATAAAGTTTGAGACACTCATTATACTGCTGCTCTCCTCTTATTATTATACTGAGATGGTGGCACCGTAAAAAAAAGAGAAGCTAATGAACTCCAGATTCTCATTATGTTTAAATTAAAAACACATCAAATAAATGTTTGTGTGTAATTTGGGTGAACTAAATATTCCCTTCCCCATTTTTAGAAATACATTGGTGCCACTCTACAATAAGACTTCCTTTATAAAAGAGTCATAAATGGTTTATAATTAGGCTATAAATTAAGTTGTAAACACTTTATGAGTCATGAGAAAGCGTTTATAAACAGCTTATAACATAGCTTTCAATTTATCAATGTGGCTCACTTTTGGGCAATATCAAGTTTGCTGTACAGATAAATGGGCTCACTATTTGGCAGGCATCAGGTTTCTGATACCCTTTATATCTAATGAGTTAAAGCAGCTTATTAATGATTTTTAAAGTGTTTACAACTTAATTAGTAAACTACATACAAGCCATTTATAAATCCTTAAATAAGGGAGTGGTACCAATACATTTCTATATGAATATATTAATTATCGTGAATATGAAATGTTTTAGAATACAGTGCAGAGGCAATTTAGCTGCTTCAGAAAAAACATGTTTTGTTCATCTTTGATCTCTTTTCTGGTTGACTCTAAGTTTTTATAATTGGTTTTAAAATCAAGCAGGATCCTACCTCAAAATATATCATTAGGAAATATTCATGAAGATTTCTCCATTAATGTCTGAGTTACTGCCAGCCTCTAAATCTACAGACAACTCCAACAAATTCTCTGAGTACCTCTCAAATACTCTGTAGCTGCTCTTCTCCTACGCCTTCCACTTCAGCATCTCTGTTCAGCCCACTGAGGCCCCCAGCTCCATCTCCAAAGGAACATCAAAGAAATTGAAGGACCAAAGGCAGTAACAGCAACATTGAGACGTCACTACTCCAAACGGCTTATTATTTTATCTCATTTTACAAGCTGCTAAACACGTAACATCACCGGAATTTAATGGCCTCTAGAATATGCCAAAACCTACCTCTAAGTGAAATCTCATGAAAATCCGTCCATTAGTTTTTCTGTAATCTTGCTCACAAACAAACAGACAAACGTACAGGAATTTAAACATAGGAAGTAAAAAACCTTCTCGTCAACTTTAGGACACGGTTTTCATTATCATTGTTGCTCATCTGAAGCTATAATCTATATATTTACTTACTATTTCCATTACTTTTGTTAATCGTGGCGTCTCCTCGTACGTTTAAATATGTATTTTAACGTCACAAAGCACTTTGAAACTCTGTTGGGGTTATTTTCTGACTCTGAGCTACAGGAATCAAATTTCTCCTGCTGTTTATGTAACTTTTAACTCTCCTCCGTCTCAATAGGATCAATCGATGAATCTGCTGTCAGTTCAAATGGGTTGGGAAGGCGTCTACCGGCAAACCAAACCCTCTCACAGCCTGGACCACGAGGAGAAGCGGGAATGGTCGATGGGCGCTGCGGGATTCTGTCTAAACGCCGGTGTTAATTTCAACCCTTCTCAGATTGGAAAGCCCGAGCTGCCTTCCATGGAGGGCACGCTTGAGAGGAAGCACAAGCTGCAGCTGGGAGGAAAGAGAGTAAGAAACGGCCGTATTCAGCAGATATAAAACCCAAAGTCTGCAGAACTCTAATCTTGTTTTTTTGTTGGGTTTTTTTTTTTAACAGGCAGCCTCTCGAAGTTGGAACTCCTACCATACCGTCCTGCATAGACACACCCTGTGCTTCTACGTGGACAGAAAAGACACACTCAGGGTGAGCAGGCAGCAGAAACGCGACAATCACAGAACCAGAGTACCAGAACTTATAAATCATTCAGATGCATTAGCATGCCAGCAGTGATGGATATTTTTCTGCCCTGCAGAGTTCTGCCTCTGGCCTCCCGCTGAATCTCATGGGAGCAGATTGTTCTCCGGCACCGGAATACACCAAAAAACCCAACTGCTTTCGACTACGGTAGGACGTCAACTAGCACGAATAAACAGCCGTGTTGTTTTGAAGAGGCTGATTTCATATATGCTGAAACTTTCTCTTCCAGACAACATAAATACATTCTGGGAAAAATGAGAATTGAATAGATTCCCCCCCCCCTCATTGGTCGGAATTCATATCAGCGAATACATTGTTTGACCCCGTGGCTCATCGCTGCAGATACAAATACACAAATCAGACCAGACCGGAAAGTCCCCAATCCCCTGTGTTGTACAAGCTATCCCTTTAAAGTGATCCCCTCAAATCAAATGTAATGTTTTATGCACAGTTTTTTTTTTTGTTAAATAAATAAACTATTAGAGTAATATATGTCAAGATAGATCTCCTCGGGTCGATTCATAGGCACCAAATTTGGACTAAATCGGACCAACGGTTGACAAATTATGGCCTGAAAACTTTTGGAGATAAAGTTCCCCCTAGTGGCGGAAATAAAAATACAACCTTTCTCAAAATCAATCCAGTTCTTCTTCGCATTAAGGTCAAGTGTGACAAAACAAAATATGACATAAACAAGTTAGTTCTCCTCCAGTCGATTCATAGGCACCAATATTTGGACTTAATTGGACCAATTGTTGACAAATTTTGGAGATAAAACTCTGACTAGTGTCAGAATTATGAAACCAACCTTTCCCAAAATCAATCCAGTTCTTCCTCGCACTAAGGTCTATTGGCGTATAAGACTTTAAAATGATGATCCACGACTTTTCAGGGATATTACTGGAATAAAAACAAAGAAAGTTGACCATTCAGACATCGGGAGAGTTTTATGAGCTGCCTTCTCTCGCCTCCAGGCTCCGTGACGGTTCTGAGTATCTGCTCAGCTCCTCCTCGCGCTTCATGATGAAGAAATGGATGATGAAGATACACGCAAACACAGGTAGACATTTTAATTTTTAAAGCTGATGGATGCTGTTTCTGAACTGATGCGAACACGATGTGACTCATTTATGTTTTTCTTCTTTTCCTAACAGGCCAGAGTGAGTCTGCGTCATCGTCATCACCCCCGTCATCATCGTCATCATCAAGTGTTCCACTTGATGGAGACATTTCCCTGTAAGCTCGACACTTGAACGCCTCACGCTCTTCATTTCTATACATTTTCATTCTATACTGTAATAATGTTTCCCTCCCCCCCAGAAATCCACCCCCCTGCTCCGATTGTCGCGGTCTTGCCAAATGCCGTTGCTCCGCCCAGCATGATGTCAACCGTATGTTCCCCAGGCGCAAACCAGCAGGCGCTGCCCAAAGCAAAGAGATTGTTGTGCTGACCAGAGAGTTCACTCAGAGCCGTTTATGGAATGTGGAGGAGCAGCTGAGCAGTAAGGATCCAAAAACTCACCAGTGGAGAATTCAGACTGGGATCAAACCCAGATCCACCCCCCCATTGTTTGGTTCTGACTAAGTCCAGTGGTGGCGAAGGGTTACAAAGTTATAGGATTTGTTCCGCCAACAATTATTACATCAACCAAGCTGGATTTACTTGTTTATTTAACCCTTTAGGAGGAGGAGGAGGAGGATCATGGGAATCGTATTTCTTTGCATATTTCATTTGAGGTATTAATTGATTTCTTAAAAAGGAAAAAAAATATTTTTTTCTCAAGCATGTTTTTAAACTGTAGAAGAATCTGGCTTAAAAAATGTTTTACTTCATGGAAAATAGTCACATTTAATTGTTTTTAGCGCAACATTTAGGTAAAAAATGTTTTTAGAAAAAACTATTTGACTCTTATCAGACATTATTGGTTTAATCAAGTTACACAATTCTGCCCAGTAAGTCCTCACGTCATTCAATACGTAAAACTAAAATACACCCACGTATTGAAAAAGACTTTCTCAGTCTCTGTGTCCCCTCTGACCAGTGGTGTCCCTCATGGCTCTGTCCTTGGCCCCTTTCTCTTTAGCATATACATGCTGCCACTGGGGCATTTTATAAACAGGTCATGTTAATAATTTTCATGAAGAAATATACTCAAGTAGGTCACATTGAAATGATCTGTTTCCACCTGTAGGCAGGACTGTCAGTCATAAACATCCAAACTGCGTGGAAACTTTGCCATTGTTACTTTTCCTGCCACATGCCGTTCCACTACTTTACTTAAAAAGGAATATTTGAGAAGTGAGACCCTGTTTAGACTTGGTTTTTCTAAAACGTATTGTTGGTGATTTGATCATAAGAGGACAGTAAAAGTGTAAACGACCAAAAAAAACACTGAAACTACTTGATGAGGTGTTCTGGGACGTATTTGACCACATACTTTTATAGTGTAAAGTTTGTGGTCATTACAGTGTAATGATTACACTGTAAACGTTAATGTGTCCTGACGCGTCTCCGACGAGGACGTAACAGGAAACTACGTCATCAGTGCTGGACGTGGTGGCTGTTTTGGCGGAAGCGTGCGACCGTTTGAAAAGCCACTGCTTTTTCTAACGTGCTTCAATTTTTCTCCTCGCCCTGCGCTCTTTACCAAGTCTCAAATGACTCTGTCCTCTTAGTCTCAACGTCTACGTGAATATTAACTCTTGAAACATTTTCAGATTCTCAGGTAGCCCGGGCTAGCTAGCTAAGCTAATCTGGTGCTTGACTGACGTGACGTAACTACATTATAAAAACGGCAGGTTGATGCCCCTCTGGTCCCGCCCATCTCAGAAGCTACTGTTCAGTTAAAACAAAAAACTTTTTATTTTACCATCGCCAAATTCGTGCTTTTCTTTCAGTAAGCTGGCAGTTTTTTTTTTAAATATATAATTATTATTTCATGTTATTCTCTTTTCTTTCTTTTCTTTTTTAAATAATTGTTTTCCTTTAAATTTTCTGCTGTTATGTTTTTGTTTTTTGTCCCTCTTAATGCAAAAGAACACATGAATTCTATAATATCCATATATGGTTATAAACTGCTGTTGAGGCCGGGCACCACTAGGGGGAGGTAGAGTACTGAACATGTTTCACAGCAGCCATCACATCTGTCTCTGCTGCGTTTCCTTTTTGTTGCTCAGCCTATTCATATCTGCTTTTAATAATTTCCGTTCCTCCGCAGATGACGGCGGAGGAAATCTGAAGGAGACCATTACTCACAGGCTGTCTGGAGCATCCAGAGGCAACGCCTCTCCCCCCCCTCACTCCCCTCACTCCCCTCACTCCCCTCTATCCAGCAGTCCCAACTGGCTGAGCAACAAGCATCGCTCACACTCCTTCACATCAGGTTATTTTGAAGTTATTACCTAAATGATCTATAATGTGTGCGCCGTGAATCACAAACAGATGTTTTTGTCTGCTAAAACTCTCGCTTTATTTTTTTTGCTCCCAGCAACCTTCCAGAAGATCAAACCCACGCTGCTCAGGCCCGGAGGCAGAGGCCTGGAAACTGGCTCCAACTACTGTGTGACTCTTGCAGTTGGCGAGAAGTCATCAGCCCGTCCAGCTGTGAGCGCCGGTTCTGAGCCCCTGCTGCTGGCCTCAGCCGGATGGCAGCCGGACCCCCGTATGGACCCGGCGCTCAGGAGCTACGCCAGCCTGCCGCGGCCTCGCAACAAGTCCGTCTTCCAAAAGTTCTTTGGGAAAAGGGACCTCTGAGTTTTATTAACAGCTTCCAGTGTGCAGTGCACATATTTGTTACAAAGCTACTACTGACCGTGTTTATAATTGGAAGAGCTGCCGCCGATTTATCTTTGATGTAGTGTGATTGTGTGTGTGTGTGTGCGTGTGTGTGTGTGCGTGTAGTTGCAGATTTTCTTTCATTTCCTTTTGTACCTATTTGTATTTTTGTGTTGCTGGGATGTAGTCACTGTATAAAGTAAGAGTACCAGTAGACCGAAGAACCAGTTGAGGGACCCAAAATTAGAGAATAATCTTTCTGCCGTGACTGATTTATGACCGAGTCTTAATTTTGTACTTTTGGACATTTAATGTACCAGATCGTTTCAGCTTCTCTCATTCGTGTCAACAAAGTGTAGGGCACCAAAAAAACAAAGAACCTACTTCAGACGAACCTCAGCAGTTTGATACTGCTCCAGCTGCCTGGTATTAACATATTTTCTATACTAACTGTAGCGGAGACTTTTATCTTAATAAAAGATTTTAAAACCAAAAGATTTCCTTCGTTTTTGGTTCATGCATGAAAGATTGTTTGGAGTAGTGACAGGACATGTCATGTCATGACTGGCCATTGCTGCCTTTGTATCTTCGATTCCTTTGATGTTCCTTTGAGGATGAAGCTGGGGGCTCAGTGGGATGAACAGAGACGCTGAAGTGGAAGGCGCAGCAGACTAGCGGCTACAGAGTATTTGAGAGATACTCAGAGCGTTTCTTGGAGTTGTCGGTAGATTTAGAGGCTGGCAATAACTCAGACATTAATGTTGTGATGGCTGTGATGAACAGGTGACGCGTCCCCCCCGCCTCTCGCCCAACATCAGCTGGGATAGGCTCCATCCCACCGCGACCCTCAACGGGAAACAAAAACTACTAAAAGCGTTGACTTTTGTGGAGGTTCGGTGAAAGCCTGAAAGTCCAGTTTTTAAAAGTCGAATTCTACATGTGCGTACCTGCGCTGAAAGCAGATG
The DNA here is from genome assembly GCA_009660295.1 of Lophius piscatorius. NCBI lineage: Eukaryota > Metazoa > Chordata > Actinopteri > Lophiiformes > Lophiidae > Lophius > Lophius piscatorius. The sequence continues at coordinate 166,635 of VRLP01000682.1, read as the reverse complement.
AAGCATCAGCTGAGGAAGAGGATGAGTGCAGATGACCTTTTGATAAGAAGTGATGGGAAATTCTGTCCGAGCCCCAAAGGTCCGTTCTCTCAGTAGCCGACTACCAGTCATGTGAAGCAAGTGTGTGTCGGAACAACGAATGGAACACCTCCGGATCACATGTCACACATCATCCCCTCACTGCAAGTAGGACTATCTCACAGAGAAAAAGAAGAAAAAAAACTGGCATGACCTCTGCACCGCCTTTAGTAGCGCCGCCAAGTCACAGTGCAGTCTTGGCGCCGACACGTACGGCAGCTACGGGATAGTTCGGAATGGAAACTGCTCCCAAAGTTTGTGCGTTTGTGGTGATACTTTGTCAAAAGCGTGTAGGGGAGGTATTAATCATGGCAGGTCAGAAATCTGTGAATCATTATTGAGAGCCAGAAGAGCTGAAAGTATGACTCAACCTCTCGCCGTCTTGTAAAATATGACCTACATTTGTTTCCGTCTTTATACCAAATTTCCGTGACTTGATTCAAATTATTCAGAGATGAATGAATCCCGACTGACGTACAGAAAGTGTTTGGTTCATCTGCATAGGCAGCATCTGGGGTTTTTTTTTCTTTCGTTGTCTGTATTTCGTTGGAGTTCAGTCGTTTGGGGGCTTTCCCCCCCCCCTATAAAAACAGTTCTGTTTTTCCTCTCAGTCAAGCTAGGAACGACAACCACATCCTCTGTGGCCCGGAGGGGCAGAGCAGCAACCAACTGATTGATCACCATGCCCCCAAATCTTTGTGTCTTCTCGGCGACCTCTGACCTCCACGTCGTCCAGAGTCACCTCCTGCTGTTTTCCTCGGGGCTTCAGCTCCGCCCCACTAGAGACACAGAAATGGACTCTGCTGGGTGCCGCCGGCGTTTGGACGCTCCCTCACCGAGGGAGGGGGTTGTGTGATGTGACATGAACCACTAAAAAGACACATGTTGCTTTTCCCATCTACACTGTAAAAAAAGAAAAAAAGAAAAAAAGAATCAGTGATAACACATAATCAAATTAAGTATTATTGAGACCATTAATACTTAATTTAACTGGTTCACCAAGGGTAAAGTTTTTAATTATTATCAACAGTTTGCTTTTTACAGTGTGTAGTATTTGAATTTAAATGCAACGTTTTCTTTCAGATTAGGGGTCTATCTATCTGACGTCACTACTGCAAACAACTTTCTTTTTTTTAAATTTAATTTAATTTAATTTTACTTTATTTAATTTAATTTTATATTCCTTTTTATTTTATTTTATTTCCTTTCATTTAACTTCATATTTATTTATTTTATATTTATTTTATTTCCTTTCATTTCACTTCATATTTATGTATTTTATTTAATTTTTAATTTAATTTAATTTAATTTAATTTAATTTAATTTAATTTAATTTAATTTAATTTTAATACTGTAATAATGCATTTTTTGGAGAATGATAAATTCCATAACTTCTGTTAGTACAAGAAATTTGTTGAGATCAAACAATGACCTTTAATCTCATTCTCCGGCTGTGAGCTTTGATCCCAGACTCAGGGGGGTCCTGCAGAGGTTTTAGACTGGAGGCTTGGACGCACACTCTGAAACCCGACACCCTACCTCCAGCGGTCCCAGGGAACCCATCAAAGTGATGTGGTGGCGACAGTCATTTAGAAATCTTCGCTGGTGGGCAGCAAGATCAAATGGCTTCATTCCCACAGGCCTCGGACCCCCATCTGGCATTAAAGGCCCGTCTTTCAAGACCGGCAGTTAGACCCATTAGCACCACAAATATAATTAAATCTAATTTATAGTTCTGTGGGGAATATATACGGAACAACAGAATTTATGGGCCGTGACGTTTTATTCTTACTTTGAGTTCAGGGACGCTTCTAAAAATTCATCACACTGTAAAAAAAGAGGATTGTTTGATTGACTCTAAAATATTACTTACGCCGGTAACGCTGAATTAAAGTAAATATTTACAACTTCAACTCTGTTAGAGAGATTTTATAACATTAATAGTTATATGTCATATACAATTATAATGTTTGGATACAATGGAGGATTTTTTCACTCATTTGGTTCCCTCCATTCCTCTATCCATCATTTATCCCTCTATCCCTCCCTCTATCTATCCATCCATCCCTTTATCCATCATCTATTCATCCATCCCTCTATCCACATCCATCCCTTTATCCCTCCCTCTATCTATCCATCCATCCCTCTATCATCATCCATCCCTTTATCCATCATTTATCCCTCTATCCATCCATCCCTCCCTCTATCCATGATCCCTCCCTCTATCCATCCATCCCTTCCTATATCCATGCATCTGTTTATCCATCATCCATCCATCCATCCCTTTTATCCATCATCCATCCATCCATAAAAACTGAAACATCGACTCGTGTGAATGAATAACGGAGAAAAACTATCTTGTTGTAAGAAGACAATATGTTTATTTTTCATCTCTTATTCATTGTTCATCAGGCAGATGAATAAACCACAGACATAGTTGTAACTGTTAAATATTTATTTATTTGTATTTTTCTTCCTTTGAGTCCATCCTGAGGACCAAAAACGACCGACGCTCACAGAGCAGCTAAACGAACAAACGCTCAAATGCCGTTTGAGCGTTTCTAAAAGAACAAATGAACTCTCTGAGCTGATAAACGACAGAGACCCGTCACAGCTCTGATAAAACGGATTATTACTGTTACACTATTGTTGACTACACACCTACTTTTCTTTCTTCCACTGCGTTTCCGTCGCACAAATCAATTATTCAGCATGAAATCCATTTAAAGGCTGCATGAGGATGAAAATAAATAAAAGGAACGTATATAGATGCAAACATGCTGCACAATAAATCCCGCAGGAACTCAGAATGGCTTTCAGGGTTAGGTCACGACCCTGTTATGAGGCCCGTTTGGACCCGCTCAACCTCTGGTGCGTCCTTTTTTCACGGCTCAGAATCTCCTCATCGGATGTTTTGTCTCAGGCAGTTCTGCAGCGCTGCTATGACGTCTTGCAGAATAACATTCCTGTTTTCTTTTGACACCTATGTGGATGGAAAAAAAAAAAAAAATACAAATCATCGACAGATAAATGAAACGTCTACAAGCTGTGAGACACGCCTCCACCTACGGACGACGGCTGAACCCTCAGACGTTACATCGTCCACTTTGGTACTCACTGTGAAGATCTGGACATCTCTCCTGCTGCGCACCTCCTCCACCAGAGCGAGCGGTTTGCCTTTGGGGATGGGGATGGTGCCCAGGATCGTGCGGAGAGGGTTATCCAGAGTCTTCCTCACGGATTTGATGAAGGACTGGCTGAACAGCTCCATCTTGCCGATCTCGTCGATGACAAACACCTTCCTGCCGTCCTCGGACCCGACCTGCGGGAGATGGATGCTAGTGAACATGCCAAGCAAAACATGCACAAATGAATGCTCAGTTATATTTACGATACTATTTTGCGTCCATTTCATACCGAATACTTACCAAATATTCAAACCGTGAGGAAAAACTCCTGAGTAAACAAACTACTCTGACACACATTTTATTTACTAAGCCATTCCTGTCATCATATACCTAAATCCTCCAGAACTAAAAAAAAATATATCAGTTGGCTGGGATAGCATTGGCGGGTGGGGGCGGGAGGAGGCTGCATGTACAGCGTGATTGACAGATTTCTCATCCATTCATTATGCTACACCGGGTAGATGGAAGTTACTCGTTTCCCGTAGGCTCCAGTGGTCCTAGAGGGTGAACCGGGGATTCTGGGTCAACAGTGGCTTTCTCCCTGCCAGTGTCTTTTATAATTGAGCCATGAAACATTTTGACATTTATTGAGGTGAGAGAAGCCATCAGTTGCTTGGATTTGGATTCTTTTGATCTTTTCGGTCCAGTTGTCTCCATTTGTCGCTGTGGATCTTTGGAATCAATCACCTTCTTCCCCATCTTTTCTGGAATTTCTTTTGATTTTGGCATATTGAGTAACTGGTGAGACCACTGAAGCAACTTTCAAATCAAGTCTTTTAGGGTCTATACCGGCCGTAACCAGCTTTTAATGCAGTTTTTCGGATTCCGTTTTTAGCTGATAGTCGTTAACTTAATCGATTCAATAAAACCCAACGATCGTTTCAAAAATGCGTTTCACTCAGGTTGTCCTTGTTTCGTGTTTTAAATGTTGTTTGAAGATCCGAAAGAGCAAAAATAAAAAAAGAGGGTCCGATGATTTTTCACAGCAAATTCCAAATAGGAGGGAAAAGAGTCAACATGTGTTTAAAAAAGATAGATTTAATCTGTGACCATGTGGAACTCACAAATGTGGGAAAAGCTGCTGATGTTAATCTCTGACAGATGCAACGGATGAGCAGCAGAGATTACGGAGATGCTTTAAACAAGATGATGGTGAAATGGATTTTTATCTGACGGATCTTTTGTGACTGTTTATTTTACTACTGTCTATTTATTACAGCTCCATATATATATATATATATATATATATATACACGACTCAAAAAAAATGAAGGGAACAATCATGGCGGTATGACACCAAGCAAGTTAAACCGCAGTGACATCAATCGGTCCGTTTATGAAGTGACTGTGAATCAGTTTCACCTGTTTTGGTGCAAATGAAAGTGTCAACAGCTGAAATGAAGAGGCAAAAGCATGACGACCCCCCCAAAAAGGGAACGGTTCTGCAGGTGGTAGCCACAATCCATTCCTCTCTACTTATCATTCCTGACAGACTCTTCTCTAGTTTTGTGTTCTGCTGGTGTCTTTGTCACTACTTGTGACATGAGGCAGAACCTGCAGACCACCGACGCTACACAGGTGGTCCACCTCCTCCAGGATGGATTATCCCTGGGTGCAGTTCCAGGACGGTTTGCTGTGTCTCCCAGCACAGACTCAAGAGCCCGGAGGAGATACCAGGAGACCGGCTGTTATACGAGGAGAGCTGGGTAGGACCGTATAAGGACAAACACCCCGCAGCCAGACTGGTACTGGTATCTCCTTCAGTGTGAGGAGGGACAGGAGGAGCACTGCCAGATCCTTACAAAATGACCTCCAGTTGGCTACTGGTGAGATGTTTCAGACAAAACTGTCAGCAACAGACTGCATGAGGGCCCGCCTTCCTCTACTGGACCTGTGCTCACAGCCCAGCACCACAGAACCTCAGGTTCTCCATTTGTGCCTCGTTCTCCTCGCAGATGAGAGCAGGTTCAAACTGCGGTCAGGTGGGAGGCGTGACAGACTCTGGAGACGCTGTGGAGAACGTAATCCTGCTGTATTATCATCCAGCAGGACCGGTTTAGTGGTGGGTCAGTGATGGTCTGGGGAGACTCACAGACCCCCACGGGCTTGCCAACGGTACCCTGACCGGGATGAAACTAAGACCCACTATCAGACCTTACACTGGTCCAGTGGACACAGGGTTCCTCCTGGTCCAGGACAATTCCCATCATCATGTGGTCAGAGTTTGTAGGCAGTTCCTGGAGGTTGAAGGTATTGATGCCATTGATTGATCCTCATGTTCCCAGAACCTGAATCCACCTGGGAACCTCTGAGACGTTATGTACCGCTGCATCAGACGCCAACCACGCTGGCCCCAGACCATGCAGGAGCCCTGATCCAAGTCTGGGGTCCAGGAGCCCTGGTCCAGGTCTGGGAGGAGATCCCCCAGGACGCCATCCTCCATCTCGTCAGAAGCATGCCCAGGCGTTTTCAGGAGGTCCCTTTGGAATGTGGGGGTCAAACACACTCCTGGGTCACATTGTAAGATGTTGTGATAAAATTACTGGAGTTGGATCAGAACCTCCGATTTCAGATTTTCGGCGTCATTTAGAGCTTAATGGTTTGATGATTTTGATTTCCACTTATCCTTCCTGCATAATTTTGTTCTAAACAAATCAGCCATGCAGAACAATAATACAGATGTTCAACTTGAATGCTTCTTTCGTGGAGGTCCGAACTGTGATTGAAGTGTTCCCTTCATTCTTTACACTTTATTTGACATTTTATTGCTCTATTTATCTCAAAGAGCTCAATCTCCTCGCCGGATTCATTATTTTCAGGGATGGCCAGATAGCGCCAGGAACACTAACAATCTCAGTCTGGAATTTAAACGCTTGAAAGCTTCCAATTATTCCATGGGTTGGGAGGAAATCAATGCTTCAGTGACTGATAAGTGAGGAGGAGGAGGAGGAGGGTGGTTTTGCTCGGCCTGATCCACCGATGAGATGTGAACCATGCGATGCCATCTTACGTGTCTGAAGAGGGGGAGGGCCAGGTTTTCAAAGGAAGGTAGGTTAACCACGTAGTTTCCAACGGTGTACTCGCGTCCTCCGAGAGAGGAACCGGGAGCGTCCCTGTAAATCGGAACGAGGCCCGCGTTAATGAAAACGTTGCGATGAACGAGGGAGGGTGGTTTTGATGTGGATACGCGTGTTACCTGATTCTGGACAGGTGGGCCCTCTCTCCCGTCACTGTGACCACATCAAAGCCCATCCTTCGGCCTCCCTCCCTGACCTCCTCGGTGTAAAATCCCTCCACTCCCACTCCCGATGACACCAACGCTTCACAGGCCTTCTGGACCAGGGTGGTTTTCCCAACACCTGTGAGCAAAACAACACTGTAAAATAACTGCAATGTCAGGTTTTGAATTCGGTCCACAGCACCTTAATGTGAAATGTTTGATTACGTCACCCCCGGGGTTTAATATGTTTATTGGAGAAACATAAAAGCTGTTTTCAATAATCCAATCAAGCAAGGAGAGATATATATTACACGAAATGCCGCTTTCACTGACTTCTGCGGTCTCAAAGTCTGCCTGCAATCATTTCTACATCATTTTAGAGACATTTTTTCAGCTATGAGCCGCTTCAGCATGAAGCTCAGACGTTAACCAGCTCCTAGCAGCATTCCTGAGGAATCTCAAACCCTTCCTCGTGGGCAAAAGTGTCCAATTCTGTAATATACCTGGGTTTACATGCTAGAGCAGCTGCTGTCGAAATCCACAAAAGATTGTGGTGGGATTCAAGTCCAGGGTCTGTGACGCCAAAGCTTCACCTTCCTTTTTGGATGGAAAATAATGTTTTCTTATAGGATCTCTCGATTTTTGGTCAAAACCGTCATACATTCTGGTCTACCAGAGTGACTTTCTTGTGGGTTAGCTTTGGTATTCATCTTTGAGTGCAGTCAGTCACGGGACCCTAATGTAAAGTCATTACAGGAAAAACATTGAAGTATAATGCTAAAAGTCCATGAAAACTGTCAGTGTTTAAACAGCATCTGAAGTTTCTCTTATGAGAAATAGTGTTCATTCAAGTTGAGAATGAATTATTGGATCATACTGACTAAAAGCTCATTGAAATGTATTTTAAATGTCAACCAACAGTACATTACATTGTGACTATGAAACGTGGCACAATATTATACGGAGCTAAAACAAGCTAACTGTCTTATGATCGTTTTTTCTGACTGGCTGTGGTTGAAGAAAAGCTGACAAACTTGTTCTGGATTTATAGCGACTTTAACTTCAACCATTCCCGATGCACTGCGTGTTCAGCGTTACCTGGAGGTCCTGTCAGAAAAACGTGTTTGATCATAACAACGTCTGCCCCACACGCTGCTCTCAGTCACTTCCGTAAACAACTTTGTCGCGCATGCGCAGTAGAGACCAGACCTCTGACACTCTACGTCATTACGCTTCCACGTGTTAACTCATTCACAGATTCAATCATTCAATAATCGATGCAATCATTAAAATAAACTTCGAATTAATAGTAGAGTCCTTCTGATTTATAATCTGAAAATTAATTGATGGATTATTATTTTAACATCTTAATGTGCCTTCCTTTAATAGTACAATCGCATATCTTAACCCTAAGCATTAGAGCAGTCAATTTATTATACTAGGAGCGCCATGTTTTCTGTAGGCTTCAAAAGGTTAACTTTAAGGTCTTTCTAAGACGATGATCAATGGTATATATAAGAGCAATTTCATGTCCATAGTGTAAAAAACATGTGAGTCCAAGTCAATCACAAAGGAAGATACATTTATTCACAGATCTGTGTGTAAACAATTGTGTTTTTATGTTCTCAAAAAAGAGAGAATTTACCTCCTTAGGCATAAATAAAATGCACGTGAAAGAATTGTACCGATGTGGACAGACAAATATGCCTAAAATGTTAAAAAAAACAAAACAACAAGCAAACAAACCAAACATGCGATGCACAACATTTTGGGTCCTCACGAAACAGTGTGAACTTTCATTTAATTTTGTCCAGCAGTTTTGAGATGTGCATCAAACATTCCCTGATGCATTTGGTCGGGCCGGAAAAACGAGGGGTTGCCGTTCACCCCCTTCGGCGGGGAAATATGAAACTGATTTTGTAGCATTTAAATGAGTATTGCTGAATCAGCATTAAATAAATTTAAATTTCTCGTAATTAATAATAAAAAAGAATGCATGTAAACACATATTTACACACATAGTGCCAATAATTACAAATTAGCAGAAGATTTAAATCCTAAAACTCTATTTAAAAGTACATAAGAAAATACTACTTTAAGTACCTGGGAAACTATACAATATAATATAATACGTCGTTATACGTTATATAACGTCCAATGCTGCAATTTAGCGGTTGCATTGTCCCCACTGAACGTCAAACACTGCAAAAACAAATCAACACAACTGTGTCACACATCACCAGTTTATCAGGAGTAAAAATAGCCGTGTCTCTTCTGCCTATCAAATATAACGGCGCCAATGCAAATGAAGTAATTGGGGGAAAAAAACAGTTACTGAGACGCCAACATTTAATGCAAATACCAAGCTGTAGGTATAAACGTTGTGGATGTTTACAGCACATTACTTCCACTTGATGTTTGTCGTAACCAGGTAGATTGTTTATGATAGTTTATCTCCAGAAATAAATACTTCCAAGCTCATCAACCACTTCCTCCCGCCTCCTGTGATTGGCAGGATTATATTGATTCTTCAGAAAATCCTTGTTCGCGGGCGCTGTTCATCGGTGACTCGCTGCTTTTGCCTCTCGGCGACGCAGAGTTCCTTCGCTCTCTTCCCAGCCCTGATTGTTTTCTGGAGCATGTGGTTGGTGAAGACGCGGACCCGTCTTCGTCGCCATCATCGGAGGAAAAGCTCAGGGCGGAGTCATGTGCCTGAGGCCGGATGATGTGCGTACCCCTCATAGTGCGCTGTGGAGAGCTGGGGGCTTTGATGGGCACCGGTAGGACCGCTCTCCTCTGGAAAGCATCAGAGCCGGAGATGCAGGTTGGTGCCGACGGCCTGGGAGTCGTGGTTCTGGAAGGCTCGGGGCTACTCATTGGGTCAGTAGAGTAGGCATCACTGGGCTCCAAGCTGTTAAAGTCGTCAGCATAGTCTGAATCCTCCTTACCTGCTCTGATCTTTGTGAGGGAGGATTTTGGGCTGCTTCCGGGAGATTCTCTTCCCTCCTCAGATTGAGACTGTGATTGATTCGATTGGCTGCGATACTCCTTCTTGTCTACGTATCTGGCAGCACTCTCAACATCAAGACTGGGGATGTGAAGGACTCTCAGGTCTCTTCCAGATAAGGAACATTTATCTGCATTTCTCAGATGGTATCCGTCTTCTTCATCGTCAACTTTGTTATTTTGGTTTCCCTGTTGTAGTATAACCCGTTCTGGGTGTGCTGACTCTAATATCATGGTTTGCATCATTTTCTCACTCATTCTATTCAGATTCAACTTTTGTTTGGTGGATTTCGTGCTTTTATCGCCCGTCTTTGCCTTTTCTTTGACCACTCTGGTCTGCGTTTCGTTCTGCAACTCCTCCACACATTTATTGGGTTTTACTCCACGGGCTGAAAGCCTTAGATTAAATGTTTTAGTTGTACCATATACGAGCTTCTTCCCAGTGGCCCTGGTGGTTCCGCTCTTAATCAAAACATCTACTTGCTTGTCTTTCAGTTTCACAGATGCCGGCCTAACCGCTGGGGTGGAACAGAGTCTGGGGGCACGCATGTGCTTTAAATGGGGCCAAGCCTCTTGATTGGTTTTCTGCAGGGATCTGGTTTGTACTCCTCTGTGCACAACTGGAGTCTCCGTGGATGCCGGTCCATAAATCCAAGCTAGATTGGGATGAATAGACAAACGCTGCTGTGGGTTCGGATCATTTAACTCTGACAACTCGACACGAAGAGCGTTCAGTAAAGGCAATTGTTGTAAAGTTTTGCTGAAAGCATTTGGAGTCGCTTCACTTCTCTGTTTGCTTCTCACTGCCGGGTTCACAATTGAAGAGGCTGTGCCTTCCATTCTAACTTTGGACGTATCTTCCTCAGAGTACGCGTCTTCCAACGTGAGAGCCTCATAGTTCAGATTCAGTACATTGTAATGGCCTTCTTCTTTTTCATGTTTTTCCTCTGCAGCGTTCGTGTAGAAGAGATGAGGTGGACAAAGTATAGTAAAATCCTCAAAGCTGTTCTCATTGTCTTTGAGTGTCTGAGGCATCGGAGTTCTTGGCTTGTGTTTAGTTTGCATGCCAACACTAAGACCGCGGTCCTGTTTATCGTCATGTAACTGGTTATGCTCATTTGAGGCTTTGCCGTTTCTGTTAACATCAGGCTCGTCAAGTGTGCATGGGTGAACAAGAGGAATGAATTCTGTCGATTTGATTTTCTCCAGGATTCTTTCTTGACCTCCATGAATCCTGGCGCTTTTAAGATCCACACTGTCTGTAATATGAGGCAGGGAAATAGCTCCCAGACTTAACAGTTTATAACTTAGGGAAATTGAACCGATTTTCTCTCCCATGAGGTTGCATACACCAACAAGCCTTCTTTCACCATGACAAGAAGAAGCAGTAACACTATTTTCAGTCTCATCATGCCTGATCCTGTGCATCACTTTAGAGAGTGAGATGAGAGAAGTACCAACTAATTTAGGGACTTCTTCTTTCACGTCCAACACCATAGCGTAGAGGGGGCTGTTGTGTAATTGTGCAGACAATGAGCTCATGTTCATTTTGAAAAAGCAAGACTTGCCCCTGTTAAACACGAATTCTCGCGGCTGATCCTCTCCACGGTGGTCTTGATGGGTGCTGTCACTGCTCTGCTTAGGCTGATAAATGAGCAGCGTTGGAAAATCCAACAGTCGTACTCCAAGAGCCAGCTCGTCAGAAACTGTGCTTTCTTTTTCGATTCGGATAGATTCGACCAAAAGCTCGAATAAAAATAGAGCCTCTGTATTATCATCATTTCGTCCTCCTGACATCTCAGAAAAGAGTAAATCAACTAAAGAATACCAATAGGAAGCAGCGGTACGCTAATTCTGTAACCCGGGTAGCGTTCCGGTTACCAAGGAAGTCGGAGGAGAGAACGACGTCATTTCCGTGTCCCGCAACTAGTGTCGCGTGCTTTTTGCGTCACATACTGCCCAGAGATACATGGGAAATGTAGTATTAATGTTTAAATCCTTTCGCGCTGTTTAGTGATTGAATTAAATGATTACATTGCTTACTCTTCTTGTAGTTTAACAAATATAAATTAATTATATACATTTTTTATTCATATTTAGATAGATAGATAGATAGATAGATAGATAGATAGATAGATAGATAGATAGACAGATAGATAGATAGATAGATAGATAGATAGATAGATAGATAGATAGATAGATACACAGATAGATACACAGATAGATACACAGATAGATACACAGATAGATGGATGGATAGATTCGTAATAAAAGGTTATAAATAGACGTATTCAGGTACTTAATTCAATTTCAATTTTAATTTAGGTGAGCATCTTCTCAGCAGTTCACCAGATGGTGCCACTGTAGGGCTTATTGAGCCAGTAGACTAAAATAACCTTTTGGAAATGACAGCGAGGCCACCGCACTGGGACTACATACAGGTTTAATCCCCACTTGTGATCCATCGTGGGTAATTGTATTTTTCTCTTCCATCAATATTATCATAAAAAAAAAAGTGATTATATTTTGTTCGACGGTGATCTGCGGTCCAGGCGGCGGGTGGGCGGAGCCTGTTGCCCTGCGTGTTGTCATCACAGATAGGTGCTGGATGGATCTCGCTGAGGACTGTGTTAGTTCAGTCTAGACTATGAGACTGACAACGAGATATGAGGCAGACTTCCAGCTGCCTTTATACCCTCTAAGGATATCCGACTACTCGTGCAGGACACCGATTCCACCTAAAGGTAAATGTCTTCTTCCACCTCCGGGGCGACTTGAAGTAAAAGTAGGACTTGAAGAGTGGAGAGCGCTGCACGGAGCACAAACCTATCATCATATCGCCCGTAATAGTGTACACAAAGGATAAAGTTAATTCTGGCCAGAGTGGAGGAGAAAGAACAGAGGCATGCATGAATGCCGTGAGTGAATCTGCTGCTGACTTTAACTCACATTCGGAGCAGATAGATGTTAATTAAGTGGAATATCTTTGATTATTCATAAAGGAGAAGTCTGGCGTATTCCAAATTCACTTGTACGCCCGCATTCCTGGAGGCTTACGGCACTGTGTCACTGTGAATCTGAACTATTTTGTTTTATTGTCATTTATGTTACACGTTGACGTCATTTTTCTGGTGATGGTGCGCGCGCGCGCCTGCTATGTGGTTGAGATTGGACCGGATTTTCACTGGAATACTTTTAGAATTAATTTGCTCGGTGAAGTGCTTCCGTGAAAACAGTGGGGGGCGATAAAATCATCATTGTTCGACTGATCGTGGCTAATAAAGCCCTCTCACGTCGACAAAAGCCCACAGCTTTACTCTCACAATCAATTTTAGGAAAAAACTGAGAGAGATGTTTCTAGATATGCATCTACGTCACTTGATTATAACATCACATTTTGTGTTCACCTCTTTCTTTTTTCTGCACCAGTGGGATTTTTTTTTTACAAAATATCCACACAAAGGGATATTTCACCTCATGTGAGCTTCTCCATACACGTGATCAGCCACAACATTGTAACCACTGACAGGTGACATCAGAATTACACTGGTTGTGTTATCGCATGAGCCCCTGACAGTGGGTGGGATGTATTAGGCAGAACATAAGGACTTGAATGACTTTGACAAGAGCCATGAACAGCAGATCTGTTTTGGAGTTCCTGATCTTTAGTCTTTGGTGCTTTACTGTTCTAAGGAAAGAAGGACATCCAGTGAACCAAAGACGGTGCCATTGATGGCTCATTGATGTGCATGCATGAGGAGAGAATGCTAGATCTTATTGTCTGATCCCACAGAGGTGTTACCGTAGTACAAATGTGCGAATGGTTGATGCTGGTTCGGATAGAAAGGCTTCATAACACACAGAAGAGAGACCTCCACAACATTAAGCAGGTTATAATGTTATGGCGGATCGGTGTTTGAGCCCTGAAGGCTTTTATTACTGGCTTCTCATGTTGTCTAGTGTAGTATAAAGAGTAAACAAGTCAAATGTTTTCCGGTATCCTATCCTTTCTGCGAGGCGTTCGGCCGCCACTATTTCCCATTCTCATTTAAATGCCGTTTTTCCGCCGTTCCCTCGCGCACACGTCAAACCCAAAGACCGGGAGTGTTAAAAATCAATAATACGCCATTATTTTTTCACAGCATCTCGAGTCTGGGAAAGATTAGTTTTCCAAATAAGCGGAGGGAAGTCGCGAGTTGGTTCCAGTATCCCGATGGCTTGGTGGAACATTTGGCATATTTTCGTAAGATGCCGACGATATTTAGATTACCTCCAGCTGCCTGCGCTCCGTGCGTCAGAGAGGTCGTGTTAAAACCACACGTGTAGTGATGGCTGAGCAATTTGATGTCATTGTGCACAAAAACAAAAAGTGTTAATATTTAAATCAATTATCACCAGTTCATGTTGGATTCTTGCCTTTTACTCTTTATTCTCCACCGATTACGTTACCTGTATTATATTTAATATAACGCTTCATTCGTGAGTTTCCTATTGGGAAGTCTACATTTCCCTTTTTTTTGCATCACAGACGGGGAGGCTAGCTTTTCTCCCGGATGAAAAGATCTCCCTTAAAGAAGACGAAGATGAGGCTGCAGTCCGACTGCGTTTGCCAGCAGAACTCCTTGAGGGAGACCTTTAAGGCCGCCCCGATAATGACAGTGCCGGGGAAAAGTCTCTCTTTCTTCCTTTCATCCTATAGCTTGAATAGAGATATGTTGGCTTCTGCCATCACAAGGCACAACCCTGAAGAAGAAGCGCGTCCTCATCGATTTCAAACAGCGGTTTCTGCCTGACGGACCAGACAATGGGTAATAGAGCCCGATAGATGTGTCTCTCAAAATAAAAGTTAGCTGCACAATGTGTGCTGAGCTCCACAACAAGGCACCTGTCAGGATTTGCAGAGGAGCAGCTTCCTGCGATGTTATGCCCACAGGCTGTTCCGTTGTCACCGCTGCAGAGCGTTTGGGATGGGGTTAGGGTTAGGGGGGCACTGGAGACGCCCCGCTAGAGTTACAGCTGGTATGTTGGGTTTGTGAAACAGAAATTGCCTGTAAAGACATTACCATGACACAGTGGGGGCTTTTCTTCGGCTTTGGGAAATTATTTAACAGCAGTAGCTGATTTAAGTCTTCCCCCAAGAGCCCCTGCTTTCTGCTCTGCCTCCTTGTTTGTCTCATTTTTCTGCTGCTCTGCTGCTGGCGTGCTGACAAGTCGTGAATCAGAGAGCCGTAAAAGCAAAAGGACCACCTATCACCTTACTGTATCGTATTGAAGCACGCCGCACCATCAGGCGCCCTCCAGCAGACTCCACCCCCAACATGTCACAGGAGTCGGCTTTACTTGGAGCTTTTTCTCCTTTCAGAACGAAAGAATATTGCCGTCCGACTATTAACAATCGGAAACGGTGTTTACTCGCGGCGACGCATCGTTCGGAAAAGCCGTCTAAAGCTGTGGGACGGGCGCCAAAGTGACCAATAGATGACGTGTTTCGTCGGAGGGTAGAAGCATCTATTTCTGTTACTGTGATGCTTTTAGTGAAGAAAGAGTTTGATAATAACGGAAAAGGCGCTGTCGGTACCTCGGAGTGGTTTTACTCTGACTAACGTTACATCATTAAAAGCAGAAACTCCTCATCACGCGCTTCATCCTGAAAACCCCGATCCGCGATATAACAGCGTTCCGATTCGTTCATTCTCCGTTCAGGGTCGAACTGAATCTAAATCTCTTCGTTCATGCTCAATGAGAAGTGAAGTCTCCGGGTCTGATCCCCTTGATTATCGTGGGATTTATGCATTAGCATACCTAGCTAATTATAAAATCCACGTTTTCAAAGCTTTCCAGCGCTTTTTAATTTGTTCGCCGCGTCGGTCCATCACGGCTCCTGATGTTTTTACATGGACGTGTTTTTTGGAGTTCATTATTTCTGACTTTCTTACTTCATTTTTTTTTTAGAGTTTGCATTAAAAACAAACAGTTTGCGGAGGTCTATATTATAAAATGACGGCATTGCGCACGTAAGTAGCGCCACTTGGTCCTTTCCTCGGGTTACAAGCAGCGGTTGACTTTCTGAAGGTCTTGCTGAAAGGATTTCTTTAAACCCCCTGCAAAGGAATTCAATTCTATACGGAAAGTTTCCAAGTTTACATGCAGCATTTTCTTCCCGGACTTGGCTTCTTTTTCTGAATCCGCGTTCACCCAGCTGCTGATCAGGGAACCCGGCCCAGTCTGTGCTGGGCGGACGGACCCGCTGACTAACCAGGGGTCACGACGGGCCTATACCAACTAAATCCTGTTGCTTCAAAACCAGCCAACCGCCAGACAGGGGATTGCTTGCTGCCAGCTTCTGTTGTGAAAGCCAGATTTTCTCGCCGTCTTTTTGACAGCCTTTGTTTTGATAGCAGTCTAGATTTGTGGAAGGATTTAAGCCCCTGCTCGTCATCATCAGAGAAAGCACAGATGCTGTCATTGGGTGGACGTTTTCTTGTGAAGCCTTCCCATGTTCCACTCTTTCTGGCTGGATTGTTGGTATTGTAGAATAGAATAGTGTATATATATATGTATATGTGTATATGTATATGTATATATGTATTATACATGTGTTTATACATGTATGTATGTGTATATATGTGTATGTTTGTATATATATATATATATCCGTATATGTATGTATGTATTATACACGTGTTTATACATGTATTGTGTGTGTGTGTGTGTATACGTGTATGTATGTATGTATGTATATATATGTATATATCTGTGTATCTATATATATAAATATGGCAGAGAGTCCAAACGCCAAGGAAAACCCAATATAACTTGAAACAGTCCAGTGCAGCTGTGCAGATGGTGGATATGTGGTTTACTGAGTACCGTTAATAAAGACCGCAGTACAAAGCCCGACGTGAAGTTGCTCTTTTGATTACCAAAGGGTCTTGATCTTCAACGGCCCCGTCGTTAGTGCGTCGTATTCTGTTGGGCCGTTCATGGTTCCTGCCGGCGCTGCTCAGTGTACAGCCCCCTCGTGTGTAATCAGTGTGACGGCATTAAGACAGCCTGTTGAACAGCTTGTTCACACACTGATGGGTGTCGGCCAGGAGAAGCAGTCCGATATGCACACATTTTATGGGATGTGCATATTTATGATTTTATGGCCTGTTTCACCGGGACATATGTGTTTTGGTGCCCCAATGTGCTTGTTTATTTATTTGAGTCTATTTGATGTATGCCACAACTGATGCTGCGGATGTGGTTAAGCTTTATAGCACATATTGCAGATTAGAAGCTGATGGATGCCGTGTCGGGTCCGGTGTAATGCTCGCCATAGAAAAGGCATCTTTTTATAGAAAGGATTTCTGCTTTATACCTTCCTGGTTCTTAACGGAGAACTCGACCAGATTAATATTGTCACGGTTGTGTTGTTCAGGATTTGACGCTAATGGTATTGGTATCTCCTATGATGTATCTATTGTGCGCTTTAACTCCACATCCTCTTTACCGCTTATCCGGCGTATTTACCTACATGCCAAATACATGTGAGTGAACGAGCTCTGTCATGGCGGGGGGGGGGGGCTGCCGGATGGAGCAGATGGCTTAGTGACAGAAATCAAATGCTGATCACGCCATTGCTGCTGAGGACTCCAGCAACCTCTGGTGATTCACAGCTGGGCTACTGAAGGATGATGGGAATAAAGGTAAAAGCCCTGTGATGACTGATTCCGCCGTTTCATTTTGCTCGACCGGTTCTGGAAAATATTAGCCTTCTGACCGCTTCATCCTGGGCCGTGCTTCAGAACTCACTTTATCCTTATTACAGCTGTTTAAAGCCCCTCTGCTGATGTGCAGATGGCGAGGGGCTCAATGATTTATTGTATTCACAT
Source organism: Lophius piscatorius (assembly GCA_009660295.1). Lineage (NCBI taxonomy): Eukaryota > Metazoa > Chordata > Actinopteri > Lophiiformes > Lophiidae > Lophius > Lophius piscatorius. The sequence goes on along the minus strand of VRLP01000682.1, from coordinate 149,266 downwards.
ATTAGATATTACTCACTGATCATACCAATAAAGTGGTATTCAAACCAGCTTGGCCTTTTCTTCTTCTTTGTTTTTCCTTCAATGATGACGTTCTGAAACATCACGTCATTTTCTGGATAAAAAGTCCATTTCTACGCACCGAGATGTTTTTCTCTCGTTATGATAATCATTAATCCTGCAGATGATCTGTTTGGTCTTCAGACCCAAATGTAGGTCGTTTAGTTTATGGCAGTTTATGACTTCATTGTCATCAAAGATTTAAAAGTGAAGATTACTCCCCGTTTTCACACTGACGTTTGATCTTCTTCTTTGTCTTTGGGCTGTTCCCTTTCGGAGGTCCGATCATCTGATTCCATCCATAGTTTCTGCCAGTAACCTGCTGGCTAACAGTACCAGTCATGGTTGTTGCTAATCAGCCCCCGACCAATCTGGTTTGGAAATCAGATCCCTGTTATGCATATTGATTATTACATATGTTTTACGCCAGATGCCCTTCCTCACGCAACCCTCCCCAATTTACCCGGGTTTGTGACCGGCACTAGAGGTACACCGACATGTAACCTCCACCGTATGTATGAATGGGTGGAGGCTGGATTGTGTCGTAGGGAACTTTGAGGGGTAAGTCCGTATTTTGCCTCGCGACAGACGATTTCACGCCATTAGTCCTGTTCCTGGTATGAAGCATGTTCCTGTTGGGTTACATCAGGGGACTTGATTTGAGGATCGCTGCGTTGTTGTTTACAACAAATAGTGTAAGTTAGTCGGGGTCGGACTCACATTCTCTTAACAATGGTCCTTTGTGTTCTGTGTTCCTCACTGTCATCTTTTTTGAATGCCAGGGCGACAGTTGCCATGTAGACTTGAAATCTGTAACAGGACGGCTTCACATCATGCATGATGAACAACCACAAAAACGACTGCGGACTATTGGATTTTGTTTGTTCCACGGACCCTGCCGAGTTTAGTGACCCTTGTCCTGGGTCACAGAGTAACAACCCCACCTCATCGTCTATCCAGACAAAATGATCTGCTTTCCAACCTACATTCTCTATCCTCTCTTTGTTTGTTAACCCGCTCCAGAACACGGTGTTTTAATGGAGATGTTTGGACTTACTCTGTGGTGTTGATGCTCTGCTAACTTCTGGACTGGCATGGATCTTCTTCTTTCGGCTTTCCCTTAAGGGGTCTCCACAGCGAATCATCTTACTCCACATATTGATCTGGCATAGGTTTTACGCAATATGCCCCCTCCTGATGCAACCCTGCCCATTTATCCGGGCTTGGGACCAGCACTAGAAGTTCACCTGCTTCTGAGCGGGGCCTTATTCGGCCTGTTATTATAAAAAATATCACAGGGTCTGTCTTTAAGTCTCCAAGCCGGTCGATTCAACAGAGTCACTCCAAAAGACATTGTGGTAATGATTAGTAATAGAACCTATTAGAATCTGTGTCTTACCAAGTTTAGTTATTTTCCCTTTGGTACTCATTAGTGTCCATGTGAACGTTGGAGAAAGGCCACCGAACGTTGCTGACCCTCTTAACATGTTTTGTCTACATGTCTGTCACTGATCCACAATGGATAGAATGAGTACTGGCCAGTCATTAACCCGATTGCCACTGACTCCAAGGACCAGTCGTGACCTATGGGGTTAATGTTCCCCTCTGCGGGTTCAGACAATCTGAACAGCTGACCTCTCTGGTCGCAGCCGCCCTCCAATGGGGGATAAGAAGGGATTTGTTCAGTGCCGAAGTGCATACCTCCTTTCTACTGTAGCGAAAAGGGAATGGTCTGTCTGAGCAGGAAGAGATGACTGTGTGCTGATGATCCAGGGTCTAGACTGCATACCATTATGACCATCTTTGACTCCCTATAGAGGCCATCATTGTATGCATGTCTTCAGCATGACCAATAGTTTACACACATGGGTTGTAGAATAAGTCCCCTATCCAGCCAATCATATGCCAATAAGTAAAATAGAGATTTGTTTCCCCTTTCGCCACCAAAATCATCTGACCTATGAGTCCATGACCATGACCTATGCTCACGAGGTCTGGGTAGTCACCGAAAGAATTAGGTCAAGAATACAAGTGGCAGAAATGAGCTTTCTTCCTAGGGTTTGCAGGGCTCAGTCTTAGAGATAGGGTACGGAGCTCTGAGGTCTTGGAGTAGAACCGAAGCTCCTTCGCGTCAAACGGAGCCAGTTGAGATGGTTCGGGCACCTGACTACGATGCCCCCAGGAAGCCTCCCTATGGAGGTTTGTCAGGCACATCCAACTGAAAGGAGACCCCGAGGTAGACACGGAACCCATTGGAGGGACTCTGTCTCTAATCTGGCCTGGGAACGCCTCGGAATCCACTAGAATGAGCTGGAAAGTGTTACTGGGGAGAAGGAGGTCTAGAAAAACCTTATTACCCTGTTGCCACCGGGAACCGGACCCCCGTTGAGCGGAAGTAAATGGATTGAGTGTAGACTCAAACAGAACACCTCCTTTGCAGAGGTTATAAAGACAGTTGATTTTGATGGTTGGATTCATTTTGCACATCCGTTTCCTATTATTGATCATATCCCAGACTTATTAATTTCATAGTATCCATTAATGTGTTATTAGCCATTTGAAGTCCTCCAAACTACATTAAGCTAGACCTTGCATGAAACCCCCCCACGAACATCTGTGCCCTTGACTGCCACATTGACCCCGGGTTAGCCGAGGAACAGTAGCCATCGGATGAGATCTGTTGAGGCATAAAAGTATGATGACGTGTTTCTGATAGAGGTTTATTGTAATTAACAAGTCAAATGGAGCAGAGCTGTGACAGATGTGCCATTAAGTGCTCAGCTTCCTGTGTGTGTGTGTGGGTGTGTGTGAGAGAGAGAGTTGTTTCCACCGAAGCCGATATCCTTCACTTAACCCCACCAGTGCATTGCGGTGTTAAGGTTATATCAAAATCCAGTTTAATCCAAATGACCATCTGGATTGTTTGGACTAGATCTCACACCACACGCCAACATTAATGTTTCCTATAACACTATATCTTAAAATACAGAGAATACTAGAAAAAGCACTCATTATGGAAGCATTTAAGCATTTAATAAGAAACCACAAACATGAGAGCAAGAAGTCAAGTAAAAACAGGCCAGCTGCATGGAAAAATGACAAACTAGAAAAAGTACTGAGAGAGCGCAAACCTCCGCCAAGACCCTAAGTTTAGGAAAGATCCATGCTGATTTCTCCTTTAATGTCTGAGTTATTGCCAACCGCTAAATCTACCGGCAACTCCGACAAACTCTCTGAGCATCTCTGAAAAACTCTGCAGCCGCACGTCTCCTGCGCTTTCCACTTCAGCGTCTCTGTTCAGTCCACTGAGCCCACCAGCTCTGAAGGAGTCAAAGGATCTCCTGAAACCGAGCCCCCAGCTCCACACCTAAAAGAACATCAAAGGATCAAAGGAGCAATTGCCACATTGTGACGTTGCTACTCCAAACGGCTTATTATTTTTTATTTCATTAATGCTGCAAAACACGTAACGTCACCAAAATGTAATCACCTCTAGGATACGCCAAAACATTGTTCATAAACAAACAAACACACAAAAGTACCGGAGTGAAAACATATCCATACACAGTTAGTTAATAATAATACTAATAATACATTTAATTTATAATGCACTTTACATTTGGATCAAATCTCAAAGTGCTACAAAGTAAAAGCAGATAAAAGCATCAATAAAAAATAATATAATAACTATATAAAAACATGACCAAAAAGCAGCAAAGTTAATTAAAGTTATAGGTTCTGCTAAAAAGGAAAGTTTTAAGTCCTTTTTTAAATGTGTCAGTCGTCTGTGGAGCCCTGAGATGGTCAGGGAGGGCATTCCACAGACGAGGGCTTAATTATTAACTATTAGCTGAGGTAATTAGAATGAAGGAGGGCGACTAGGTGACGGCGAGACATTGCCCATTCTATTTTCTATTTTGTGGTCATATATCCAGTTTTGTTGGAATCAACCAGGAAGGAACTTTCTCCCCAGCGGAGAACCTCGTCTGTTCCGGGTTAGTTCCTTTAATGTTCCCAGCCGTCTCCCAGAAGACAAATTATAAAGTCAAGCCATGTCGTGTAGTCTTGTTTATAAAAAGGATGATGAAACATATTTGGATTTTAGTCTTTGTTTGTGTTTCCTCTGATCCATTAATCTGATGATGATGGGTTGTGTTTACCGAATATATATGTGGTTACTGGGTCTTGGAGACCAAGTAAGGGAGGCCAGATGGCGATGGTTTGGACATGCGGAAAAGGGAGGGGAAGTGGATATATCGGTAGGAGGACGCTGGAGTTGGAGCTGCCAGGCATGAGATAAAAGTGGAAGAGCAAACAGAAGGTTAAATAGATGATACGCTGTGGCGACCCCTAAAGCGAAAGGCCGAAAAAAGAAGGAGATGTGCTTCGTGATGGGAATCCGGGGCTGGGCAATTAATCTTACTAATCGCTGGGAAAAAAACACACAAGTCTATATTGATGCTCGGAACTGCTTCTTATTTATGAGAGGGGATGAGTAACCCAAAATAAGGGGAGGCAGTTCACAAAATGTTTCAACTACTGAGGGCGGGTGATATTAAAGGTTACCCCCCCCCCTTCTGTCCGTCTTTATGCGACGGGAAATAGACGCTCCACGACTCCCCAGAATTATCACTGGACAGAAAACAGTGACAGGTTGAATATTATTCTAATTTTACTTCTTGAACGTTTTAGATCCATAAATTACAGCAAACATACAAACTTACATGCGGTTGGCTCTGCGCTCTCGCTAGCTTTAGCCGCTCTACCGACATCAGCGTCTTGAAACTCGGTATGTTCCTCGAGGCGATTCGTTTGGGGCGTGTGATTAAGTTTAATGTTTTCGGTGTTGTTCCTCCGTGGCCTTACTGGTGTTACACATTATGAGCTTCGTGTATTCTTCATTCACAGTGAAAGATTTCCCAGCGGGTGAGATGTTTGTAGCTATGCTAGCTCGTGCATGATTTGCGCCTGCATGCATCTATCGCACGACGTTAACTGTCGTGCAGCGGATGCGTCTAACCGGCACGGAATCATCCATACTGAGACGCCAGTCACCGATCATATCAAAATAAGCTTATGGGTGCGTGAATGCAGACTGAGGTTAGTTGGAAAGGGTGGAGGACTGATGTTAGTTGGAAAGGGTGGAGGACTGAGGACAGTTGAATGAGTCCACACACTGGGGAAAGCGTTAATGGAATTAAACCTCATGAGGACGATTAAATCAGCCAGCGTTTCTAAATCTTTGTTTCAATACGTCCATGGTTAATCGCCCTGCCTTATTATTGTAACTCCACTTTTTACACTTAATTGTTTTTTTTTAATGGCGCCATTCAATTCGTTTTTATTACCTCCACCAATGAAGTTATGTTTTCCCTCCCGTGTGTTTGCCTGTTTGTTTGTTTGTTTGTTTGTGAGCAGGATTAGGGAAAAACTACTGGACGAAACTGCATGAAATTGCGCGATATAGATTCAGGCATATCCTAGAGGTGGTTCCGTTTCGGCGACATTATGTTTTTTGTAGCATTTGAAATAGAATAAAAGGTTAGTTTTTAGTGTATAGAGACGTCTCAAAGATGTTATTACTGCCTTTGATCCTTTGATTCCTTTGATGTTTCTTTGAGGGTGGAGATCAGGGGTCAGTTTACAAGAGTTCCTTTGATGTTGCTTTTTGGGGGTAGAGTTGGGGGCGCAGTGGGCTGAATGGAGACGCTGAAGTGGAAGACGCCGGACCCGGGCGGCTACAGAGTATTTGTTGATGGTAGATTTAGAGGCTGGCAATGGAGGAATCTGCATGAATTGTTCTGTAACCTAGGGTTACGGTTTCTGGTGTTGATTGCGTTAGTCTCTTTCTATCTGCAGCAGTTAGCCGTTTTTTCAATTTCACTTTTGTCATAAAAATTGCACTTCCTGTCTCTCCCTTTTTAAATATAGGGATTTTGTCCCTTGTAGTTCAGATTGTACTTCTGAATTATGCAGACCATTAAACCGGGGCTCTACTATGTGGCCTTTGTATCCACTTACTGAAGCACAAAAATGCCTGAACATGATGTTGTCTTTGGCCTATTCATGTATCTTGCTGTTAGCAAAGGCATAGTGGTCTGACTATTCTAGACCAGCCTGAGATACTGGAGTCACTGTTGTGTGTTGGAATCCCTTCGACACAAAGTGGGAGCGAAGGCAAATGAAGAGAGGAGCTGAGACCGGATGACAGTTGACCTGGCTTTTCCTTATACTGATGTGTTCAGGGAGCATCGGCGCAGTCGAGCGGCGCTAATCCAAAGCTCGGGTAATATTTTCCAGTTAATTTGTTTGTTTCTTCTTCATTGTTTGCAGCATTATTTTGACTAGCCTTGCCTTTTATGCGATTTACGGAGGCGGTTAACGGAGGGTGATGATCTGGAGTGACAGTAGCCTGATTTCTCTCATTTTTCTTTTCCATTGCTCCTGTAATCGCAATTTCTGTCAATGTCGAGGAGATCAGCTGCTCGCCTCCGCTGAAGTGTGCTGGAACCTTTTGTGGACGATCTGAGGACAGCCGTGGGGGGGGTGGGGGTGGGGGGGACACTCTGAGCTTCCAGGCTTGAAGGACAACAGATTTGACACCTGATTATAGTCGTTATGTGGTTTTACTGCCTTTAAAAGATGTCGGAAGGTTAAATAACGCAATATGGTGAGACCCCAAAATGGGCCCTCTGTACAAGTATCTGTCACAATGCCTGGCAGCACACACTCTGGGCTCATTCAGTTCTGACCCAGCCCACGCTATGTTTACTGGAAGCCCTCGGACCCTGCCTGTAATGTAAACAGGGCCGCAGGGCCGCATACAGATCGGCGGAGAGCTTTGTGAGCTGGAGCCAAAACACAGGTGCTGGATATCTAACCACCGGAGCAGCTGTGTAATTACACTGATCTCATCCGTCTCCAGATAATCCTTGTTTAGGTGCAGCAAACAAAACATTGAATGCCAGAGGTCGCAGTAAAGGTGCTGTTTACGTGACAACAGTTTCTGCATAAAAGGGTCATTTCTCGTTACACCGTTACAGTCTTTTGATCACGCGGGGGGTTTTTTTAACCGCCAAAATCTGGCTAAATGCAATTGTAGGAGAGAATTATGGGGGATATGGATATTAGGATGAAATCCTAACGGATAAAATACCAACAGAAGAAACAATTAATGTCAAACAGGTTCGGTTTCGGCTGTAGACTTTGTTTACGCACTCATTTTGAGGACATTAAAAGGGTTTTAACGAGATTGTTGTCATTTCTGAATGGGGACTAGAATTCAAAGACATGATGGGTTTATTTATTATCGGAATTTGTTTGCGTTGGCGGGTTTCTCTGACAGAATTCTGACCAAAACTGACCAGAATTTTTTCTCCAACCTTTTTATATAAGAAAATTACGACGGGGTATCGTCGGGCCACATTGACCAAATACATGAAAATATGAGACTACGGGTTTTATGTCGGAATATTCCAAAAAATAAGTTGTAAAGACGTAATTTAGTTACAAGAATAAAGTCGTAGTTTTAGGCTACTCATTGGAGGGGAAATAAGGAACGTGGAGCATCTTGTCAAGAAATATTTTATTAATAATTTAAGCCTTACAACTCAATAAATCTTCAAACTTTTGGCAGATAAACCCAACATGATCGTAAGTGTCAGAACTTTGAAAACGCTGTGTGAGAAACTGGGTTTGTTCCGTGTAAAAGAACCAGACAGACTTGGAGGATGTCGTCTCTTTTGTGGCGCAGGAGATTCTGCGATGACGGATTTAGTCGTCCCACAATGTAAATGGAGGCTTCAACACCATAAACAGTGATCCCCAAAGTAATCTGACTACTTCGTGAACACAGCGAGGCGCATCGGAGACTGCGTGTGTGTTCAGGTAAAAATATGACCTTTTCTCGTAAAATAACTATAACTATTAATAACTTTATCGTTGTAACATTCAATTTTTTTCTCCTTCGTAGAAAAATAGGTGAGGACATCTGACTATCGGGAGAGAAAGGAGGATGAGATCATTGTTTCCTTTCTTTCATTGTATTCGGGCTGAAGAGCTCTGGTGTCCACAGGCAGAGTCTTTGTTAGCATGAAACCACTTTGCTGTCAGTCCCGTTTGTTCCCTTCATGGATTGTTGCTGTTGCACATTTGTTTTGTCACTTCAGTGTTTTTGTTGCATTGCTGAATCGACAGACTCACGGCGTGGCGTGACGTACCAAATAGATTAACTAATATCTCTTATTGCTCCAGCCGGTGGGAGTCATCCATCTTCCATCCTGGGTGTTTTACCTAAATAGAAAATCGAAGCGAGACTCTGTCCTTGATTCTGCTGGCTTGTTGCCCCTGAGTGTTTGTTGTACAACTGCCAGTGCCTCCTGTTTTCTCCAGATACCGCCACATCGGTGACATTCTTCAGTGGCAGCTGCACTTTTGAGATAAGCAAGTAAGGAATAAGGAAATCGGTGCTTATGAGGTATTCGCTTGTTAAATCTGGCAAACCCGACATTCCTGCACATACTATAATTTTTTTTTTTAATCTTGTGGCCTATTTAGGCCTCACTCAAGCAGAGAGGTAAAAAGAAAAAAAACAGTAACTAACTCCGGCGCTCCATGTGCCGTTCTGACCCGCATAAATATTAATGTGGATTGGACTTCCATGTGCTTTCACCGGTGAGTATCCCAGAAGACATGCTGCAGTTTGGAATGCAGCCGTACTCTTCATTCATCCCCTGCTGTTTGTACCCCCCCCACCCCCCGCGATCCCCCTCAATAAGGGCGCCTCATCAGATCGTTGGTGTCCATCGGTTCTAGGTCAGAGGTCACTCAATCACGGGGGGCCCCCATGCCAGGTCCAATCAGTGCACTTGGCTCCTGGTTGAAGGGGTTAACCAATCCGTACTCATCTCCCCCGACACTTCTCTCCCCATTTAGCATTCACGAGGGGGGGGGGGGGGGGGGGGGGGGTGTAAGGAGAGAAGCCACGGCAAAAAGAGGGCATTCGTATTTTCTTTCTCCTCTCAGCGCCCTATTTAATATTCCCTATAGTGTGTGTCTGTTTTTACACGCAGATATAAACAGGAGGTGATGGTAAGAGGTTTTGGTTTCGCTCCTGTGCGTTTCTCTGTTTGTTTTGTTTGTGAGAAGGATAACGGAAAAGCTACGTGACGGATTCGCGTGAAGTTTTCCCCAGAGGTAGTTTTCGGCGTATCCTAGAGGTGATCACATTTTGGTGGCCCTACGCGTTTCGTAACACTTCAAATAAGGTAAAACAAAATAAGAATGTGGCTGTTGCTGCCTTTGTTGCATCGATGTTTCTTTGGCTGTGGTCTTGAGGATGTTCCAAAAGTTCCTTTGATGTTCATTTTGGGGGTGGAGATGGAGGCCCAGTGGGCTGAACAGAGACGCTGAAGAGGAAAGCGCAGGAGACGCGTGGCTACAGATCATTTTGAGAGATGCTCAGAGAGATTGTCGAAGTTGTCGTTTAGATTTAGAGGCTGGGAATAACTCAGACATTAATGCAGGAAGCTGGATTAATTTCTTGCTTTTTCTAGTTTCTTTCTTCAAGCCAGCTGACCCCCCTTCTAAATCAGCGAGATCGCAGATGTGCCGATCGTTGACAGCAGAGCGGGATGCAAAAATTTAAAAGGCACTTTGATATGTCATTACCCTGATTAATAATCTCCGTCTGCGGAGACAGAAGCAAACTCTGTGATTGGGAACATATGGGCGTCGACCCAGTGAGCATTTTGCTGCATGCGCCTGTTTGTGGCTCTCAATGGGAGGTTAGGCTTTGACACCCTTTTAGCTGCCACACCTCCTTTAAAGCACACCCATGGCATGCCATGCCAGCTGCAGCTGTTGAGTCTGAATGCTAGAGATGCAGAAAATTCACCCCCCTCTGCAATTAGAGCTTCACATTGCTGAACAGCACACATCGCAATGTCCTAAAAATGAGCTTGATCCCCTTTTCTACTCCCAATAACCCTGAATAAACAAGAGCGAATCGTGAATAAACTGCCCTCCGTGTACCTCCAAGTTGACAGATTGGGGGTTTTTGTGCGGGGCGCTCCTTGCGATGGTGGCGTTACCCCCATTTAAAGAGAACCAAAGCGAGGAAAAAGGCCTCATTGACGGGGTGGGTTTCTCACGCCTGACTGAAAATGTTCGCTTTCCATCGAGTCAAGTGGGGCATTGAGATCCAACCAAAGAAATGCAAATACATTGAACAGATGTACTATTTCTTTCCCCACACCCTCCCCTTTTTGTCGGCGGGAGTAATCCCTCGCCACGGCGGAGGTTGCGCCGGTCGCACTCTGCCTACAACTCTAAAGTGTTAATAAGAGGGAAGCCATGGCAGCCTGGCACATGTGATTGCTGCCTGCCTTTCAGAGCCGCTCCTCAAGAAGGCTGGATGCTCAGGGAAGCTAAATGGAGTTCTTTGTGGTTTGTGCCAGAGGGAGAAGCGTACAATGAAGGACACACACAGAGCCAGGTCTTTTCCAGAGAAAACAGCTAAAAGCAGCATTTCCACAATCCCGCCTCCTTATTTATTTTTTATTTTTTTCGTCTTCTCTCTCTCCCCGGTCTCTCGCTCTTACTTCCCAAATCTTTTTCCTCCTCCGTGAGAACCGAACCCAGCTTCCATAATGTTTCCATAAACGGGCTGAGGGAATGGAAATAACTAGGACCTCTTCCCATTGCCTCCCCCCATCCACTCTTCCCCCACCAGCGGTCTCTTACAGCGCCACCGACGGTACTTAAGCACACTTCCGGTCACGGGGCATGGCGTTTTATACGACTCTGGGCAACCGGCAGAATATATATTTTACACGCTGGACGCAAAAACCTTTATTCATATATATATATATATATATATATATATATATATATATATATTTATATAAATATATATATGTGTGTTACTCTACTTCATCAGGCATCATCAGCGCCGCTTTCTCACTGCACTGCAGGATTATAGTGCAGAAATTCTTTTGTTTTCCTTCTTTTATTCTATTTATGTCCCTCCTTTTATTCTATTTATCCACGGCACATCCTTCAATAAAGCCGGAATAACTCGTAAACGTACTCCTCATCTGACAACATAACCTGTAACTCATTGCACCATTGGCTTAGATCGTATTTACTCTTCTGTATCGGACTTATTTTTTCATCTTCTATTTACCTGGAGAATCCGGTAGGATGTTATTTTGTCTTTGCTGTTTGCTTTGTAAGCGGGATAATTCCCGCTTTTTGCGTGGATTTTTATTGAAACTTTGGAAAAAGGTGGTTCCTGGTGGAGGGGAAAACATTTATATCCTTGTGTCAGATAATGCAGATAAACAGGAAGTGAGTGAAAGTGAAATAAGATACAAACATAAGTGGTAAAAATAGAGTTCATCAGGGAAAAAGACGATGTTAGAAGTAGAAACCAGCTGCATCTCAACTAGTCCTCGTGAATTCGGTTGCGGCCGTTTCTCTCTCAGCTGTGACAATGTGGTCTTTGGAGAACAAGGAGTTTTCACTTAATCAGACTTGTTCCCTTTGGAGACCTTCATTAATTACAGGAGGAAGAAACTGCAGTGGAACAGATGCCAGGGTCCCGGCCTTCTCTCCACTGCTTGTGTTTCTCCTTAATGTTATTTTGGTATCCAGACCCCCAACAATAATCTGAATACCATCTGTTTTTTTCTTTTATTTGCGTAGATCAGAATCACCCCTGCCACACATACATTGTGTCAAGATGTCGGTACATACGTGAATGAAAGCGTTAACCGGCTTCTTCTGTGTTTGTAGCATTGGCAACTTTGCTCGTAGCTCAAAACGACTTCCTGCGTCAACTTTCCTCCTCTTCTTCTTCGTAGCCGCTCCATCCACCAAAAGGGAAGTTTCTTACATATCCGGATTATATCTTCATGGTTTATGAAAGATCAGGTGCAAAACTGCTCAAAAACATTTTTGTTTAGCACCTAATTACTGAAGACATCCTCAGTGTGCAAGTGATGATGATGATGTCCGTAGATGAATGTTCTAGGAAGAAATATTTCTATGTTTTTTTTTTATTTCTTTGGGACATTTATCAATTAAATATCTAAAACATTCTCAAATTACCATGAAAAACACATTTCCTGACTTATAAAATGAATTTATAATGATTTTTTTTAATATAATAGTCCATTTTAATTGGATAACCTTTTAGTAAATAATGTTTTGACCCTTATTCCACTTTTTTTGGTTTGGTCAAGTTATAACATTCTTTTTTAGTAAGTCCTCAGATGCTTTTACATGCAAACAAAAAATCTTATTTATCAGATTGGACTTTCTCAACAACCACGGTGGCCCCTCTGACCTGTGGTGTCCCCCATGGCTCCATCCCTGGCCCCTTACTCTTTGGCATATTCACATTACTAACAGGTTCGGTCAAGTGGTACGGATTTTTCAATCAATCGTGACTCAAGATGTTCTCAAGCGACAGTTGAGCTGGACTTTAAAAGGGTTAAGTCAACGTTTTGCGCTGGTTTAATTCAGAAAGCAGAAAAGTGTCCCGTGTAAACCCACCTAGTGTGTCATTTGCCGGTAAAGTGGATCAGTCAGAACGGTACCATGCCCCCCAAGTAAGGGAAAATTCTAGTCAGTTTAAACAAAACAAAAATTGGAAGCATGCTTCCTTCTCCTGTCAATCATCTTGTAATCACTAAGATTTATCAGGCGACGCATTATTGGATCCCGACGCTAAGTGACAAATAATCTCGCCACCTCTTGTAGAATATTGATTTTGTCCATTTGTAATGGTGTTTGTCTTGTTTGTGCTTCTAAATTCTCCAAATCACCTCTCATCTCTCTGCCGCTCAATATCTCTCCCTCTCTCTCCCTCTCTCTCTCTCCCTCTCTCTCTCTTTCTCTCTATTTCTCTCTATTTCTCTGTCTCTTTCCCCCTCTCTCTCTCTCTCTCTCTCTCTCTCTCTCTATTTCTCTGTCTCTTTCCCTCTCTCTCTCTCTTTCCGTCTTTCTCTCCCCCTCTCTCTCTCTTTCTCTCTATTTCTCTGTCTCTTTCCCTCTCTCTCTCTGTCTCTCTCTCTATTTCTCTCTGTCTTTCCCCCCTTCCCTCTCTCTCTCTGTCTCTCTCTCTCTCTCTCTCTCTGGGTTTGAGGCAGACCTGCTGTCACTTAGAGGACTTCCAAATGCAGAATAAAGTTGCCTGGCAACAACACAGAGCATGTGAAGCCACTGTTTACCCTCGCCCCCCTCGCCTCATGTGCTGCCCCCCCCCCCCCCTTTTTGTCCCTCACTCTGCTCCTGACGGGTTGGCATTGAAGGGCCAGAGGAAGAGGCTCAAACTGATGAATCCAGACAACATATACAAAACATGCTGTAAGGAGGAGGAGGAGGAGGAGGAGGAGGAGGAGGGAAGGTGGAGAGCGAGGCTTGAGAAGGCTGGGAGACGCTCTGGGTGATTCAACGGACAGGGATGTGTCGGCCTGTCGTCCGTCAGCTGTTACCTCCGTTCCTGCCTGCGGGAGGAACCGGCCGTTTTCCTTCAACACTTTTTTTTCTCCCACTCTGCATAACTTAAGGAGGAAGCTGTCTTAATACTGTTTTCAGCAGAGCTAAAAATAGAGGACAGAAAATGTCTCTCATGCCTGGCGTTCGTCACGCCCTCATAAAAGGGGGCTAAATATAAGTGGATACAGGTGCCATTCTTGGTTGATTATCGTCCCCCTGGTAGAAACAAGTCTCTCAGATCCACAATCAGCTTACTTACTGAGAATAAGACTTACCTGGTCTTAAAAAAAGTCCCCCAATGCCTTGTGTTTGATCAAGCAACCCCCTGATTGAACTCTTCACATTAGACGTGAAAGAAAAACTCCCTGTAGTGGATAAAGTGTGAACTTTTAGAATCAAATAGGACGTATAAAAGATAGATCTGCTCGAGTCGATCCACACGCACCAGATTTGGACCAAATCGGATCACTAGTTGATATATTATGACCCTAAAATGTTTGAAGAAAATGCTCCCCCTAGTGTCGGAAATATGCAACTGACCTTTCTCAATATTCTGTCCCTAGTTTCCGCCGGTACCCGGGAAGTCTGCTGCCAACAGCACCAGTGAGGTTACTTGCCAACCAAGCCCCAGCGGATCCAGTTTGGAGATCAGGTTGGGCATATTTGATTTAGTACAGGCTTTAGGTCGGATACCCTTCCAGAACTCTTCCGGTTCATCCGGGTGTTTTTTTGTTTTTAAAAAGAAAAGCTCCCTTTAGCGAGAATTACATGAACCTTTATGGTAAAATAATGATATAAGTGTGTTAGATCTCCTTGTGTCGATTCATGGGCACCAGGTTTGGACTAAATCGGATCGACGGTTGAGAAATTAAAGCCCGAAAAACGTTTGGAGATGAAGCCCCCCCTTTTTTGAGGGGGGGGGGGGAATGATTATGAAGCGAGTCGAGATAGCTTCCGCTACATTAGGAGCGGCTTTAGCTCAGCTGGTGGAGCATATTCTCCCACAATTGGAAAATTGGGGGTTTGATCCCGGCAATCAAAGCTACATGCTGTGGGGTCCTCGAGCGAGACCCTGCTGATACCCCGGCTGCTTCAGAGGGGCTGGGTTAAATGCAGGGAATACATTTCAGGAGATTGTACTGCTTAATAAATAAAATATACATTGTCATTATTGATGAAACGCAGTGACTGTTTGTTTGTCACCTTTTATTGAATTTATTAAAAATAATTATGGATTTAATTAACTTTAAAGCCAATTGACCAAAGCAGCCTCATTAAATGTACTAAACTAATGATTTGGAGGTGAAGTACTGCAGTGTAGAGACTAGCGACACCTTTTCTCATGATAATTTTTTTTTGGGGGGGGCCGGTACTTATATATGATTCGTTTTTGATCCTCCCCTGAGGACCAGTGGGCTGCCCCTTTGAAGGAGCAAATTGGGTTCCCCGGGGGAAGGGGGCACCTGGCACAAAGCTTGGAATCATGAAGTTAAGTGCTAGAACGACTCTGGAAACTACAAAGAGGAATGGCTGTGAGGAATCAAAGATGGCCGCCGGGGTCACATGGAATGTGGATAACAAAGGAACATGGGGGATGTGGCGGGCGGGTGTGAACACGAATGAAGTTCACTCTTCGAGTAGGGTTAAAGGTGAAAGCCAATTTGGGTAGGTGAAGGTGCTGCGTTGGCAAAAGGGGAGAGTTAGGGGCTTGCACGTCCCAGATGTGGGTCCCAACGAACATTAACTCACTTTTCAGAGCATAGAAAGAAATATATAAAGTTCACTTTAAGTCTAGAGAACACGTTTCATAAACGTCGGTACACCAGGAGGAGGGGCTTAGCATTGAGCTGCTGAGTTAGCGGGTTATACTGTTGGTTAAAGGTTAGCCTGGCTGGAGGAGTTGTGGAACCAGTATCAAATGTGTCGACCTTGTTGTGCAAATTGGACGGCGTCAGTTGCTTTGTTCTTCTTCCTTTCAGTTAACAACTCTGTGCTGCGGTTGTTTGGTGTAGAAACAGGCTCTGGCAGCAGCGCCTCAGGGAGAACCGAACGGTGTGTGTGTTTCTGGACAGGACACACAAACTTTAGTGAGGCGGGGGAGGGAAGGCAGAGGTTCGAAACGAGGTGCTACCTCTTGCAGCCCAGGAGAAAAGTAGGATTGGGTGAAGAACCCTGATTTTGATGACCCGATGACATCATGGGTCACGTTGTCACAGTGAACAATGGTAGCTAGAGGCTTGATCAGTGGGCTGAGTTAACATCCACATGTGAAGAACCAGGGAGGACTGTGGGAACCTGAGTTCATTCATGGACACGAGGCCCGTATATTTGTCTTCTCAGGGTTGAAGGAGAAGAGTCACGCTTGATTTCCAGACCAGAGAATATCCATTACAGCGATTAAACCACTGCCTGACCAATCACAGCTAGGGATGTTGGGATTAACCATTTTTTCAATTAACTAGAGGCGCACCGATTGATTGGACCGACCGAGCAGTTCCAGTTTGGCCCATTCCTGGCCGTCACGATAGTTCATGTAGCAGCTCCAGCTACTTTCCTTCCATAGTGTCGATTTATAGTGAAACACCGAAATCTGATATCTTGACATTCCTCGTGACGACGGCCTGTGCACTTATTTCCGGGATACAGTCCAGACGAGTATAGTCAACGTTTAATAGAGTATCACTAATCCGCAACAGATAGCAGATGGTCAAAATGAAAACTAAACGTCTGGAGGAGCAGAAGGCGAAGAGCTGGACCCTCGATGCTCGTCTTCATCCGATGTTTGAAGTATTTCTGATTTAGTGCAAGTGATTTTTCATTTTGAATATATACAAAATGATTGATGGAAGGTTTGTCTCATTGTATAACCATAAACGGGCCTTAGAGCTCGCTGTAACATGTCTTTGATGTTGGTAGCGGGGGGTTATGGGCCGCCTATTGTTTTCAAGTCAGCCCTGCTAAGTCACTTATCAAACTAGAACAGAAAAAGAAATGGGACAAAACTCCGCAATCATCAGACCCATTGAGTCACCAGAACCTTTGTGCCGTTCTTTTGTGACATCATCCGGTACCACTTTACAATAAGAATACCTTTATAAAGCATTTTATAATTAGGGCTTCAAACTAGGTTCTAAACACTTTATAAGGCATTAGTTAATATTTATAAACAGCTTATAACATAGATCTCATTTTATAAATGTGGATCACTATTTGGCAATATCAAGTTAGCAATACAGATAAGTGGGCTCACTTTTTGGCAAACATCATGTCCCTGATTTTCTTTATATCTCATGAGTTATAACAGGTTATTGAGTAAATTAGGTACAAGCCATTTACAAATCCTTAATAGTAATATTATTAATAATAATAAGCCTTTATTTATCTCATGCAAATAGTACAACCTAGCAAAATATATTTATTATTTAATATTGTAAAGTACTTCCCATTTTTCTTTTAAATATGAATGAAACAAATGAAAACTTAATTGTGACAAGAATCGGATGACTCAGTATTTGTCCTGAAAACAGTTGAATCTCTTCACAGTGTTTAGAGATGACCTCTGAGCGATCTTCCTTCTGGCTTAGGAATGTTTTGTCCATTTGTGTAACGACTAGCCTTTGTATTTGAATTCCCCTTCAGGTGCAGTGGTCCACGGGCGAACGAGGAGTATTTGTGGTACTACGTTTTCCTCCACTGGCCCTGCTGCACATGTGTGTTAGCCGATGAATAGTTTGTCTGTTTGCCGGGGTGCAGAGACAAGAAGGCCAAAGTGTTACCTCCTGGGGCTTCCCACTCCCCAAATAAAACTCTTTCCTTCCCCTCAAATCAGAGCGGGGAACCTGCCCGCAGAGGCTGGATCAAAGCACATTGTGGCGCACAGACCTATACTTGCCGCCATTCATTCGGCTAGATTAAAGTCTGTCATTTCCTGCTATTAACCTGCTCCTACCTCCAACCGGAAACGCCGAGCAGAGCCGTCATCAGGAAGTGGTTAGAATGACACCGTTTAGTGTTTTTCCAATTAAGTGCTCTTAAAGTCCATTATGTCGTACTGAGAGAGAAGACAGATCTGTCATCACAACTCCTGACCACAGTGTTGATCTTAATTTAGCCTCAGAGGAAAGTTGACTCGGTCCAAAAGGACTTGATTTATAGTCTTTGAGCATTTGAATCATTTTCAGTTCTTCGCCCATAAGACTGTTTGTTGGTCGTAATGATATAGAGTTAGTCCGAGTAAAACCTCTCTGAGGTACCGACAACCCCCTTTCCTCTCTCTCGCCCACTCTCTCTCCCCTGTGAGTTAAGAGGTAAACATGAGATATTAAAAAGCCATTTTTGTCATTAAAAGCAAAATAACAGATAAAACTGCCTCGATCTCATGACCGACGCTAACCTTCTGATGAAACTCGTCATCTATTGGTTGTTTTAGCGCTCGTCACACAACTGTTGGTAGCCCTTCCGATTGATGTGTATCGCTTAGATCGCCGATCATGTGAACCACACATGTCAAACTCACGGCCGTCAGAAAATGACTTATTTCTATGAAAACTTGCCCGATGGTGTCCAGCACAAACGACACAGATACTACAAATCCCAGAATTCACTGCGATAGCCGGCACATCACTCACGAGCGCTTCTCCCTGCTCCTCTGTTGCGCGATATCAGCTTTTGTACAGTCACTCTAATAAACCGTGACTTTAGAGGAAGTAGGTTCGTATTAGAAGCAAATACAAAAAAGAACGATGATAATCAAGCAAGAATAAAAAATCGTCCAATCTGAGAGAGGGTGTGAGTTCCGGGAACAGAAGGCGAGATCAGACGCACAATGTTCTTCCATTGTTTATAGCGTACGACTCAACACAGATCTAAACAAACCGGCGATGCCTCTTCTGCTTGTGTAACGCTCATCATCGCGGCGGGATCCCTGAGGGGATGCGAACATCAGCCACGACTCTTCACTTACTTCATTTTATGGTGGAGGTGATCTCCAACGTCTAGCATCAAACACACAATAAACTGATCAAACACCTCATGACGGCTGAAACGAGTTCAGGCCCTGTTTGCAATGTAACAAAAAAAAAAGAAGGAGATTTTCCTCCACATTCATGCAACAATTTTGTGAAAACATATTCCTGCACTCAGATTAGCAAAAAAAATGCCAAAATACAAATTCCAGGTTGATAGTTGGCGATGTAAGTTTTTAAAATCAACGCTACAGAATAACATTATATGACAGCCTGGTGAGTAAACAAAGAGAGGGTTTTCAAAAGAATTCCTTTATTTTTCAGTTAACACGGAAGTTCCTATCAGCGTATTTAAAAAAAAAAATGGAAGCCGGAATTCCTATCCGGCATGAAAGCTGTGCTACTTCAACAGTGGCTGTGGCGACCCCCCTTATCAGGAGCAGCTAAAAGAAGACGTTTGCATCTGCAGGCCCTACAAAAAACCGTTGGTATTTGAAAAGGTCAAAGTCAAACAGCAACAAGAGCTTCTCATCTTTTGAATAAAACAAATAGGAAAAATAAACTAGAAAAAGCATTTGGAGGCTTAAAACCTCCGCCACGGCATAAACGGTACCCGAGTAAACATTACTGTTATCAGAATCAATCATCTGGCTTTATTTAGGAAGATTTCATGCAGATTTCTCCATTAACTCCAACAAACTCTCACAGTATCTCACTTCCAATCCCGTAGAAACATCAAAGGAATCAAAGGCACTCTTTGAAACAGAGCACCAAACTCCACCCCCCGAAATATCTTATTTAATTTCCATCTGTATGATTACATTTTTTTAATTATATGTTATTTTCATTGACATTATCACTTTTCAATTCTTCTTGAGTGGCTATAATGTTAACATTTCCCCTTTCGGGATTAATGATGTTCTATCTAATCTAATCCAAACTAATCTAATCTAATCTAATCTAATCTAATCTAAACCAACGAACCATAAAGTCAGGAAACAAAAGCAGGGCCCCACCAGCCCCTCTATTCATATGGTTATCTCTATTTGCTTGAATCCTCCTTGCTGACATGGCAGCACTTTGGTTTTGTAAAGGTGGGTGTGGCTGAAAAACGATCAGTTGCCCTTAAAGGCATTTCCATGAGCAACTTGTTTCACCATCTCCAGGCCAGTCAACCCTTAGAATGAAGGATACGAAGGGCAACAGCAGTCAGCCGACCATAACGGGCTAAACCGGGCGAGATACCGACACGAATCAGCAAACGGTGGTGCAATCATTCATCAACTAATACCTTCTGACAAGAAGAACCACAAAAGGCCAAACTCAACAAACACTGTCACCAAGTAAATCCCCCAAAGGCATGTCTCTGACGCTCTTAAGCAGCTTTAAGTTAACGAGCTTGTACAATATACATTTGTTAGAAACACATTGCAAAGAACGTAAAATGTTATTTAATTGTTTTTATCTGCAGTAAATATCAAGTTATCTTCCTCTCAATATCACATACTCGTACTTTATTTTCTACATGCCGATGGCTCTAGTCCTCAGCCATCCTAGAATCAGCTGACTACTTTCACACACACGTCGATTTGGTCATATTACTACGTCCGATTTGTCAGCACTTGGAAAAGATGAAGACTATTTGTATCCTGCAAAAAAAAGTCTGGGATATCGCGGAATCCGAATCGTCGCAAACTCAAAAACTACCTTATGGGTCATCTTCATATTTGGAGCCATGATTTCTCAACCGTTGGTCTGATTTAGTCCTGATTTGGTGGATATGATCCGACGCGGGGAAATCCATCTTTATTTTGTTTGGTTTTTTATCATATTTTACCCTAATTATTCATATTTTATAAACTAAGGGGATTTTTCTACAAGAAAAAATCCCCCAAAAAACAAGTTTTCTGGACTTTCATGGATCATTTTCATAATTTATAACTACATAGACCTTAGAGTGAGGAAGAACTGGATTCATTGGTGAAAGGTTGGTTGTGTTTTTAGGATAAAGGGGGGGGGGGAGCTTTACCTCCACATTTTTCCGGCTATAATTTCTGCACCGCTGGTCAAAATTGAGTGCAGATGAGTGGACTCATGAGATCTAGCTTCATAATATCATATCTTACTCTAACCACTTACATTTTGCCCGCCTGTGCACGAAATACCGTGCGCAGAACTTTTCATTTAGTTTGAGGAATTCCGTCAGGGTTGACTGCTTGTACAATATAAAAGATAAGGGACTTTTCTTGGATTTTTCCTTGCTATCGACACAACAGCATAGACCTTTTTTTTTTTTTCATTTAATTTCTCCCTCTCATATCCATCACTGCCCCTGCCCTCCCTCACCTCCCTTACCTCCCTGCCCTCCCTTACATACCTGCCCTCCCTTACCTCCTTTCCGCCCTGGCCTCTGCTGAAGCTAGAAAGATGCCGGCTCAGCATATGGCATGTGGCTAGAGGGATTATCAGTTTTGAAAGAAGGGCAATTCCCCCCGCGACGGCGACTTTCCCCTCTTATCTCTGTGTATGTAGAATGTTCACGCCGGCTTTTTCTGTTAGTGGGCTGGACTTTTGTGTCGGGCTGTAGTTAATGGAACAGGGAATTCATAAGTGGATTCCTCCATCTCTTGCCACAAATGTCAGCCATCGCAAGAAACTTGGAAGGTCAGTGTCTGAGCATCTTTTCCCAGGAACAATACCCCCCCCCCCCCTCCTCTTTTCTCTTGTCCTTCCTGTTAGCCCGAGAAGTTTTGAATGTCACGGTCCACCCCCTCCCCCCCCTCAATCTCCAGCAAAATCACCCCGTCCCCTCCCAGCTCCGGCACCTACTTTCCCTTACATATGGTAATGCTGCAGTTACATTCATTCAGTTGGTGGCTTTGTCCCGGGGGAGGGAGAAGGCCGCATGCATTAAGTGGCAGCTGTATGCATTTTGCTAAATTGACCCTCCAATGGCTGACAGACTTGTCCTTATCTTACTCTCTCCTTTCCACTCCCCATTTTCTCCCCAGAGTAGTTACTGGGCGAAGGAAGCGGGAGGAGGATTTGTTTCAGAGGACCTCTGTTTCAAAGACTGGCAGCTTTCTCTCAAAAGTGGCTGATGGATTTGCTGTAGTTGGATTACGGTGCCACAGTGGCGCTCCGGGCTTTGTGTCCCGTGCCGTCAGGATTTATGCTTCTGTTGAAAAAAGGAAAAGAAAAAAGGACTTCCTCGGTCAGGTAAGCATGACAACGGATTTCTGATGTTGGACCATGTTGAGCTCACAGGGGCTAAAAAGGTACCGATGGAATGCGGTGCGTGTCAGAACCAGTTTTTGTGAGTGTGTTGGGCAGACGGTATAGCAAGTTCTTGAAGGGTGAATAAACAAGCGATTGATCTTGCTTACATGTGCTTGCCATGTCCTCCATATGGGGAGGGTTACCCCTGCATTCTTGGGCGTACTTTGGCTTTGGAGCGTTGCAGTGAATTTTCTCATGGCATTAAACGGCAACGTTTGAATTTGACATCACAGTTACAGAGTATGAAGCGCAGGAATTATGAATTAACGATTTGAAACTGAACTTACTGACTCGTAAGTTAATCGGCTTCCAACCTGCTGAGCTTCTAACTAGCGGATGTTCTACTGCTGTGGAAAGAAATACTGTCTTTCCCTCACCTATTACTCAAAATAACAGGTTTGACGTGTTTACAGATGTAAACAACGTGAGTTCATTTACAAGTCAACGACTACTTAGTTGATAAGATCTAGAAATTTCAAAATCATCCTATGAGGCAAAAAATGGCAACTTGTTGGACTCTTCACACGTTATCGTGTTTTTCCGTTTTAGTCGTTTTGCAGATGACCTGAATAGTGGACAAATTAATTATGAAATGTTCCACCCGAGAATTCCACTTCGGCCTTTCAACTGTGCCGTCTTGAGGGAACTTCACGAAACTTAAGTGTTTCCACAAACTTGTTTGAGTTATGCTTTATTTTCTTATTTTGATGCGTAAATCTATGACTTCTGTGACTCTACCGGTTTTTCATGAAGCCCAACCGACTCTACATCGCACCAATATATAACAGTGAAATGTTAATGAACAAATGTTACGTTATAAACGTTATAAACGTTATCCGACGTAATGTTTCAGCAGAAACTCCTCTTCGTCTTTGATTCATTCATTCTTCGTAACCGCACAATAATCGGGGCTGGAGCCTATCCCAGCTGTTTAATTACTTAATTCATTGCTCCATAAGAATGAAGTTGATGTTTCCGATCCAATTTGCTGTTGTGGAATTATGCATAAGCGTTGATTGACGATCATAAAACCTGCTTTTTCAAAGTTTCGATCAACTTTTCAATTTGTTCCCAGCTTCTTCTTTTTTGTTGTAAACTTCATTATTTCTTACTTTCCCGCTGCAACATTAAAAACAAACATCTGCTGTGGTAAAGATCATTAAATACCGCCATCACGCAGGTGGGTAGCTACTTGCTTTGCAGGTCAGCATGCATGAACGTTACTCCCTGAAGTTTGTGTGTGTGTGTGTGTGTGTGTGTGTGTGTGTGTGTGTGTTTGTGCATTAGCGGTTGAGAGCTGCAGTTTTCCCGGTTTTCCCTGCGGTGCAGTTCCTCAGTGATAAATTGACTGCGTGGACTCTGACTTACCTCAGCAGAGGATTGGAAGCACAGATCTTCTCCGAGCTTTCAATCAACACGGCTCACGCGTCTTTCAGCAGCTCCCTCTGTTACAAAACGACGGCTCTTCTCAACATCTCCCTCCACCTTTTCCCTCTCCCCCTGTTCCCCGAGAGTAAGCTCCGCCGACAAGCTGTCATTGGTACGGAGACGCTAAGCAGCGGCGTATGGCGAGCAGGAGAGGGAGGGCCGGGAACCGATTGGAAATAGCTGGTATTTTATTCTTGAGGCCTAGTGTGCCACATCAAACCTTCACGTCCTTTCCTGTCTCCTCTCTTATGTTTGAGAAGGCTGGGGTGGCTGGCCCAAATTCGGGGGGGGGGGGACAGATGGTCTCTTTTGGAGAAGGGCCACGACACAGCGCTCACTGTTGGTGGGGCTCTGGTGGAAAAGCCAAGAACAAACACTGGCTCCTTCTGTTAGGGAACATATAGGAGCTTCAGTTGGCAGAACCATAATAGGTTCTGGGAGTGACTTCAATAACTATGCATTCATATTCTGGCTGCTTGTGTAATTTGTCTGCGGTTCTAATCTCATTTCCAATAATATAGTTCGCCACCAGTCAGTTTTTTCATCAAGTAGTATCAGCGCCTCAGTAATCCTCACAGCAACACCAGAATCTTACAACTTGTTCTCCAGTGTGGGTCTCTTTTTTTTTACCGCTGTGGATTTATATTCTATGTAGAACATAGGTAAAGGTTAGTTAAAATAGGTTTTCTCTTTGTCGTCTTGTCTATTTTTAACTCACAAACGACTTGCGACGGCGGTGTGCTGAGAGTCAGCTGGCAGGCATCGGGGTGGGACCCTCCCTGTTCGCTGGAGCCAGGAGGAGGCCCGCCTCTCATGTGAACGACCTACAACCAGATTTGAAACCATTGTGCTGTTTTATTTTTGGCTCCGTCTGTCTCGAGTTTGTTTTTTTAACGTGACTTGTAGCACCGCTCAGCTTTACACATTTGTCCCTGGTGGTTGTCTGAAGCTGCCGCCACTACTTTGACTCTTTTTCCGTTAGTAAAACTACTTTTACCTGTAATAATTTGATTGGCGACTGTCCTTTTGATGCATTACCTGCAAATGGAATTTAGAATATCTTAACCACAACGAGCATTTTATATTGGCACAGGAAATGTTGTGACACCTGACTGATTAACTCTGTTGCAACCAGTTCAATCAAAAGTGCGTCTGTTTGGAACTGAGCAACTAGCGTGACAAGCCACCGCTCCCTAAAATTCATCAATGTTGCAGCTTCAAAACATCTTAAGTTGCTTAACGATGCAACGAAGTACATAAAAGTCTCAACAAAAGTTCCCATTGAGAACTAGGCGTACGCTTTCAAACCGATAGCAAGGGTATGTACCCGAAAAGTTTCCGATTTCCTGTGTTTTTTTTTTTTTTTTTTTTAAAAAAGCTAGCCCTAGAGAGTAGAATATGAACTATTAGAGTTAAAAATATATATATATATATATTTATATGATATATAGATCTCTGCGAGTCCATTCATATGCACTATGTTATGTTTGAGAAATTACTTGCTGAAAACTTATCAAGCTAAGGCTCCCCCTAGTGTCGGAAATATGAAACTGATGTTCCCAGAATCAGTTCAGTTTTTCCTCACACTCAGGTATGTGGGTATAAATTGGAAAATTATCCATCATACACTTTCTGAATTGTATCTGGAAAACATTTTTTTTTTAATAAGAAAGAGTAAAATATGAGATAAACCAGATAAATCTCTTCGAGTCAATTCAGATCGGCAAATTTGGACGAAACAAGTCCAAGTGTTGAGAAATTAAGACCCGAGAACCTTCAGACTTAAAGCTCCCTCAAGTGCCGGAACTTTATAAACTGACCTTTTCCCAGAATCAATGCAGTTCTTCCTCGCACTAATGTCGATGTGGGTATAAAATTTGAAAAATGATCCATGAAACAGTTTTTGAGTTATCACGTCAGAACGGAGGATCTGCGGCCGCGGCGACTTTTCGGGGATATAATGATGAAAGATAAGCACATATTCAAGTAATAGGATTCACACATCCTCTTCTACCTCTGCCTCCACAACCAATCGTGGTGTTTTTAACCACTTTTTCTTTGTTGTTAATGCAGCACACTGTAGATATTATCATACTTGAATGCATCCAGGAAAAAAAAAGAATTTTGAAGAGCCTGTTGGACAAATAATGAGTGTCTGGTTCACTTGTTAAAAGGAATGTTTAATGTTCCTTTAAACAAGTAAACCAGAATCTCCAGACTGAACTGGAGTCTGTATAAATTCCACATGAAGCTAGTGAAAACATAAAGGAGGTCACACTCTGGATACGCACTCATGTAGGAAAACCGACGAAAGGACACCGACTAGAAACAACCGGTCCGAACCACAAA
Organism: Lophius piscatorius; assembly: GCA_009660295.1. Taxonomy (NCBI): domain Eukaryota; kingdom Metazoa; phylum Chordata; class Actinopteri; order Lophiiformes; family Lophiidae; genus Lophius; species Lophius piscatorius. Next base: position 123,686 of record VRLP01000682.1, on the reverse strand, counting down.
GTCTACAGCAAAACAAACAGCTATCTCTTGTTTAATTTTACACGTGAGAGCACAACTGTTGACAGATGAGGTGTGGCGAGACGACTGTTGGAAGGCGGTGACCTCGGTAAGCTCTCTAAACCACAGGAGCAGATCCCAGACGCAGCTGACAGCAGCTACACCGTATCGATGTGGTCTCTTTCATTCCAGCCGGGGGCTTCTGTCTTGAATCCGTGGGAAGCTGTTACGGAAGTGTGAAGCGACTTCCTTTTTGAAGAGATTTTTGTCGAGCGATCTCAATCTAGAAAGTCAAACAGCTGAAGGTACCTGGCGTACAAAGGGTCTCCTTTGAAGCTTCACGCATGCAAGAGGTCAGACTCCAATGTTTGTTTGACAAAGGCTGTGCTCTCCGAACGTTTCTGCACCTGAGGCTCAGATCAGGAATGAATTACTATGAAACCCAACTCTGATATTAGCCGGGTTTATTTGGACACTTTTCTCCTTTCAGAATGAAATAATTCCCAAAGAATATTCCCGTTTGACTTCTTACACGAGCGGCGATCTACGCCGACTCATCAATCAGAAGAGCTGTCAATAGCTGTGTGTGACATGCGCAAAAGCGACCAATACTGTGTTTTATCACATGGTGGGCGTCTATCATAAGTTCAGAGCAGTTTCGGTTATTGTGGTGCTTTTGGTGAAAAAAGAGAAAGAAGGAGGATAAAGGCTTTGTCGGTACCTCTGAGGGGTTTCACTCTGACTAACCGGAGTAGTTAATTCCCACGTTAGCAAACATTAAGTCATTACTGAGGCTTTGTTGTGTGGTTAATTGACCAGAAAGGTAACCCAACATCATCCGAAGGGACATTACACGCAGTAACTCGTCATCATACCCTTCATCCTGAAAAGCCAGATCCACGCTACCCTGATTCACAGAGATCTTAGGTTCATTCCTTCTCCTTAAGCGCTTATCCGATGCGGGGCGCGGGTGCTGGAGCCTATCCCAACTCTCTAAGTGTTTTATTCATGCTCAATAATAAGTAAAGTCGGTGGTTCTGATCCACTTTGTTGTTTTGTGGGAATTACACAACAACGTCGGCCTATTACGGCCCCTCCAGGAATTTATTGGACTAGTAGTTATTGTAGAGTTAATCATTTTCTTACTTTCCCACATAATTCTTTGAGAGTTTGAAATAATAAAATCAATCTCTCTGCTGGGTTAGGGTTAGATCATTGAATGGCGGCGGTGCTCATGTGAGTAGCGCCGCCGGAGACGCGCTCACTAGGGATTATTCCGAAACACTGTTTACATGCAGCAGTTGCCTTTCTGTCTTTCCGAAAAGACTCAGACTACCCCCCCCCCCCCCCCCCCCCCCCTGCCAAGGAATGAAATCTCTTTGGGAAAGAGACGTTTTCATGCAACATTTTCTTTCTGATTTGGCTTCTTTTCGGGATCTACTCGGAATTTGGCTGCACTTGTAAACCCACCTAGCGAGGGTCTACGGTTGTTTGCTCTGCGCTGCCTGACCTCCTTTCTCTTTTATCTCCCTCTAATTGTTGTTTTTCAGTGGGGTCAGTCTGAGTCTGTGTGGTTTGAGATGTAAACAACGTCCTCTTATCATCTCCCATTCCTGCCGAAGCTGCATCCGCTCAGCTGCTGTCTTTGCACAAGCACACACTCCTGTGGACACGTTTCCCTCAAACCTACTTTCTTTCCGCATTCCCTGCTTTGCCTCTGCTGATATCGTTCCCATCATGATGTCGCCACTAGTTCTCCATGTGTGTGTTTGTGGACTTTGGTTCACGTATGTGGTAACGAACGCTGTGGAACCGCTTTCATTGGAAGATTTTAGCTTGAAGAGCTAGAGGCTACATGTGTTTTTACCGACTGACAAAGACAAGATTTCAAAGGAGTCCACTGGAAAAGAAGATATCTCCTCTGATTTGGCAGGTACGAGTGAAAAGCCCTTTGATTTCTCAAAGCCGTCCACATATTAGCCGTTCCCTGTAGACCACCTTTTACGTCCTTTAATCCCTTTGTTTGTAACAATTCCAAACAAGATAAATGTTTGGAATATTCAGCGCCTGTGAAGAATAATATTAATAATATTAACTATATAAGGAGGCCATGGTGTGAATATGTCCCCTGAATACCCAGGGGTCTACTACGTCTACGTGAACGCCTCTCTTGAGAACCCTCTTGGGTTTAGGGAACAGTCACTCTAGAGCCGACTGATGTGAGACAATTAGGATTGAAAGATTCAGTGAATAAAAATGGATGTTTTCCATTTGTATTCAACGCTGATATTATATAAAAGAAGATGTGGACATGAGGACAGACGAATGGTTCCTGAGTATTTGACAGCTACTGAGAGAGTCTGTTTGAGTTGCTGGTAGATTTAGAGGCTATAACTCAGAAATTAATGGACGACTCTGCATGAACTTTTCCTGAATTAAGCCGTCTAATTAATTCTGATTACAATAATGTCCACCTTGGGTACTGTTGCGCCTTGGTGGAGGTTTACGCTCTGAGTGCTTTTTTTTTAGTTCTAGTTCACCATTTGCTGTTCTCCATATGGAACGACTGAGAGACTGAGCTGGGATGCGTCGTCAGGGAATAATAGTTTTAAAACATCACCATTATCTTTGACGCGTTCAACTGAATCACCATTGCCCCATTTGAGCCCAATAGCGGGAGTTTTGAAAAAAAAAGCTAGCTGACTGTGTCGGTCATAGTCGGGAAAAAACGTCTAAAGTCATTGTTGGACAACCTGGTTCAAAAATAGGTTAAACTAGTTAGTTATCTGCTTTTTACTGAACTCAAGACTGAAAGATTTCCACGCAGACATGTAGTAAAAGTAAAACCAACAACCACTGGCCTGGCTTTTGCGTTACATCCTTTTCAATTGTGTTAGAGACTTCCTGCCCAGGAGGATCGTCTTCTATTAACACAACACTTTCTAACAATGGAAAGCAAAAACTTTGTTGTCAAAGCTGTTGTCGTGTAAACACGGCTTAGCCCATAGCTGTCGTTTCCAGCCGTTTGAGGTAGCACTGATTGATGTGTGATTAACTTATATAGATAAAAAAACTGTAAACTTGTTGCATCTGAATCGACTCCAGAAGATCTATCACATATATAATATTCTACTCACTAGTCGGACCTTTCTTTCACGAACAATACAGTGGGCATAACTTATTTATGTGGCTGTTTAATTCTCATCAATGTAAATGTTTTTCAAAGATAACCAGGGTGGAAATAGCTCTCTGTTAGTTCCCGCATATCGGGCTCAATAAGGCAGCTGTCCAGAACCCATTTAATTGGTTTCCTGACCCCCCACTGAGGGTGTTACCCTCCATTCACAGTGGCCGTTAAAATCTCAGCATTACTCCCTGCAGGCAATATTGACACATCGGTGTGTTTCAGCTTGTGGTCTGACAAAAACACCGACTGGAGTTAGGTTATAGGGTTCTGACTGGTTCAGATATAGTCTGTTATCGGTCCATGCAGGAAGATATGGGTTTTGGCCATCAATGGAAGGGCCTCAGCGTCGGCGCTAATTTGAGAGCCAGCTGGTGGCAGATTCCTCCCTGTTGTGAGGTTGATTAGTGGGACCGGCAGATGAAAGTGTGAGGAGCTGAACTGAGTATTTGGTTTGCACCGGTTCTTGCTTTCATAGCCACAGTCGCCGTGAGCGGTGGTGCGTAAACACACTGGGCTCTCTGGTTTTGGACACACTGGGTTAGTTTTCCCTTTGGTTTTCCCATGACCCAGTTGTGAACTCTTGTGCATCTCCAATTATTTGGTTCTGTGGTTTAATTGCACAAATCTCTTTGAACACAATTTGGCAAAAAGCCTCTTTAATGTCTTCCTACACGTTCTCTGTCGCTGGAACTCATTTTAGGTGAAGATTTGCTCCTGTGAAGCAGGAACAGAGAAGTTTAATCAGACTGGAGATTCTCTTAGTCACGGCCCGCCTTCTCTCGCCGATGAGTTTAATATCTATCCTGCCCCAAAATCACTTTGTGCACCATCTGGGATGGTTCTGGTTACTCTGCCACGATCCTTACCACATTCTAGACCGTCGTTCTGGAGAGCATGATTAAATACGGCATGGCTGCCTGGTACAGCACCTTCACGGTCCGGTCTAAGACCAAACTTTGTTCCAACAAAAAGCTGAGTTCTGACTCCTGACCACAGTGTTGTCATAAATGCTGCCTCAGGGTTCCTACTCCTGTCTCAGGTCCATTCTTCACTCAGGTTACAAACTTAATGCATTATATAATATGCATTAAGAACAGGTCTAATGCAATATTTTATGGTGTTACACTGTACAAATATCTTGATTCATCATATAATTAATATAATATCTGTTAGGCAAACTGTTTACATTTCCCTATTATTATTATTATTATTATAATTTTCTTATCTTATCTCATCTTAAGTTAGCTGCACACCCAATCGAGTCAGAGTGTCTGACCCTGAATCGTAAATATCATGTATGTATCATGTCACGTTTGGTCACGTGACTTCCTGTGGGATCTGTTGAATCGCCACTGTGGAATCCTCACTACAACAGCATGTGTGTTGTGGGTCGACATTGTTTCAAATCGGGCCCTCAAAGGCTGAAGAAAACCCACATTGATTGAAATCGTTTGTATTTGAGTGTGACGTGACACAGGAATGCGATTCATTGTTTTCATCGTGAGTTTATGGAGCAATCAAGCGGTGGGCGACGGATTCTAAGGGATGTGCATGCAGATTTATTTATTATCATTCCGCTTGGATTTCTTCCTTCCTGTGTTTTAATGATCAACACATTGGGACACATTGAGATTTCCGATTGGCAGCAGACTGTCAACAGAAAACAGAAAAGGCAGGGTTAGTGCGAAGAACTCCAATAAATGGGCTTGTGGCTTCACGGAGAAGGAAGCGTAAAATGTTGCTTTTGCTGCCTGACGCTCTGTATGACGAAGTCCATGAGCTGGAAAATTGGTCTAATCATCTTGGCCTCTAACTTGAAGTGGGAGGAAGATGAATGATCGCATCTTGGCCTTAACGGTGGAGGTCGAGGCGTCTCGGGGATGAGGTCAGATCCCGCCCTCCTGCTCGAGGAGCATTAATGTGGCTCAATTACACTGGGGTTCATTAAAAATAATTGTTCATAATCAAAGGTCTGTGTTCTGGCTGGGGCTCTGAGTAGTTCCTAGGACTTGGTCGAGGCTAAATAAACATGTTTGACGTTGACCTGTGGTGCAGGGGGCGGGACAAAGTGGAAGATGCCACATTTTGGCGAAAGTCATGACTTGTAGGCAACTGATAAAAGTAGATCCATGTGTCTTCTTTTTCTTTTAGATGTTTCTTAATTCATCTTTGACACCGCTGTAAAGAAATATATCAATAATAATAATAACTGGGGTTATTCCCCCGCGAGAGGACGTCCTACTGCTGTCAGCAGAAATACCTTTATGGTCTCTTCCTCAGAGGATATAAGAATGAAGAATACCAAAGTGTGGTAGTTAGAATAAAAGTTTTTAGGGAGCAGATATTTGTTTAATTACATTGATCCATATATTTGATACCAAGTGGGCAGAGTCCCCGAGGTAGACCCAGAACGCGCTCTAGGGGACATTATATCACGTCTACCGGATTCAATTCCACCTTTGCCGGCCTTTCTGTGCCGGATTTTCATTTTCTCCCGGCGGTTCTCTCCGTTTACTCCCCGCCTCCTCCCACGGTCCAAAAACATGCAGGATAGGTGAATTAGCGTGAATTACTGTCCGCCTCTACGTGTCGACGCTGTGATGAACCGGCGACTCATCCAGGATGTACCACACCTCACGCCCGGTGTCTACTGGGATAGGCTCCAGTCCGCTGCAACCCACAGCAGCATAAGCAGTTACAGATAATGAACGAATGGATATATATTTTGTGTCCATATTTGAAATGTAAATCATTTGCCGTTTATCTGAAGAGTATTCTAAATAGGCCATGAGGATGCCCCGCTTTTCAGCATATTTTTTTAATATGGAGTAATCTTCATTTCCTGCTGGGACTGTGTTTGTAAGTGGCAGAGAATAGCATCATTGTTGAAATATGCTGGGGTTGCAGAATGTCTTCCAGACTTATTCTTACTCATGTACTGTGGCGCCAGAGGAAAAATTCTCAGTTTGTCATATCACCTATCCTGATAGTGTGAATATTAGAATAATTGGGACTCCGCCAGAGAGCCTGGCCTGCTAATATATGTCCCACAGCTTCGGTCGGAGGGTCTTCCTGTCCGTGATCGCAGTGACATTTGTCTAGGAGGCTTCTACTGACTAATGAGAACCGAGTCGGTAAGAGCAACCGGACATCATCCAGTGTCTTCTACTCTGGGGAAATAGCCAACTGACAATGACTACTGGGCCCTAAAAAAAACATTTTTCTGACAGCGTATTAATATGTGCTGGGCTTTAAAGACCTGGGAGAAAAACTCTGGGTCTCTAATCTCTGGAAGAACTCAGAAAAAAGATATACTGTCCAGCATTACAACCAGAAAATTAGTTCATTACTGTAATTAGGCCTGTCTTTGTCTTCTTTGTCCCTTCCCCCTGTTCACCAGGCGTTTCCTCTTAAACAACTTTAATGGCGATACATTACTCCAGTAATAAAGGACTGTTAGCAAACGGCTCCATCTGCCTCCCCCTGAGTTCACAGCCACAAAGGGAAGGACAAAGTAAAAAATAAAAAAGTCCCTCAGGTCACACAGAGGATTCTGCTGATCATGCAGCTTGTGGCACTCTCTAATGGTGGCGACTGAAAAAGGGATGGATGTGGACTGGAGGAACAGAGTTCATTAATCACTGTCGGGGGGGGGGAAAGTTGCCAATAGAGAAAGCAGGGGAGGGAAACACAGACCACCGTGTCCACTGGTTTACCCCGCCTGTCCTCAATGTGAAATAAAGGCCAGTTCACCCGATCCTGACCTCCTGTATCAGCAGAAACGGGGAGAGGCTGCGGAGCAGGAACATAAACAGACTTGTCCTCTGCTTCTCCGCATGTGTTCTTCCTGCATATTCATTGGTGGGAGGCTGGAGAGAGACTTGAAATAATAATGAGCGTCTAAATGCCTTCAGTTTCTAAATGAAATAGTTTTATTGAGGTTGTCACTGCATTCCTCATCATTGTAAAATGTGCATTTTTTTTTTTCCCCGCAGAGTTTGGTATCATATAAAGGCGGCTGTGTTCGGCCTGCTGGAAACGTAACAGAGAAAGTTCCACCGTGTTAAATAATAAATCAAGATTTGAAAATGTTTTAGTGCCGTACTTGCACGAAACCAGAGAACTAGTAAAAACACTCAGCGGACGCCAAACCTCCGCCAAGACACAACAGACCCCCAGGTTTAGGAAAAATTCATGCAGATTTCTCCATTAATGTCTCTCTGATTATCTCTCACATACTCTGTAGACGCTCATCCTGCGCCTTCCACTTCGGCGACTCTGATCAGCCCACTGAGCCCTCAGCTCCACCGCCGAAGGGACATCAAAGGCAGCCATAGCCACATGGTGACGTCACCAGTCCAAACGTCTTATTATTATTAAAGAATAATCACCGCTAAGATATGCCAAAACCTACCTCTGGGTAACATTTCATGCAAATCCGTCCTTTAGTTCTTCTGTTATCTTGCTTACAGACAAACAAACAAACAAACAAACAAAAGCACAGAAAGGAAAACATTATCTACTCGGTGGAGGTAAAATGTACTTAATTTGAATATGTTTGCATATTTGAACCTCCTCCACCACCGGGATTCAACCGTTATCCCGGAAACTAGGTTTTTTTTTAGTTTTTGAATGGGATAATTATGTTTTATAACTTAAAAATGTACTCCTTTTATGTAGAAGAAAAAATGTCATTAAAAGCAGATTCGTACACAAAGTCCATCAAAAGCCATTTCCTGTGGTTAAACCACTTCGGTTTGTTTATCACACTGCATTCCGTCACATATTTGAACATTCATCTTTCACCAAATGTAATGGCAGCAATTCTTTTAGACACATGATGCATTTTATATTTCCGTCTTCTTTTTAAATAGCTGCGACTTTCCAGTTTCCAGCTTGTGACTGAAGCTGATGGCAACCAAACGGGCTCAAGGATTGTTGATAGTTTGGCCTCAGACTTACATGAGATAACATTTGGGTTATTCGTAGACGTAGACGCGCATTCCGTCTGTTTTCAGTTCAAGTGTATTTGGTTTAGTCTGGCTTGTAGCTAATCTTGATACGGCCCACATTTTTTTATCCCAAAATAGTTTGACTTCCTCCTCAACGGCAGATGATGGAGAAATGTAAACAGTCGTCTGGAAATGGAGGATATCATATTATGGGCCGGGGAGCAGAACAGAAGGAAGGAAGGCGTGGGACTCTGGGCTCGACTACTTCGTGTTCTCAGGGAAACATTAGGGAGACAGTTACTCAGGAGGACATCTAGTCTCTGAATCGAAACTCTGCACTAGTTTCTCAGTAGGTGGGTTTACATGGAAACTTTCCTGCTTTCAAAATGAAATCCTTCCAAAAGAAATATTTCTGTTTGCATGAGCAGGGATCTAAACGTGAGACGGTTTAATTTTGGCCGACACATCAGTCGGAAGAGCTGTGTGACGAGCGCAGGAGCGGACCAATAGATAACGAGTTTTATCAGAAGGTGGGCGTCTATCATTTGATCGGGGAAGTTTTTTTTTTGTTACTGTGATGCTTTTAAGGAAAGAAAAGGTGTTTGTGGTGTCTTTTTTTGGAGTATGCTTAATTTATTCGATTTTTTTTTTTATTACACAGCAATGTTGGGTCATTTTTCTGCAGTTTAAAGAGGCGATAAGACAAATGTTGCGTCGATGGTTCCTCATCTGGCATTAGGGACATCACTGGGGGGTAAAAATGGAAATCAAGTGACTTTGTAGTGTTGCTGTGTTTGACATCTGATATATCCTAGATGGAATGAAGACTCCATTCAAATGCGAACCGACCAAAGTTTTCAAATTCTTCCTCTCTTTCCTCAGATCAGCTTTTTATTTTTTTATTTTTTACACTTAAACAAAAGTGACACAGCGTTGACCTAGTTCTGACTTCCTTTTTCTGTGGTTATAATGTTATGGCTGATAAGTGCATGTCACTTACAGATGTAGTTATTGCACATTATTTTGGGGGGATGTTTTAGATAGATGGATGGATAGATAAAACTTTTAATTATACCTATTAAACTATTAATCCCAAAAAAGGGGAAATTTAGTAGTTACAGCATTTCCACCATACGGGTATTCTAAAGATCTATAAAAACTAGGACATATTATACAATAGGAGGACATGTGGGGGGATATGTCATCTCCATATTGCTTTAATATACCGTATATTAGGTTGCAGTTGACAGCCCAAGCGTAATTTCTTGACTATTATTACACGTCAGTTTTATCGCCCGTTAACCTCATCAGGATTTTCCTTGGAGCCATCTATATTAGATCAAAAGTGACATTGATGTTGATTATGCAGAACTGTTCCCTCCTGTGTAATCTGCACACTTGATGGCGCCATGAATGGTTGGATCAGAATAAGTACGTGTGAGCATTTAGCCCAACATCTGCCTCTTTTTGTCTTTGTAATTTGTGTCACCACCATCTGTCGGCCCGAATCTCCAACCAAACCGTTTCTATCTCTCTTGTTATAAACCCATCATGCCACTATCTCCTTTCAAATCCACAAAGTACATGTATTTGATGATATAGACAGTCCCATATCAAATACCTTCCTCACCACACAAGTACAGGCGGGTGGTTTGATCGTGTTCACAGCTGAAGCTCTGCTTTTTGAGGAATACAAATGTACACTCTACATTTCGTAGAGGGCTTGAACAAAACCCCGAATGGTTCCCCGACACCCAACAGGGATGGCCCAACTCTAACTAATGCCATCTACAGGAGAACTAATGTCAGATTGTTGTCCTTTATGTATGTACTCTGTAAAACAACGTGATAATACACCGTAACTTCTCCGTTATCGCGTACTTGAGTGCTAATATTTTCCTCTATGTTTTTGTTTCTTTGCCACAGATCTAACCCTTCCAGCTGTCCACAGCGTTGGCGGCACACAGTGAGAAAAGACTCGACTCTGCTGTTTCCTGTACTCCTCAGACACCTTGACATCCAAATGCTGTGCGTCAATCATCGTGCCAGCTGCCGTTTTTGAGTTATGACGCCGGGTGCTTCGTTGACTCAGGCTCCTCCTCGACTTACCGCTGAGCATGATGTAATGACGAAAGGTCCCGGAAGTCTGCTCTTAAAGGAGTCTGCCAGCAGGATATGAGTATTCTGAGCCCTGTGACGGATAACAAATCAAATCCTGTGGGAATTGTGGGAGCCCCAGAAGAATACTCCAGAGTCATGCAATCAGAGGAGCTGTTTAGTAGAAAACTCAAAGCCCTCAATGGTAGCATGGGACCGCCAGCGTCCAACATTCAGGGGAAACCAGACGGAGCAGGCAAAACCAACGGTACTCCAGCCATGCCTAAAATGGGCGTCAGAGCCAGAGTGACAGAATGGCCACCAAGGAAAGACGGATGGGATGGAAGACCCTCACCAAATTATCAAAGTGTGATACCAGTGTTTGAGAATGGCCAGCAGGAACACACCGTGGAAATCCTGGAGCAAGGTGAACAAGTCTGTTTGGAAGTAGACTATACTAACAAATGCACGCTTAGTGACATTCTCAGCCACTCCCCACTGAAGGGTCTCCATCCCATCCGTCAACGCAGTAACAGCGATGTTACCATTAGTGACATTGACTCTGAGGACATAATGGACCAGAATGCCGTCAATCCGAACACTGGGGCTTCGCTGCATCGTGAATACGGGAGCACATCATCTATAGACCGCCAGGGTCTGAATGGAGACGGCTTCTTTACCATGCTCAAGGGCTACCGAGTCGACACCTCGGAGCATCGTAGCATCCCACCTATGGGCTTTCCAGAGTTGTTGCGCTGTGATACCTCCCTCTCCCCTAGCCTGCAGACAGCCGCGCAAATTGCCAGGGGTGAGATAATCCATATTCCAGGCTATGAATACATAGACAGCTCTCTCCTCTACAGCCGGGAGCGGGAGAAGTCCTTCATGAGACGCCTTAAATCGGAATCGTCTGAACCATCTCTGTTCAGGAAACTACGGACCATAAAGAGCGAGAGTGACGCCTTGCGACTCTCGCTAGAAGACGACCGGCGACCGCTTAGTTTCCAGAAATGCTTTGCACATTATGATGTCCAGAGTGTTCTTTTCAACATCAGCGAGGCGGTGGCCAGCAGAGCTATCCTGAGTCAGAGGAAGAACACCACGACTGGTGCTTCAGCGGCCTCAGCTGGAGTGGGGCCTGGATTCAGTGGAGTGTTGGGGAGTGGAGCTGGGATTGGGGTTGGGGTTGGGGCAGGGCCCGGCCTGGGGACAGATAGCGTAGCCGCGGGATGCAGCAGCGCCAATACCCCCATGTTTGAGTCTCCGTTAGGCAGCAGGGAGGACTTAAACCCGAAGGGGAACCTGGATGTTGATGACGGGGATGGGAAGAGTAACAGCTTAGTGCTGAGCTGTCCACACTTTCGCAATGAGATTGGGGGAGAGAGTGAGCGGAGGATCTCGCTCTCCAGAACAAACAGTTCCAACTACAGTGGTATGTCGGAGAGCTGTTCCTTTGAGTCGTCCCTAAGTTCCCACTGCACCAACGCCGGGGTGTCGGTACTGGAGGTGCCCCGAGAAAACCAGCCCATCCACAGGGAAAAGGTCAAACGCTACATCATTGAGCACATTGACCTTGGAGCGTACTACTACCACAAGTACTTCTACGGAAGAGGTAAGGGTCGCTTATGATGTCATTTTTGAGTTTGCAGAGATTACGCAGTGATGCTTTAGGGAGATTTAAATTACCCAATAATCCTTCTAGGCCAAATCACTCCAATGAAACAAGACCATGCATTATGCCATTCGAGTTCCCCAGTGGAGCAGCGTTTATTCGTTGGGTCAGATATCTTGCTGGCCCGGTTATTTCTGTGGGACCAGAAGAAATTAGGGCCGTAACAATAGCAGGCTTGTGTTGGGCGTGAGGGTGTAGGTTTCCCTTTCTCCGGAGAGGAGCGGTCATGTTCAGGTTACGCTGAACCTTGCTGAGAAGGTCTGATTAGTCATGTGAGAAGAAGTGGGCGAGTAGCTGCGGTGCAGCTGTTCTCCACCAGGGCCATAGAGATGTGAGGACCCCCTGGGGTCATCAAAACTATGCCAAGGTCCGAGGTTGTCTCATTAAAACCCCTATGTGACTGATGCTGAAAATACCATGGTGACCCCGACCCATCAGCGCATAATACATATCTGTTCTTCCGACTGTCTGTGGCCGTGCTCGCCGCTCTCAGCAGATTGAATTACCCATTCTTAAGCCACCCCAGAAAACAGCTGCCTCACCTTTCACACCGAGAGATGCCTGAACTTCCACAAAAAGACACTCTGCCATAAAAAAAACTCCTCAGTAGAGGCACCATGTCTCCAGTCAAGGTTAATGAGACCTTTACGTATCTACTCCACTTACAGTTTGTTTGAACAGAACATTGAGCTTTAGATCTGTCTTATCTTGGGATCATCCTTTTTTTTTTTTTATAACAAAGATGACATAGATGTACATTCCTTTGCGCTGTGGCAATGCATTCACTGGCTCTTTGAATTTGATGTTTAAACATTTGAAGGAGACACTAGAAGGAGTTATATCTCCAAAAGTTTTTGGACCAGTGTTTTTCAACCAGTGGCTCGATTTAGGGCAAATTTTATGCATAAACTTCAACTTAAAGTTATCATTCTTGTGTATATAATACTGTTTCCTAACACAGTTTTCGGACATAACGTCCTTACCGTTTTTCCCATTGAATCTAGATTTGGTGCATCATCATTTCACTTGAATAGTTCATAATTTACTCACTAGAGGGAGTGTTTTTACAAAAAAATACTGTGGACATATCTGTACATTTGGTTTGAGGAGTTCAAGTTCAATCAGGGGGAATGCCTGTAAAACGCAGTGGATTGGGGACTCTATAGGGATATACGCTTGCAGTCTGTCATGACAGCATAGATCTAGTTATGGGATGTAGCTCTTGCTTGTCTTTCATGTGTGTGTGTCTATTCACCTCAGACACACACACACACTCACTCACACACACACACACATAAACAGCTACATACTTGCACACATTTACACCCACATGAATTCGTGTCGCCACGTTAGGCAAGCTTTTATCAACCTGGGATGAACATTGATCCTCTTGATTGCCCGAAGCGCTTCCCTTAACAACAAGAGTGTTTTTTAAGCGACTCACCTCTAAATCCACTGCTCGATCCTCAGGAGTGAATGTCTGGATGATTTGGTCAATACTCTCCAAACAGGGCCACACTATGAGAGAGATAGCGCCGCCACTCAGATATTAAAGTGGTGCTCTTACCTCCAATTCTTACTGACGGATAGATTAGCCGACGTTGACTCCCTCCTTATAACAGTTTCCTCGTACTGGGGCTGGGCGATTATGGCTAAAATGAGAATGGCCGATCGTTCTTTCTGGTTTGAATCGATGTCGCGATTCTCTCCACGATCTTACCATTCGGTGTACCATTCATCATATTGCACTTTATGTACAAGAGGAAATAAAATCAGGCACTAAAGGGCTAATTAGCTCCAGCACCAGCATCCGAACCCAGCAGACCTTCTCCTTTTAGGTACAAACCCGACAAAACATTTACGACAAAGTGAAGACTAGCCGAATTCTGGAGGTTTTAAGCCATCACAGTTGTTACCATGGTTACCGCTCGACCTTTTACCCCGGTTCCTGTTTTTTTGGCTCTATGCCCTTAAAGCTGGTGTTTTTAACACATCAAACACAAACGTTACACACCGTCACCAGCAGTTATAAATTTATGGAAACTGGAGTCTTTCCATCGATGAACGGCTTCGTTAGACTGCTACACAACGTTAGCTCTTTATGTCTAGTCAGTAGACATCATAGTAATCCCTGTGTTAGCGCTTAGCTTTTAGCTTTTTTTCTAAAGCTAAAGTGTAGCTTTAGCAACATCAATAATCCCCCATGGCACAAATACACAATTCCCTTAAGGCCATGCTCTTAAAGGGCCAGGCCTCACCCGTCATAACAGCTGCTGCTAAGCTATCACAATTTGCTACATCTTCTTATGAATTAAAATGCTAGAGAATCGCGCTCCTTCAGAAATGAGATCGTATTAACGTCATAATCGAGCTTGTGGGTTTTTTTAAAATAGTTTTATTGTTTTCCCACCACAAAGCACGCTAAGGCAACTTCAGCACATGTTTTGTTCATGTGAGAGATCCCGTGACTTAAGTTACATTACACACAGACGTGAGACCATTAATTAAATCTGTGATGCCTCTTTGCGCTTGAATGATGTAATACGTGCATGTTAAATATGGAAGGAAGAAATTCTTTGGAGATTCTCTTGAGGTCGCCTTGAAGCCCTGTTTCACAATCAATTAGTGTTTTAAAACGCCTGAAATGTGCAGCCTGGCAAAAAGGCCAATTTATAATATAAGATGTAAAAGTATGAAATAAAGAGAGAACGTGCGGAAGGCTTCACCATTACTAATACTTCTTTATTACTACTAAATAATCGGTGCCACCGGAAATCACCGAGGGCACTGAAGCCATAATTAAAGACAAAAAAATTATTTTTTTGTGATTAGAGAGATCGACAAGAAAGCGTTCTGGCGTGGGCGAGCGGGGGAGTGAGAGAGTACATTTACTGTATAAATACTCTACACGGGAGAACAGTGGGAAATAAGTTTATTCATATAATGTTAAATGTAAAAACACTCACCACTCATTCAGAAATGTGTCACCTGTCCTCTTTTGGAAAAGGTGTCGGTGCTGCTTGAATCAGCATCAGATTGTGGTCCTGCCACTGAGAGACACTTATGTACACCGTCATGGATAGGACGGGATCAGGACAGGGACAGTACAGGACAGTACAAGTCTGACCAGGACAGGAGAGGAGAGGACAGGAAAGGAAAGGAAAGGAAAGGGAGGAACAGGAAAGGACAGGACTGGATCAGATAGGATCAGGACATTGACAGGACAGGCACAGTACAGGACAGTACAGGTCTGGACAGGAAAGGACAGGATCAGGACAGGGACAGGGACAGTACAGGTCTGGATAGGACAGGAAAGGAAAGGACAGTATCGAATAAGATGAGGACAGGACAGGAAAGGACAGGTCTGGACAGGAAAAGAAAGGAAAGGACAAGATGGGACAGGGCAGGATAGAACAGGATATTGGTAGACATATAGGACGTACTTCACGAAGTACAAGGTCACAAGCTCAGCAAAGGAAAAACAAAAACAACCACACGAAAATAAAATGAACCTGGCGGGGCAAGAAGCGGCAGCACTCACACACACCACACACACTAAGTATGGAGATGTGTGCCCTGAAATAAACCTGTTATAGTCACAAATACAAAAAGTAATGTCAAGCAGGGAGTTTTAAAAAAAGTTGAAAGCCTTTCCCCAGTGTGACAGACAGGAAGTCAGAGAAGAGGCGTTATTTGACATGACAGTCATCCACTTTTCAACCTTTGGCAAACTTCAGCTGATGTCCATGTGACATATTCTAGGGATGTGTTGTCAAAAACATTCCCCTTCAGTCGAGTCTGTCTCCTGTGCTGCGCCGTTGGTATTTAGAGTCCTCAGAAGTATAGGCAGCCCTCCTACCAACATTTGACCTTATGCTTCACAGAGCATTTTCCCTCGGTCCAATGTCCCTGGCACGTCAAGCGATCCTCGAATGGTTAGCCTCACATCGCCTGCATGCAGTTTATTTATCATCCAATGCTGATTTGCTGCTTTCCCCAACGTTAATGCCACTCTGATTCACAGGCCTGACATGCAACTTCTGAACCTCTGCCTCTCTCTTTGGAATGTCAGTGCTTTTATGTCCCCGCTGAGGTTTGTCCGTTTGTAGTGTGCTGAATCCTGGTCTCTCTCCCCGGCTTCAGTCCGGATTAGGGGGCGTTTGCTCGGGGATCTGGTTCTAGTATTTCGAGGCTGTTTTTCCATTCGTTTCAAATTGATTTATGTCAACACAGAAGTTATTACAGATTATGATTATGCTTAAAACTAACAGGACTGGGAAGTCGTAAGGCTCTCTAACGACTCTACTAGAGTTCATTAAATGCTTCATTATAGCCCATAATAATATGTTCAACACGTTAAGGCAGCATTATGATATGTTAGAGAGAGAGAGAGAGAGAGAGAGAGAGAGAGAGAGAGAGAGAGAGATGCGGTGCATCAGCCTCTCGATTGATCGGCACATTTATACTTTTTTTGGACTTTCAGCTAATTAGGTCCATAAATTGACTTGTCAAGCTCAGAAACTGTTCCGCTTATCTTTTACTTAACACGGATGGCAGGGGGGCATTCCTCGGGGTCGAGGGGCTTATGGCACATACCATGTACCTCGGCTTCAAATCTATCCAGGAAACTTTGCATTGTTTGTCTCTGCTGGTCTATTCTTCACATTTGTCGAGTGAAAGCAGAAATGACCTGGAGGGGCAGGTTTGGTTCAGTAGCAGCACTCAGTCTGTCTGAAGTGACGGGGCTACAAACACAGAATTTCCCACGTTTTCTGGTATTTCCGAGAGTCTGCATCTAGAATGAAGAATGCAAAGGATTAGCGTTGATTTGTTTTTTAAACCCGAGTCCCAAATCCTAATACCGTTGAGAAAAAAAAAATGTGTCTGCAATCATGCTTTGTTCTGCATTTGTTTATTCTGTGCATGATGCTATGTGAAGTATCCGGGTCGGTCATGTGGGTGGGTCAAACTTTGCAGGACTGAATGCTTATTCGTATACTTTTTAAATCCACGTCTGCCAAAACAAGTCATGTTGTAATTTGAACTGAATCGTTGTCAAATCTTTGCTGGACACCTACCGCTCGCTGTAATCAGTGTCCCGGCTCAGCCGTGTCCAATCCACAGATAATATTCAAATACATAAGTCCGTAGACACAATAAGACCTAGAAAAAGCAGTAGAGGGTGCAAACCTCCAACAAGGGCCAAAAACATCAACAGAACCAGGCAGAACAGAACCCTAGGAAAAATTCCTGCAGACTTCTGCATTAATATCGGAGTTATTGCCTTTCTCTAAATCTACCGACAACTCAAACAAACTCTCTGAGCATCTCTCAAATACTCTGTAGCCGCTTGTCTCCTGCACCTTCCTCTTCAGTGTCTCTGTTCAGCCCACGAGCTCCGCCCTCAAAAGAATCAAAGGACCAGAGGCAGCAATAGTGGCATTGTCATGTCACTACTGCAAACGGTTTATTAATTGATTTTATTTGAATTTAAATGCTGCGAAACACGTAACGTCACCCAAATTTCACGCAAATCCGCGCTGTGATTTTAACTCTTGTCTTGCGCACAATCTATCAAACATAACCGACAGTGAAAACGTAGCGTCCTTGGCAGAGGTAAAATAAAGTATGGGATACTGATAGCGATGCTGCTTCTCCATTGCTATGTCTAGATTCTTATTTATACTTTTGTCCGTTATTTGGTCCATAAGACTCTTCTATCAGGATGTAAGGAGCACGTTGCTGAAGCAGTCGAACAAACTGCATGTCCTCAGAGTCATTGAATCATTCATGGTGTTGGTGGTGTTACCCCATTTAGACACAACAACATTTTTGCAAGCGCGGCATTTGAATTAGTTATCGTTCTGTTTCGTAAAGTGCACTCACCTTTTCGGAAAACTCCTCTGATGACCTGAGTGGAGACAGAACAGACTGACCTTTGACATTTGGACTACAATCCTTCACCTGGAGCAGAATGAGTTTTGTTGCCATGACAACAAAACAGAAAATAAATAATAAGTAGTCTTAAAGTAGAAAGTGCAATTGCTAGTAAAGACTGAACAGCGAGGAACGAGTAAGAAAGGTTCATGGCTATCAGAGCGGTGCTAGCTACTATTACAGTTCAATGTAGCTAGCTTATCTCCAAATCGACTAGCCATAATTTGATCCAAATGTAAAGTGCATTATAAATTAAATGTATTATTATTATTATTATTAATGTCCATGTCCTCGTTAACACGTACTAGTTCAGATACTCAGGCTACTGTTTTTCAGAGAGGTTTCGGCACACAGGATGGCAAAAAAATAGTCAAGACAGCTGTTTTCTGACTCGTTAGCATGTAGTTAGCAAACAATCTTCTTTCTGCCTTTGAGCTTTCAAACAAAACTTTATTGGCAACTTGTCAATAGCAACAAGCTGCTGGAGCCGACGAGCGTACAGCGTGAGCCCACCAATCGTGAGCTCCTGCAAACGTTCGATTCGTACAGTCGTATGTGTCGTATTGTGTTAGCCTAGTTTAATCTAACTTTTTCTTGGTGTGTTGAATTTGATCCATTTGTGAACAAGGTTATACTGCAGGTTGTTATTTCTAGACCGTCTGTCTCTCTGCAGTTTTCACAGCTTTGTAAGTTTTTGCGGGTTGTTTGATAATTTCCTTGTATGTTTAATTCCGATATTTCTTGGTCGACCTCCAGAGCATCAGAACTATTTCGGCTTTGACGACAACCTGGGACCTGTGGCGGTCAGCGTCCGCAGAGAGAGACTGGACGACGGGAGGGAGAAAGACGGAATGCAGTTCAACTATCGTGTCACCTTCAGAACCAGCCAGGTAAGGATCATACACCAATGTACACCTGACCGGTTCTGTTCGTTGATTTGTCCCGCAGTTGAAGAACCGACCTTTTGGAAGGGCTTCTCATATATTCCGCCGAACAGTGTTGTAAGATCACGCAGCTCTGAGCTGGTTCAAGCAGAAACAAATTCAAGAATGCTTCAGTACCCCTGAAAACAAGATGCGGCTCTCCATTCGCAAATATGCTCCAAGCAACCTGATGTTTCCAGTTATTCGGCGCCGGATGTGACTCAGTTCGCCAGCCATGCAGACACCACGGCAGTTTACCAGAGTTGGTGTTATCAGCCTGGCTTTCTTACACTCTCACACATCCAAACACATGTGCACACCCGCGCCGATTAATCCACAAACTCTGATGCACAGCGTCACGGTCCCTGGTGGTACAGAACCTCTCCTTGATTGATGCCGGACGGTCTTATCCTCTGAATAATTCAGGTGCAACAGATGTGTCAGGGCGGGAAAATCTCACTGATATCCGGCACCATTCTTGGTTTTGAAGCACAAATTCCCTGGATGATATGATGTATCTGGGTCATGTTAGCATTGCAAGTAGAGGGCAGGAAATTTTATAACTCCCCAAGTGTGCCGCGCCTATTTTGCATGTAATGCTATCAATTTAGCCTCAGCGGCTCTGCTCGCGCTCTCCCGTCCTCTCAATCAGGCGAACCTCCTTTCAGAGAGCCTCTCTCCGTCAGACGGGTATCGACTGCTGGCCGTCACGTCCATTAACTGTGCAGAAGGAAAAGGTTTCTTCTGGGTGTAAAACAACCTACTCAAGAGGGTGTCCTGGTGGCGCTGTTAGGGTAACATTTATTGGCACATTAAGGATTATAATAGTCCAAAATCACTTAACGTTTTAGTGCTCAGAAAGCTTGTGTTAATTATTTAGAAAGTGACTTCCTTAAGCCTTCCAGGAACGGAGCAGCTGCTCTAAATAATGTTAAAATATAATGGGATTATGCAAACAGAGGGAAGCAAACAAGTCTCATTTTGATTTCCAAGGTATTGAAATATCATGTAATAACTAGGGTTGGGCAAGAAACCGCATTATTGCAAATACTGTGTTTATATGACGCCTCCCTCAGACTTGTTTGTGTCTTCTTTTGTTGTTGGGAGCATATGGATCGGTTACGGGTGTAGATGGATATCATTATATCTCCGAAAAGTCGAGGAGAGCCGGGAGGCTTATTTTGATGTGATGGGCTACCTGCCCACGCACTGCAAGCACGCTCACACAGCATGAGCTAGCAATTCAATTCAATTCAATTTGTATCACCAGTAGGGCCCAAATAAGCTGTGGAGGAAGAAACCCCGAAAAAAGGCTTGGGGCAACAAACTTAATTAGACACTTTCACAAAATGAATCAACCCGAGGAACGTAGCAGGTTCCAAGAAGCTAACGTTAGCAGAGCGGCTAAAGCTAGCCAGAGCAGCTTTTGCAAATCGGTGTGCCTCAAAGATCATGGAATATATGGATTAGTCATTGCTGCCCACCACAGATCCTTTGTGACGCCATAACTCAGAAACGTTTTCATGGATCATTTCCAAATATTATAGAATCATAGACCAGAGTGCGAGGAAGAATTGGAGTGATTTTGGGAAAGCTCGGTTGTATATTTCTGCATTAGGTGGCGCTTTATCTCAGGCCATAATTTGTCAACTGTTGCACCGATTTAGTCCAAATTTAGGAAACACTGCCTTCGGACGCAACTTCACATTTGAGGAGAATCCAAACCCCCCCGTAGTCCTAGTAACGACTCTACTGAAGGCAATCATATCCAAATAAATAACATTATTGACCCGCGGACATATTGACCTCGTACACAAAGGCAAACTAACGCATCGTGTTTGACGGCGCAGTAAATCACACCAGACAGTTGAATCCAAACCTTTCCGGTTTATCTCTCGCTCAGCTGACTACTCTCCGCGGGGCCATCCTGGAAGACGCCATTCCATCCACCGCGAGACACGGGACGACCCGCGGGCTGCCGCTCAAAGAAGTGCTGGAATACGTCATCCCGGAGCTGAACATCCAGTCTCTGAGGTTGGCCCTCAATTCCCCCAAGGTCCCCGAGCAACTTCTCAAGCTGGATGAGCAAGGGGTGAGTACACCGGGACATCCTTCACGTTTTCAGAGCCAGAGCTGAGGGATTCCCTCTTGTAAGCTAACATTCACTAGATGTTTTCTGGGGTATTTCACTATAATAGTTCATATTTAGTTCATATTTTACCCACTAGGTGGAGTTTCTGGAGGAAAACACAGTTTGTGGTCCCTAACTTCCCGACTCTATAAGTGCAATCGTGTCTAAATTCAGCTAATATGACTTTACAGACGGGAAATGTGTCGTGTTTTATTACTGAGCTCAGAAAAAGTCATTAACTAACATTATCGAGTGACGGTGGGATCCGATCCTGGAACATGTTGCTGACTTAGTCAGGTTGAGTCAACATGGACGGTTTGAGATTTATGAGATATTCATTCATTTTTATTGAGATATTAATGAGACACATTTAATTTGAGGAGTTCCAAACAATCCTTCGCTTTAAGTATCCATCATTTCTTCAGGTCGTAAACGAAAAGCATAAATTATATTTGGCTTTGTTCATTCTTTAATTTTTTTTGGGGGGGGAGATCTGAAGAAAAAAATCCGATCCGAGACTCAAGCCAGTGTGAGAATTCTGTGATCCGGTTCACCTCTACCTTCTACTTGTTGGTCATGTGATGAACTGGAGACCCCGCCTTTCGCCTAAGCACCCCACTTCACAGGATTAGATAATCCTGCGTAAATCTAAAGCAAAATTATGGAAAGCATTTTTTCAGTAAGTCTTTGACCTACATTCAGTCAATTCAAAGAAATATGAGCAGAGAAGCGTCTAAAACTGGTTGTTTATTCCAGAATAAATGTTTATCTTTCAGTTTAAAAAAACCTGCACACCGATATGATGCCACATATAAGTTTTACGAACCCTTCTGTTGTGTGAATATGATATAATGAGTTATATATATATTTTCTGTGCGTGACTTTGACCACAGAAGGACAAACATGTGGACGGGATTAACTTCAAACGGTCCCATATGTGGTTTTCTTATCGCAGATAAACGCCGTCTCCCGGCTGGATGTATGAAACGGCCAACATCACACGCAGGAAGAATCCCTATAAATACTCCCTGTAGCCACATATTTCCTCCGATTGGGACTTTTGACAACTCCTACTTATCTCGGAGGGGCTGATTTGGGCATTCTGTCCCGATTGCCGGGGAACGTCGTCACGCATTATCGCCGGCGGGGAGGAAAATGGCTATTAAGCAGGCGTCGGAGATGGATTCATGGTGCGGTCTTGAGGCCTTTATTTCTCTCATCTGATAAAAGTGAAAGGCGGAATGGAGCATGATGGGATTAGCAGGTGCTATATTGCTTGACTTACAAATCGGAGCCTGGGCCCGTCATTAGTGTAATTACCATCATTAGTATTAACCCGTCTGCTGACAGGCAGAAGGTTTAGATAATAAGTGACTGCCTGGTCCCGCTTGTGCACTAAAATTGCGATACGCATTTAACAATAGCGGCATGGCGTCCCCCTCTGAAGCGGATTTAAAGGCAGCGAAGATGATGTTCTCTAATTATTGACGAGCGAATTTATAATTTCTTGCCCTACGAAGTTGTTTATCGCTGCAAAGGGTGGATGCAGGTTCTTCTTTTTTTATTCCACCTGCCACACGGCTCTCTCCATGCCTTTGGTATGAGAGACCGTCTGCAGATCCAGTCTGAGGGGCTGACACGTAGGGGGGAAATAAAGCAATAAAGTAATTTAAGGAACTGCTTTCGGAGGAGCTAAGGGGGGGCTTTGAGTTCTTCCAAGTCCTCCTCCTCCTCCTCTCAGACCCCAAACCAGAAGCCCAGAGGAGGCCAGTTTTCCACTTCCAGGCGTACATCAGTATTTTTTTTACACACACACTGTTTTAATCATCAATCGCTGTTCAGATGCTTCACAGCCAGGATCTATGGAGGACCACCTAAGAAAATGGTGGAAAGCTAAGATCATGCACTCAGAAAGAGGGTTTTTAATGTGTTTGGACCCGACGTTTTCATCTGCATCTGGTCGGCCCTCTTGTTTGTGTGCGTGAAAAAGGCTTCTTCCTGCCGTGAACAGAAAACACGCCAGGCGAATGAGATTGTCCCGGAGCGAGGCCGCCCCTCGCGATATCGCCGCGATCAGATCTGCAGAGAGAGAATATCCTAAAAGCGCTGTGCTGTAACGGGTCGGGATGTAAGAGGAGACCGGGGGCAGATGTGAACGTGTTCTAGTTCCCGTCGTTCAGCTCTCCAGCAGATCCTTAGACGTGATTTTAGGTCATTCACAAATCATGTGTTTTTAAAAATGCTCTGAAGAGCAAATCGCTTTTTGCAATCTACAGACTACAATTCAGGAAGTGCATCGTTTCTTGGTTGTTTTTTTTTGGTGGACAAGAAATGATTGACCGAGTTCAGATTCAAAATCTAATTCAGAGCCTTTATGTTTGTAATTCAGGATAAGCAGAAGCAGAAGAAAAGTTCAGACTGCTTTTCAGGGTCGCTGTGGGGAACTACAGGTTTGACCAGTTTGCACCTGAGGGCGATGTGATTGTCCTCGCCATCCTCCGTGGTATGAAGAGGGGTTGGAGGTCAAGTGTGCCCATATAAGGCAGGATAGAAAATATGGAACACGTTCATGAAAAATCATATAACCTCCGCTGGGCTTGATGATAGGATGGCTTCCCACCGCAGGAGGGGGAGTGAAGAGCAGACGGCCCGATGCGGGGCGCCATCATGGCGACGGCGTCAGTTTCAGATCTGCAAGGGAGAGAGAAAAAAAAAAACATCTGCTTTTTGACGCTCCCCGGACCGCTCGCTCTCATTGGCTGTCTGGACAAACACTCCAAATAACTCTAAAATAAATAAAAATAAATAATAGTTTAGACAAGTATGGAATCAGGCCACGCCTCCTGACTATCGGGTTGAACAAGTCGGTCATTAAATCGGGCCTTTCAACCTCTTAAGTAGTGCGAAAGGAATAATCCTGTACATTCTATCTCTCTCTCCCACCCTCTCTCTCTCTCTCTCTCTCTCTCTCTCCCTCTCTTTCTCCCTCCCTCTTCCTCTCTGTCCTTCTCTCTGTCCCTCTCTCTCTCTCTCTCTCCCTATCTCTCTCTCTCTCTCCCTATCTCTCTCTCTCTCTATTTATTTCTCTCCCTATTTCTCTCTCTCTCTCTCTCTGTCTCTCTATTTATTTATCTCCCTCTCTCTCTCTCTCTCCCTCTCTCCCTCTCTCTCTCTCTCTGATAAGATAAGATAAACTTTATTGTCCTGAATGAAATTTGTCAGGGCTTGTGCTTAAATTTTTAAGCTAACAAGCTAAATGCTATAGCTAAACAAATTCAATCAATTTGTAAAAGGCCTGAAGAAAATATACGTATATATTTCTTTGTTACATTTCTTAGTTATATTTTAAAGTATTTCGTAAATAATCAATCTCCCCGTTGACACCGGTACGTCTAGCGTTTTACACCGATCGGGAAATGAAGTCGAAATCAGGAGATTCTTATCGGACCAGTGCGACGTCAATATTGCATTCTGGTTGTCGTTTGGTTTTAGACGCCATCATTTCCAGTGTTTTGGCCAAATGCAGATCAGCATGGAAAAAAAGAAGCGAGTTGAAGTTCATTACATTGATTCTAGTAGATCCCGCCTCCAGAGGAGGATAAGCTAACTATGTCCTCCTCTGCCCTCCACACAAATTGCCTTTCATAACGTAATCCGAATTTCATAATGTATTTTATTTTTTCCAAAGGAGACATAACAATGATTCCTCATAATGGTTTATTCCAACCCCCGTCTCCTCATATTCATACTTTCATCCCCCTCTGAGCCTCTCCAGCTGCAGTTGAATCCCGGAATCAATGATTCCTCTGCTTTATCTTTATCGAGGCGCTCCTTCAGAGGAGTGACTGAATTATGGGATGGTTGGGGATCAATGTTGTTTCCATCCAAACCTCTCATTAGTATTTCACTGCCACAGAGAAGCTTTTTAAAGTATTTTAGTGTTTTGGGAAAGGATTTAAATCCTGTTGCTGGCAGCTTACAGAGTTCTCTTCCATAAACCAAAGCGTTCCCGCCGTATCTCTCTCCCTCCTCGCTCCACAGCTGCTCTTAAGTTGCAGCTATTAGCTCGACTTGATTTATGTTCTGCTCGGAGCTCCTGAGATTCCTCAGCCGTTTTTTTTTACAAAAAGGTGGGGGTGGGGGGGGGATTTGGGTTCTCTCCTTTACATTTCTGGGTCCTGATGGAAAGTGGGCACACACATGCTTTTAGTGCATAATGTACAACGTGTTTGCGAGGGGTGTGATGGCGATCAGGAACAGGAAGTGATTCTTACTGAGTGTCTGTGTGTGTTCCTTGTTCCAGCTGAGCTTCCAGCACAAGGTGGGAGTTCTTTACTGCAAGGCGGGCCAGAGCACAGAAGAAGAGATGTACAACAACGAGGGCGCCGGGCCGGCCCTGGACGAGTTCTTGGATCTGCTCGGCCAGAGGGTGCGCCTGAAAAACTTCACCAAGTACCGAGCTCAGCTGGATAACAAGAGTAAGATTAAACACACATTGGACCCGATATCCACGGAGCCAAAGCCGCACCTTTAATCTTGCTGAGTGCAGTAAATCTTTTTCTAGTCCATATAT
Organism: Lophius piscatorius; assembly: GCA_009660295.1. NCBI lineage: Eukaryota > Metazoa > Chordata > Actinopteri > Lophiiformes > Lophiidae > Lophius > Lophius piscatorius. The sequence goes on along the minus strand of VRLP01000682.1, from coordinate 98,217 downwards.
CTTGATTCTACAGAACCCCTGAAGTCCCTTGTAGGTTTTTTTTTATTAAACTGTGCCGGTCCCAAGCCCGGATAAATGGGGATGGTTGCATCAGGAAGAGCATCCGGTGTAAAAACATATGCCAAATCCGAATGCCGAACAGAGAGCTGGTTTCCAAACGTTTGGGCCCGGGTTAACAAATATCATCACTACACAATATATACACATAAATATATGCATATACATGACATTTTTTATATATATATATATATATATATATATATATATATATATTGAATGAGTCCTGCTGATGATGATCCCATATCTACCAACCAAATCTCGTTACAATGTGATTCTGTAACCTATTTTTTTCCGTTTATGGCAAAAGCACATGCGTACGCTTACCATCGCCGCATCGGGTAATTTAAGCGCTCTTATTCTGAAGGATCTCAAAGGATGTAAGGTTGGACGGCATTGTGTATGTGTTCTGACTCGATCAGCACGCGCCGTCCTACTTACAGTGTGTTTCTTAAACCAACTGTATGACAGTTAGAAGTGCATTAAATGTTCTATGGTGGCTTTGTCCATCAAGAGACGCTAATGGAAGGACGGCTAATGACTCTTTGTGCACAAGCAAACATTTTTTGTCTTCAGGGTCTTCGGGGTCTCCGTCTGAATCTATCCAATCATATCATTAGCTTAACTAATACGACGTCTCTTTGTACAAAGTCCGGAGACCGTGACCGTCTTCTCCTGTGTTACAGCGGACTCCACCGGCACTCACTCTCTCTACACCACCTACAAGGACTATGAGCTGATGTTCCACGTGTCCACCATGCTCCCCCACACCCCCAACAACAGACAACAGGTCAGTGAACTACACACAACACTTCTTTCTCCTTTTTCTTTTCTTTTTTACAGCTGTCTTTGAGCCGGTTCCATCAAGAATATCTTACCCACCTTTCCTCAGATGCATGTTTTGTCACAGTGATTTCCTATCAGTTGGAAGCATGGGTGTTGCCGTGGTAACGGCGCCCCTTACTAAGATTTTAATCATTTCATCCCCAGGAGCTGGAGTGATTCTCTTTGGGCTTTTTTAAAAAAAAATGTATGTCTGTGTGCTAACAAGTTGAATTAAGATGATGTCCAGGTGGAATTTGACCCAATAAAACTCTATGAAGTCCATAATAATAAAACAAAAATGTTTGTTTAGAGTCGGGTGATGCGGTACCGCCCAGCGAAGATGGATGATTCAGGACAGGATCAAAAATCTAAGCGTTTGAAGTGTCTGATTCTGTTTCTCCTTCAATTGTATTTCAATTGGCGGGAGAGTGGAATAGTTCATTTTAATCCCTGGTGGTAATCTCTCGGCCCCTCTTCATCCCTTCATCCTCTCCAATTCACCTCCTCAACCTCTAATCCAGCTCGTTTCAAACTCGCGCTGACCCTCTCTGGCATCTGTACGGAGGTTAACTAAACTCACAGTCCAACAATGCAGGCATTGTAAATTGGACGTGCGGAATCTTTTCTTCCGTGACCCAAGTAGAACCAAAGTGGGTCAGAGCTTTTCATTCCCCTCATTCATAATTCCTTTATCTTCATTCTAGTAGCCAGGCTTGTAGTTGGGTTCAGATGGGAATCTGTAAGTGGATGTGGTGCAGCGTTCCCTCCGTTCTACCCACTCATACCGCCTCCTCCTTCCCCGGACTAAGCTCAGCACCATGGGTGATCGGGCCTTCTGTTCTGCTGCCCCTCGTCTGTGGAATGCCCTCCCTGACCATCTCAGGGCTCCACAGACGACTGAGGACTTAGGAAAAAGGACTTAAAACTTTCCTTTTCAGCAGAACCTATAACTTTAATTAACATTTCTGCTTTTTGGTCAGGCTTTTATATAGTTATTATTTTATTTTTTATTGATGCTTTTATCTGCTTTTACTTTGTAGCACTTTGAGATTTGATCCAAATGTAAAGTGCGTTATAAATTAAATGTATTATTATTAATTATTATTATTATAACTGGGTTTCAGTCGCTGACATCGCTGCGTCAGAATCTTGGCCCATCCGTCTTTTCGGAACCGCTCTATTGAAGCCAGATTGACGGGTTTGTTAGCATGGACTGCTGTTTCTCAGGTCCCACCACGGCATCTCATGAGGGACATCAAAGTATGTAGTAAAGTTCACTCCTAATCTTCTCCTGGGTCAACGGCGGCGTTCCCCTCGCCAGTCTTCTCAGGGACGCTATTTTTGCCCGGTTTCCGGTATAAACTCTGATCTGTGCTGAGGTCAGAGAGGCACGCAGCTTCTTGGATGTTTTCTGCGGTTCTTTCGTGACTTCCTGAATCTATCTTTGCCGCGATCTTGGATGGATTTTGCAAATCTTCTATATTTGTAGTTAATGTTGCTCACAGTGTTTTTTTTTAACCCTTTACAGGCGGAAGTATTTCACTCATCTTCCTCCTCATCTCTTTTTTTTGAGAGAGGAGGAAGGTGATCCTGCTTCTGAAAAAATGGTTTATTAAAAGGAGGATTTTATTTAATGGGAAAAGTTCTTTATTTATAAAGCTCATTTCAGCAAAAGGCTGTAAAGTGATTTACAGAATGAAAAACTTTGCAACAAAGTGCAAAAGAAATACTAAGAAATAGTAAAAAACAAACAAACAGATATAGAAGAAAAATGAATTAATCAATAAAAGTTAGAATAGAAGAAAATCAATCATTTATTTACTTTTCTTAAACAGGACTGTATAGGAAAGACAGAGATAATAATAATTAAAGAAAACATCTTAAGCTTTGATTTAAAAGAACTAACATTTGGAGCGGTACTACAGTTTTCCTTGGACCTTGTTCCAAATAGCTGCGAGAATGTGTAATTATCATAATTAATATATATAATTACCATTTGAACCCTTTGTTTGATGTTTATTCAGGTTGTCTTGATTTATGTTAAACTTTTTTCTTGAAAAGGAGAAAAAATAGAGAAAAAGAAACAGTTTGATTATCTGTCACAGGTTTTCACAACACTGTGTAAATAAATCTGTCTTAGTCTTTCATGAAATGCCTCTTCTTCCTCACGTTTGTCCGACACTCTTCTCCCCACTCTTATTTTTAGTTACTCAGGAAGAGGCATATTGGAAACGACATCGTCACCATAGTATTCCAGGAGCCCGGGGCCCTTCCTTTCACCCCGAAAAACATCCGCTCCCATTTCCAACATGTGTTTGTTATCGTCAAGGTCCACAACCCCTGCACTGAAAACGTCTGCTACAGGTAAACACACAACCTGCTGCTCCGCACCGACAACAAGAAGCAATCGAATTTCCTGGAGATAATAAACGGGAATCTGTTTAATCTTTCGATGCGCTTAAATGTCTCCCTGCTAAACGGCTCCGCGTGAACCTTTTTTTTAAGAGCCCCTTCATTTGTGAGAATATTAATGGCGGCCCGCGGCGGGTTCTTTCTGCCGCGGCCTCGTGTTAATGTGCAGGAATCACGCGGCTCTTTTGATCCGTTCAATGATGATACAGTTATTATCTTCAGAGACACCTTGAAATTATGACTTAGCACTCTCCCCTGGAGTGTTTTTGCCGTCTAGGGGACTCTAGTTAATAACAGAGCAGTGGAATGAGCCCCCACACACACACACACACACACACACACACACACACACACACACACCTCCCCAGAAATAACTCACGCCTTATCATTTAAAACGTTAATTATACGACATATAGTTCAGCGTTTCCTCACTTTAAATGTCGTTTCTGATTCCTCGATTCCTTCCTTTCTTCCAGTGTGGCAGTGTCCAGATCTAAGGACGTGCCCCCCTTCGGCCCCCCTATCCCCAAGTCTGTAACTTTTCCAAAGTCGGCAGTTTTCAGGGACTTCCTGCTGGCTAAGGTCATCAACGGAGAGAACGCTGCGCACAAATCAGAGAAGTTTCGAGCCATGGCGACCCGTACGCGGCAGGAGTACCTGAAGGACCTCGCCGAGAACTTTGTCAGCACCGCTACTATTGAGAACGCCGTCAAGTTCAGCTTCATCACCCTCGGGGCCAAAAAGAAAGAGAAGGTGAAACCCAGGAAGGACGCGCATCTCCTCAGCATCGGGGCCGTCACCTGGAGCGTCCGCGCCCGGGACTTCGGCCAGTCAGCGGACGTAGACTGTCTACTCGGCATTTCCAACGAGTTCATCGTGCTCATCGAGGAGGAGTCCAAAAACGTGGTCTTCAACTGTTCCTGCCGCGACGTCATTGGCTGGACTTCCGGGATTATGAGCATCAAGATATTCTACGAGCGCGGGGAGTGTATCATGATGTCGGCACATGACAACTGTGGCGAGGACATCCGGGAGATGGTGCAAAGACTGGAGGTAAGATCTAAAGAGTCTTTGTAGAACACTGAATATCTACTGGATTGGATCAGCGGGGCTAGCTGATCCTCGATAGCATACTTTTTTATATTCTTCTTTATATCTATAATGAGTATATTACAGTAAAAACACTGCTGCCATAGTAGTGGTGTATAAAAACAGTTTGAATAGATTATCCAAGATGTCTCTGGTTACATGCTGCCTTGCGTCCAATTGGTGGTGGCGCTGTTCAGCTGGCGACCCACGCATTACTGCGTTCTTATCTAACATTGCTAAAGCAACGCAGTTGTTAGCCTGATGGTCTTATTTATGAGCTACTAGTCACGACCAGATGTACGTGAGATGGGTTGTATTGAGATTATGAGGTTTGAGCTGTAATATTACGAAGTTATAATTTAACAAGATAAAAAGTTAGAACTTTACGAGAAAAAAAAGTCGTAACTTTACCAGAATAACGTTTTAATTTAAGGGAAATGAGGAATTTTGGGACATTTTTTTAAGTTATATTTCAATAATAATATGAGAAATGCAAAAATTTTGAATCTTTTTAGAGATAAACACAACATGATCATCAGTATCAGAACTTTCAAAGCGCTGTATGAACAACTGGGTTTGTTCTGAAGAAAGAACCGGACAGACTCGGAGGAAATGTCTTTTGTGGATCAGAAGTTGCTTCAATGAACTTCATCAACAGAGTGACGCACATTGGAGGCTGTGTGTGTGTGTTAGTGTGTGTGTGTTTGTGTTTGTGTGTGTGTGTTTGTTTGTTTGTGACACAGCAATCTCGTAAAATCACGTTTTTTCTCCCGAAAAAAATTCCGACTTTTCATTCTTATTAAATTCCGACTTTCTTCGTAACATTCTTGTTCTTTGTTTTGGTGTAATTAAATAATTCTTAGTGTTAGTTACATAAATCCCAGTTGTTATTTTTACAGAAAATAAAGCGCATTTTCACCTTCTGTTCGCTAATGCGGCATTTAAGGCTTTGCCTTCTGGTGAGAGAGTCCATTACCCAGTTTATATCTGGCCTTAACCTGCCTTCAAACTGAAATTAGTATTCCATCATCGCGATTGTGCAGTAAATCCATTAGGACTGTGTTTCACACGAAGGCTGTGAAGCTCCTGGAGGAAATGATGCAGCTGGGATCGCTGTGGTCTCGCTGTGGTAAAACAATCCATTCCGCAAATATTGCCCTTGCCATTGTAATTTTACTACTTACCACAAACCTTGTTATTTTACTCTCTTCATTATGTCAGCTAAACTATTTTTCTATGTCAGTCCTGTCAGGTCTCATGTGCTTCAACTCGGATTCCGGACTTTTTCTTCTCTTTCGTTCTGTTTCTTTCGTTTGCCTTTTCGTCTCAACATTGTGAGAATGGCTGCTCATAGATTTTACGCTTTCTAACCCTCCTGACCTCCGGTTCCCCTTGTCGACCCTGTCGGGGTTGCGTAGAGGCAGGAGTGTCACTTGAATGTGAAGCTGTTCGGTGAAGTGCGTAGAGTCCCGAGAGGATTATGGACCTCCTGTTGATAGCTTTCTTTGGCTCGTCACACAAAATCAGCAAAGGTGTACGGTCAAACATTCAGGTCACACTAGCGCCGATGTTGTTCTGCTCCTAGTCAGGATAAACCAAAAAAACTAAACATGGCCGCGGCCAGTCAATTTAATGGAGTGTGAGATTAGCGATGACGTGACAGAGGACTGTTTCTCATTTTGTGGATGTCTGGATGAAGATTCTTTCAGTGAAATCGACGTTATTTATATTACCTTAAAACAAATCAAAAGTTACCTTTCTAGTCTCCAGTCCCGGCATTGGGATTTGGCAGCCGATGCCTTTTGTTGCTACTTTAGTTTCCTCGCTGTGTTTACTGGGCCTCTAATCAGACAAGCCTTTTGTTTGCCTTAAACGACATTGAGCTTGAATCCAAATGCCCAAACCTGAGCCGTGCTTGACCTTATTTCTTTGTCTGCTTACATGCTTTCCTCCTTGTATTCCGTTGGTAACCACATCAAAAGTTCCAAAACCTTTAACAGACCCCAGCCTGCAGATCATCTGTTCAGCCAAAAACATGGAACATGAGCTTCTTTCATCCGAGGATTACAGTCCGCATGACATCATAGCACCTAAAAGCAACAGTCCCACGATGCTTTGACCTTGGCGAAAGACTCATATTATATGACTCCTTCGCCATTATAAACCCTCTCCCAGAATTTGGAATCACATTGGGCTCAGCTCTCTACCTGGTTTCCAGGTAGTCTTTAATTCTTTTATGAGCGATGGACACTACGAGTCCAAAAAGCCCTCATTTTGTATTTGTTAAAGCATGTAATCATAACTAGATACACCCCTTGGTCCAGATCCACCACAATAATCCGCAGATTGGTCCTTGCCATATTCCAATTCAATCAACCAATTTTCATCATTAGCAGTCAAGTAGTTTTTATTGGATCCTGCTAACAGACATACAGACAAACTAACACCGGCAGAAACATCCCCTACTTGGTGGATGTAATTCAAATTACTCATAGCAGAGTGGAAATGGTCAACATTAGGTTTTGCACATCTTGAGCCATCAAAGACCACCAAATAATTAACATGTAATTACCATACTGAATCTTAAAGGGGCCCCTCAATCCAGCCACAAAGGGGTCATAAACAAGTGTAGCTCCAGTACCAGTCTCAAATATCCGGTCAAATCAACATGTGGAACACGGAACTGAATTCCAAACTGGTTTGGTTGTAGTCCGAGTTGACATGGACCGCCACTAGCATTGTAATCCAGCAGGGTGGGTCAGAACGAAGATTGAGAGGGGGAAACAAACCTGGAGACGGCGAGAAATGAGGAAATGCAGGATTGTGGGGGTGAGAGGTGAGTCTTTAAATGTTAGCATAACGTAAAGGTAGAGAGCTAGCTGATTTGGTGGGTGGAAGGTGGATATATTGTGTTTCCAAGAGGCCAGATAGCAAAGGCAACAAGGCTAGAAGCATCGGAGGAGGGTACAAAACTGTTTTAGAAATTGGGTAGTGATGATCCACAAGGAGGACAGTGACGGGTATGACGATAGAAATTTGGAGGGAAATCGTTCAAATTGATGAACGTTATCAGCGCTTATGAGTTGGAAGGGAAAAATAAGTTCTGGAGTTAGTTGGATGATGTGATGAAGACTATTCCCAGGGGTGAGAGAGGGGTGTTTGGAGAAGACGTCAATGCTCATGTTCATGTGATGAAGGGAAACGAGGAGATTAGGAGTTGATGGGTAGGTATGGTGTTAAGGGCAGGAGTGTGGAAGGACAGATGATGGTGTACTGCGCAAAAAGGAAGGAAATGGCTGTGGTGAATACGTAATCCAAGAAGCAGGAGGAGCACAGGGTGACTTACGAGCGGCGGTAGGAGTTGGACCGCGTCTAATGCAGAGGACGCGATCCGAAGAAGATTGGAGACTGAGAAAAGAGGTGACGACTTGTGAGCAGCATTATGGTTTCATGCCAAGGAAGATTAATACCGATACGATGTTTGCTCTGAGAGTCCTGGTGGAGAAGGACAGAGAAGGCCGGAAGGAGTTGGTTTGTGTCTGTGTGGATTTAGAGGAGGCGTACGACAGAGTGCCGAGGGAGGAAGTGTTTTATTGCATGAGGGTGCTGGAGTGACAGAAGAGTATGTTAGAGTGGTACAGGTGATTGCAGCAGTGAGGTGTGCAGCAGGAGTGAAAAAATGGGTTCGAGGCAGAGGTGGGACTGCATCAAGGATCGGCTCTGAGCCCCGTCTTTTTTGCTATGGTGATGGATAAGCTGACAGATAAGGTCAGGGGGGAGTCTTTGGGGACCATGATGTTCGCGGATCCAAACGATCTCCATCACGATCACTAACCATCTAAAACGGTTAGGGATGCAAGGAGTAAAGGTGGAGATGGTGCAGGTGTTTATGTAGTTGGGGTCAACTGTCCAGAACAAAGGGGAGTTTGGACAAGAGGTGAAGCAGCAGGAGTGAAGGGAAAGGTTTACAAACATGGTGGTGAGAGCAGCTCTGCTGGATGGTTTACAGACGGTGGCTCTGACCAGAAGACAGGAAGCAGAGCTGGAGGTGGCAGAGTTGAAGATTTCCAGATGTTCTCTGGAAGTGAGGAGGATTGACGGGATTAGAAACGAGCACATCAGAGTGACAGCCAAGGTTAAAGGTCTTGGAGACAAAGGAAGAGAGGCCAGATTGAGATGGTTTGGACACGTGAAGAGGAGGGACAGGACATGATCTCAGTCTTGTCTATTATTTTTACAACGTGAGACAGAATTCACACATTCATTCCATTCCATTCACTTTTTCACTCGATCACCGCCGGAAAAGCCACAGGGAGCAATTCACACATGTTGAAGTGTCCTTACGGAAAATAATCAACCCTAGACTGCGGGGGCCAACAAGTGGATGACTGCTCTGCATCCAACTCAAGAATCAGCATCTTTAGTATCCCATGAGAATCAGGAACAGTACAGAGGAATGGAATGACCATAGCAATGCCAAACTGCGGGTCACATGTTCAACGTCCAGCAGAATGACGAGGGTTTTGCCATCTCTGCAAAAAGCTGCTATTACCGACGAGTGTTATCAGTGTTAACGCTACTTCTGACTGTCACACCAGTGACACCGCTTGACAGATGTGAGGCTGATATTGTTTGTTTCCTCGGGGCAATGTTTGAGGTTTATGTCACCAGTTGTTAGAAGCCATCATTAGACTCTGAGTGGAAACCCTTTGGTCAGCGGTCACACACACACACACACACACACACACACACACACACACACACACACTCACACACCGCCATACTTCATGTCACCATCCTTGTCAAAGTAACATAACAGTCCATCAAGCTATCCTGTTTGCTTCAGCCACTATGGATTCTGGCCATTCGGAGGAAAACCTGAGATCATTAAATTCCAGAATGGACTAAATAAAAAGTCCTAATGAAAGCATTTAGAAAGCCATTACTCAGCCTAATGAATTTCTGACAAAAGGCAGTCTGATTCATGGGCCTCATACCCGGGCCGACGTCTTCCTCCTGCTCAGGCCATTTGCATTAAGACTTTGCCCCAGAGAGCTTTTAGACTTAACATTTCCAATTTGCCCTTGATGTTTAATGCCGACTGTCTGTTTAGTTTGAGGGACACCTCACTAAAGTGCTCGGCTAGTTTAATCTGCCTTTGAAAACTAAATCTCGGAGCCTGTATTTATTGGAAAACTAAGCGGCTTCTCCGGCATCATTCACAGCCCTGTCCTCAGTTAATAAAGTTAATAAAGTTTTAGGATTGTGGCTGACTATGAGGTCTCAGGTCCCCCCGCACAAAGCGGGGTAGGATTTCCGCCACTCTGAGAAACTGCTGGAGTGCTGACAGGCTGGTGAATGTGTCCCTGAATGCAGCTGCCGCTCTCGGGCAACTGGAGACGGACACCAGCAAACGAACCAAAACTAATCTGCCGGGTGATTAAAGCTCACTGGATGCGGTGTGAGTTTTTTTCCCAGTCGTGTTGCAAGTTAATGCTTTGAGCTTCTGTTTACTTGCACTCGCCTTCAGTCCCTAACTATCATCCTCGTAAACATTCATAGCCTACAGTCGGATGTTTGCACTGCTGCTCAGTCTGGTCGTTGCGTCTCCCGCTTAAGTCTTTTGCTGTTGCGAGAGGTTAGTCTGAACTCCAGTTGAACCCGAAATGCATTAAAGCAGAAGCTTATGCCAAGCCAGCAACTGACCGTAGTGAACAAATTACCTTAAATGCAAGTACAAAATTGGAAAACGACAAACTCTCCTTCTTATTCGGACACGGGTGCTTACTCAGAGCTTTTTCTTTTTTAATTCAGATGTTATTCCGAATAAAGGGGTTCTTGTAAACCCACCTTGTGTCTTATGGCCCATTCGGATCCCAGTTCCTGCCGACAGAGATGGATTAAACAGGCTGACCACGGGAAAGGTTCTGATGAATTCTCCTGTTAAGTTCCGCTTTGATGCTCTTTGAATGAACCAAACGGACATTCATGTTTAAGGACAGGGTTTTCGCTCTGCTGAGGCAGAAGATGTGTTTCTTTTTGTAATCAAAGCCACATTTCTCTTAGATAAAATAGATATTGTTCACTCCTCACAGCCACTGTTGGAATATACTGCGTAGAAAAAGAAAGCTTGTTTTCTCTTTTCCCCATGTGGTCGGCTGCAGTCAAGCGTTGAAATAACGAATTTTTTGGTTCTTACATCTTCTGGATCCGTTCACACAATGTTTGCAGTGGCTTAAACATGACCGGTGCACATGACACAGTCAAGCATTGTTTGGCCTAGTTTATTTAAAACTTACTTTTAAGAAGCACTCAGATGGAAATGTCAATAGGAAAGCTGCTCCATGCAATTTTCTCTGTAAGGAGTACTTAAGGAGTACTTAAAGCCTGAAATATCACCTCAACGCAAAGCACCAAGCGGCGGGCTCAGAGGTCAAACCCAGCCCAGTAACCACTAGCAACTAGCTTCGTCATGCAACACGAGAACAGGCATTCAGAGGCTGACGGAGATAAAGCGAGCTTCTTCAAACGTGTTGGATGTTTAGAAGTAAGTGCATCTTTCTGGGGGGGGGGGGGGATCATTATGACGAGTGGTAGAGAAGTTCTGGACCTGCTGACTGGTCTCCCAAGCAACGTTAAACACTCTAGCTAGGGTACTATTTTTGACAGAGTTGACAGACCGACAGGTAAAATCTCACCTTTAGTTCTCGCTGAAGGATCGTTGGCTGGATATTTTCAACTGTTTCCTCATCCACACTCATTCATCTGGTGTATTGTTTTCTAATTGTGACATGGGCTGATCGCTATGACAACCAAGTCTTAAGTGTCTGCACAATACACTTAAGTCATGTAGTGTGAAGAAACATTATTTTCTATTCTTGTAGTGTGCATGTGGTTGACACTGGCAAGAAGACGATCTGTGTAGATTCTCATTATGTGTGTGACGAAACCAGATTGAAATAAATCGCCTTTTCATTTTCAAACTGCTTTAGTGTTAGTTGAGCTGAAATCTGAACAGAACAAATAAAATAAGTTCAATCAGAGAAGACAACATGTAGAAAAGATGAACGATTTATAACAACAGATGATCGGTGATAACGAGTCTTTTAGAAAGAGTAGCGGCATAGAATATCCCCTATCCCTTTGGGGTCTGGATACTGGTGGTGGTGGTGGATGATGACCCTGCTGAGACTGATGAATGACGAGGCTGATGGATCTGTGAGGACTGGGTGGAGATGGGGAGGTGGAGGGCGTGTGAACCACCAGCATGAAAGAACTAGATGGACGGACGGGGAGGGTCAGATTTAAGACAGCAGCTGATGATGATGAGGTGATGATGAGGCTGAACTTGCAGGTGTGACAGTGATTGATGGACGAGGCTACATGAATGAGTGCAGCTGATATCAGTTAATGCGTGAAAGGTGAGGATAATGGTATTATGAGCAGTAAGTGTACCAGAGGATAATCTTTCCGAGTGAACTTTCGCCGGATCTCCATCTCCTGACCTTTAAAGGTCATCCTCCATCTCTTCACTGGTTCGCTTCTCCCCAGTTGACTTTGTAAAAGCTTCTCACTGTGAATATGGCAGCTCAATTTGTACCTTGAATAATGAGAACATTTATTCTGGTTCCAGATCACCACCAGGGGCTGTGAGACGTCAGAGATGACGCTGCGTCGGAACAGCCTCGGGCAGCTGGGTTTCCACGTCAACTTTGAAGGCATCGTCGCAGACGTGGAGCCCTTTGGCTTCGCCTGGAAGGCAGGTTTACGGCAGGGCAGCCGCCTGGTGGAGATCTGCAAAGTGGCCGTCGCCACCCTCACCCATGAGCAAATGATTGACCTACTGCGCACGTCCGTCAGTGTCAAGGTGGTTATAATCCAGCCACATGATGATGGCGCCCCCCGAAGGTAAGCCATCACTTCTGTTACGTAGTTTCACGAACTACACTAAATACTACTAGACTACATTTGCAAAGATCCTTTTATCTTTGAAGAAGCAGGTGTTCTTAGAAGGCTATTTTCTTTTTACCTCCGCCCAGGGGTTATGTTCTCACTCCTGTGCGTTTGTTTGTTTGTTTGTTTGTTTGTTTGTGCGAAGGATTACTGAAAGTTGTAATGGCATGAAAGTTTACCAAAATGTAGTTTGGCGTAACCTAGAGGGGACAATTCTGTTGATGTTACGTGTTTCGCTGCATTTAAAAAATAAAACAAAGTAAGCCTTTCAGAGTAGTGATGTCAGAATGTGGCTATTGCTGACTTTGTTCCTTTGATTCCTTTGATGTTTATTTGGCTATGGACTTGGGGCTGTTTAGAGAGGTTCTTTGATGTTACTTCAAGGTTGGAAGCAGGGGCTGAGTTTCAAGGGCTCCTTTGATTCCTTTGATGTTTATTTGGCTATGGATTTGGGGCTGTTTGGAGAATTTCTTTGACGTTCCTTTGGGGGTGGAGCTGTGGGCTTAGTGGGCTGAACAGAAACACTGAAGTGGAAGGTGCAGGAGACAAGTCGCTAGAGAGTATTTGAGAGGTACTAATACCCCGTACTTGTTCTTGTTTATGCTGCTTTCCAGAATTTTCTTGGACACTCGCTCTCACGTTTGAGATTTCCAATTAGCAACATGCAAACCTAATGTTTTAGTTTTTTTTGTCACATATGGGTCGGTGTTGATCTCTGTTGATTCCTCTGGAGAGGAACTCTTTGTATTAATGCGGCTTTGTTGCCTAAAAAAAGCTCCAGCAGGTCTGCAGAGTCAACACAGACAGTCAGCGTTTCTCACTAATGATAATGAGAGCAGCAATTTGATTAATGTCTGACGCCTCGCTGCCATCGTCTGACAGCTCGCATTTGCAGATTGCTTTGTCCTAACCTCGCCCAATATGCTTTCAGCAATTAGGATGGTGTATTGGGCTTTTTTGGGGGGACACACCCATGGTGCCAGTCCAGAACTTCCATTATGATAAGTGACAGGTATAATTCAAGCAAATATTTTGTGATGAAAAGGGATGAAGGTCTTGGTGGAAATGTTTGTACTGAAAGCTCAGCGGCGTGTTTTGAGTGTGAAGTACTGCCGGTCCTGTGAAATAACGACGGTTATTCTTTCACAATCATATTTTCAGCATATTTGTTTTGTTTGTCCCCCAGGCTGAAAGATTTGTGCACCACAAATGCAATTTCCACTTTGTCAGAAATAACTAGCAAAATGACTTCCGCTGATTCTGCCTCTCATGTTTTGGTAATTGGAATATCTCCAGCTAACAATTCAAATGTTCTGCATCCTTTCATGGGGAAAGGATGCAGAACAGCAATATCTTCTTGATACACTGATTGAATTCTAAAGACAATTACTTTTGTTTACTGTTTGTGGGTAAGATTATGAGTAAAAATATAGGACTGATTTGCATGAACCTTTATCCAGACATAGGTTTAGGAATGTCCTAGAGGTGATTAAATGTTTGTGACGTTGTCTGTTTCTAAGCATTTAAAATCAAATCAAATAAGTGATTAGTAGTGATGTCACAATGTGGTTATTGCCGCCTTTTTCCCCATTTTTTTTTAGGGGGGATGGAGCTTGGGTTCCAGTTTCAAGCATTCCTTTGATTCCTTTGATGTTTCATTGGGGGTAGAGCTCAGTGGGCTGAACAGAGACGCTGAAGTGGAAGGCGCAAGAGATGAACGCTTCAGTGTATTTGGGAGATACTCAGAGTTTTATTGGAGTTGTCGGTAGATGTAGAGGCTAGCAATAAGTCAGACATTAATGCAGGAATCTGCATTTATATTTCTGAAACCTGGGGTAACTTTGTAGAGGTTTGCACTCCTTGACTGTTTTTCTAGTTTTTAGGAAGTTACCGATTTATCCATCAGTGTGGACATCATGTCGTGCATAAATAATAACAAACCAGACTCTTTCCCCAAAGGGAATTTTATCTTCCTTTAGGTATCGAATGAAAATGAATACATATGTCTATACATACATCCCGTAATGCTGAGATCAATGACATCGCAGACTTGCTTTATACATTCCATACATGGATTCGACCTTAGATGTACTTCATGTCAGTTTGTCACATTCTGCAGTGACAGAGGTTATGTTCTCTCCACATCAGCTCACATAGAGGTTTGTAGCTGCAGGGATTTCTGGGTCTTTGGACAAACTCTTTCTAACTGGAACATGATATCAGTGGCAGACCTGATCTGAAAAATCTGTTTGTTTGCGTGTGCCATTCCTCCAAACACCGCATAGTAGGAGCTCAACTGTGTTCTAAGTTCGCCTTCTGGATCTGGCAACAGAGGAGTAACAAATCCCCCCTACCCCACCCCACCCCCAGATGGCGGGTTTACACGCCTCATCTGTGAATCCAACGCAGCACCCACTCTGGCAGAACCGACACTTAATCCTCTTACTATGATCTATGATGATACAATCACAGTCGCAGTTCAGGCAAGCCGGACGCAGACAAAACAAACATCTTCCAGATATTATGATATGATGTTTGTGCCGTTTGAAGACATCTGGTTTGATTTCACGGAGGGTACCAAAGCCCTTATTACCTCCAGCTAGGAGGTTACGTTTTCACGCCCGCGCGTTTGTCTTGTTTGTTTGTGACGGCTAATCAAATAATAGGCCGTGACGTCAAAATGCCGCTACTGCTGCCTTTGATTTCTTTGATTTCTTTGATCTCTCTGTCGAACTGGAGCTTTGGGCTCAGTTTGAAGAGTTCCTTTATCGTTCACTTGATTCCTTTGTTGGGTGGGTGGGTGGAGGTGGGGGCTCAGTTTGAAGAGTTCCTTTGATTCCTTTGATGTTCCTTTAGGGGTGGAGCTGGGGGTTCATTGGGCTGAACAGAGACACTGAAGTGGAAGGCGCAGGAGACGTGCAGCTACATGGTATTTGAGAGGTGCTCAGAGAGTTTGTACGAGATTGCCAGTAGATTTAGAGGCTGGCAAGAACTCGGACATTAATGTAGAGGTCTGCATGATTTTTTTTCCTGAACTTAGTGTACTGGAGACTCTGAGTGCTTTTTCTGGTTATGCTATGTGTCCATAACAGGTGCTATGATGCTAAATGCACTAGGGTTGACCCAGTTATGGTGTTGCTAACAGATGCATCTGGCAGATTAGATGATACACCAGAAGAGTTCTATAGTGGACCGAGCTCTGTTAGAGACCCCCCCCCTTCTTACTGACACACAGTTTTGTCCTCCATAAAGCCATAAGAACCAAAATGGTCGGTCTCGGGTACTGTGAGTGTTCTATGAGGCACCGGCAGATGAAGGGGTGAGAGGTCAGGAGAAGAATCTCGAGGGCCCTCCACTCTTTTCGCTGCTGCGTCTTGGAGTTGCCGAATTGTTGCAGTCAACAATAAGTGCTTCAGTTTCTCCGCCATTATCTCAAAGGAAAAGAATTCAGCAGGGCCCTGAAGGCCTCGGTCGGCTCCATGTGACCAGAGAGTGGGGGGCTGTTCTAACAACAAAAGGCAAGTCTCATAACCGCCAGACAATGAACCCGGGACCCCTGCTGTAACCATGACAAGGAAAAATGCTTTAAGTTGGACTAGACTGAAAATATGTTCTTTTTTCCGCTTTTAAATTGGCGGAATATCATCCAGCCGTCGTAATCTTTGTGATTTGACCTGATTCACTGAGGGTTGATGGAATTATGGCGTAGTTCATGTTATTTTTATGTCATACTATGAAATTTTTTCTCAACCTTTGGTCCAATTTAGTCCCAAATTTGTTGGGTTTGAATCGACTCGAGGAGAACTGTCCTGTATAAATCATAAATCACCCTAATAGCTCATATTTTACTCACTAGCACTAGGTGCATATGAATGAAGTAGAGTAGATTGATCTATTATTTCTTCTTTGTTTTACTCTAATAGTTCATATTTAATTCTCAACTTTTTACGAGAAATACTGTTTCTGAGGGCATAACTTCCCAACCGCCGGTCCGATTTAGTCCAAACTCGGTGCAAATGAATCGATGCGAGGAGATTTATTTGTGTACTCTAATAGTTCATATTTTACTCAATTGTGTCAAACGTGTGCAGTCAAACAACCGCATGAATAAAATATGGACTCTTGATGTTTGCAAAATAGAAACAAATTTCCAGAGTATCCAGCTTTTATGGGTCACAGGGTGTCAGATAGTGAAATTCATCTTTGAACCCCCACCCCCCCTTGCTGATAATGAGTATTTCCTGTGACATTCAGATGGCCACTTGTGACCTTTCCGCTATGGTGTCACCAGACTTGCCATCATGAATTTTCATCCGGACTGAAATGGAGCCGCGTTTCTCACTTCCTCGCTAACTCACTGTGAAAAAGGTCAAGGCTGAACCAAAATTTAGAAAATTGTGTGTGAAAACACACACACACACACACATTCTGAGCCCTTAAGATTGATTTGGGGAAAAAAAGTTTCTTCAACTCTTGAGTTTTTTCACAGTGTCATGCCAAAGGCCGGTGGAGGTGGTGGCCTGTGACTCTGAGTGTGGGAATGGATTCACTTTTCTTTGAGTCCCTGCGCTGCCATCAGAGTGACGGCTCTCTGACGGAGGTCTAAAGGTCCTGTCGTCACGATGATCCACTGTTATTTAAGAGCCGGCGGTTAAAGGAGCTGATTGCTCCTCAAACTGAGCTGAACTCCTTTTTAATGTGGAATGGCATTTTTTTTGTAAGGTCAAATGTCACATTTTTACCAGACATAGCTTCTTTTTCTTTCTTTTTTCTACTCTTAGTTGGTGTTGCTCGTAGGTTGTGTGTATTCTGCCTCTCTGCAGGCTCACGTCGGCCATTGTGGTGTAATTTATAGCCCTTCACCTTTAGCTGGAAGAATCCAGCAGCTCTCAGTGGAATCAAGAGGAAGCAGGCGGCGATTTTTCTCGCCGTTTCCTGGCTTCCTTTTCTCTACGGCGGGCTGGACGGCCTCAGAGAGACGGAAGCCTCTCCTCCACCTTGAGCTTCTCCATCACCACCAGCCTCCACCTCTAGCCTCCACCGATGACCGAATGGCAGCTTCCTGCTCTTTCATCGTGATTTATACGCAAACATGAGTCCAAACACAAAACACCTTCTATACTATGTAAAAAAACAACAACTTGTATACACATGTGTATATATGTATATACATGTGTATATATATATATACATATATATACATACATGTATAAAAGCCATCACATCCAACTGATTAGAGGAATATCACTTGACAATATGGGTAGAGACATTTATACAAAGTACTTTTGACACGTCGTCATCGTCGTTCACAGTGTGTGTTTCATTTCTCTACCTGCTGCTCTGCTTGTCGGGTCACTGAGGCGGAGCTTCAGCATCATGTGAGAAACCCACCCGACCCTCTGAAGGTCGCTGGTGCACAAAGGGAAAACGGCGGTGACCTTTCCCGTCCACAGGCTGTTTTCAGGGAGTAACGACATCTGACACCCTGGAATTACCACAAACACACAGTTAATCAAGGCGAGGAGAGGTTAAAGCGCCGCTAATGAACCGACAGAGCAGCAGTTCTGAGGATTTAACCCTCTTCTCATCAGCCTTTTCTGCTGAGCTCTTCATAAACTACTGATCAGCCATAAAATTATAACCACCGGTCTAACATTGTGGTGGGTTCTCCACTTTTTGAACAAAAAAAATCCCACAAATGCTTGAATGGACGGAGATTTTCTGTGGAGGCCACGTCTGCCTGAATGTTTGCATTCATCAAACCATCCCTGAACAGTTTTTGCAGTTTCGCAATGCCTATTATACTATCTAAAAAGCATGAAGGAGTGTACTTGTGTAATCAGCATGAAGATTTCCCGGCGGGACATTGTCCATATCATCAGACTGCCTCCTCCGCCTTCTTCCCATAATGCATACTGATAACATCTCTCCCTAGGAAACACACCCATTTACAAGATATAAAAGAAAATATGATTCATCAGACATTCTCCGTCCATTCTTCTGTGGTCCAGTTCTGCTGCTGCCCATTGTAGTTGCTTTCAGCAGAGGGCAGGAGTCTGTAAGATACCCTGACCCAGTACTTCAGCCGCCTTTATCAGTCGCTCCAAACGCATAAACATCGAGGAGAAAAAGGTCACATGTTGACTCATGTAGACTGGTGCCGTTTTAACGAGATACACAATGTTATCCTTCCTCTACCTGTCGGTGGTTATAATGTTATGGCCAACACTTTAGTACCCGGTAGCTTGACCCGCCAGCATCTGGGATGTTCTGAAGCAGTAATGCCTCTCATTAGGCCAGTTTCCTCGTTCCGTACATCGACTCAGCGATGCATGCTTTATATGTATGCGCTGAATAAACCATGGGGCCCATCACCGACGGCCCCCCCGCCCTGAACGAGGCCGGCTGGTCCATGACGCTGACCAGATGTGCTGACACAGATACGCGCGGCTGAGGAGGAAGCTGAGGACAACCTTATGACACCCACAGGGGCCGGTAGACCGGTCGACCACCTATGGCCCAGTTTGATGAAAAGGTCATCAAACTGGACCCCCTCCCTGTAGATTTTAGGAAAATGGCGGCGAGGGAACAGTGTGATGTTTTTTGGAGAACACTCAGTCTGCTTGAGCCTGACACCACCTCGTTAAAACCCCCCCGGTCCGTCCAGACATGCCCACCCGACCTTCCTCAGGATAAAAGATAAGGGTTTGCATGAAACAGCCTGATGAGGAAGAGGGGGATCCCCTCTCTGATTAAGAGGTGGGATTTATGGCTGCTTTAAAACTGCTTAAATGTTTCCCCCTCGGGGTTAAACCTCGTTTGAGTCTGTTGACTGGCGACTCTTTAAAGAAATATTCATGACGGCATGTTTGTCGTAGTGATAAAAAGAACCGTTAACATCAGCATCGGCTGTGCGGCGCAGAATAAAAACCATGATGGAGGAAATAAATTCTGATGCATTACTAGATTATATCCTGCATTTATGGGCCGATTTTAGAGCCACAATAAACGAGCAATAACTTTGAATTACAGCCATCGGATTCTTTTACTTAACAGCATCATCAATTATCACCTACGCCAAAGACGTTTTCACTCCGGCGCGTTTTTGTTTTGTCTGGTGGTCATTTTGTAAGTCTGTTTGTTTGGGAGCAAAATTATTATTCCTTTGATGTTCCTTTAGGGGTGGAGCTGGGGGCTCAATGGACTAAACAGAGACGCTGAAGTGGAACGCGCAGGAGACGAGCGGTTACAGAGTATTTGAGAGATAGTCAGAGAGTTTGTTGGAGTTGTCGGTAGATTCTAGAGGCTGGTAATAACTCAGACATTAATGGATAAATCTGCATTAATTCATCCTAAACTTAGGGTTCCGTTGTGCCTTGACGAAGGTTTGCCTTCTCTAAGTTCTTTTTCTAGTTCTGGGCTGTTTTCACTGAATATTCAGTCACATTAATTTAACTTTGTAAGTCAGTGCCCAAGTATCTCACGTCCCTCGATGCTGTTTATCTCAAAGTTTTATGGAGCCTTTTTATCGCAGCTGCATGGCAGACCCTGAACCTTCTTCCCTCTTCCCTCCTCCTCCTCCTCCTCCTCAGGGGCTGTTCGGAGCTCTACCGCATACCCATGGTGGAGTACAAGGTGGACAGCGAGGGGACGCCCTGCGAGTACAAGACACCCTTCAGGAGAAACACCACTTGGCATCGGGTGTCCACGGCTGCCGGAGCACCTTTATCCCGGGTCTCCCCCACCCAGGGTCCCGAGCGCCTGCAGTGCCAGCAGATCCTCCAGCAGCACCAGGCGGCCATCCCACGAAGCACCTCCTTTGATAGGAAGCTGCCAGACGGGTCCAGGTAAATCAGCAACAGCAGCCACTCCTTTGTTATGAAGGTGGTTAAAACTCAGCAATGAGAGCATGAATTTTGTTCACGCCTCTCGTAGGGATTGACCCAGATTCAAAGAAGGGAGACTCCCTTGAAGGGAGACTCTGAGAACTTGTTCTAGTCTGATATAAATTTCTTGTGTGGCGGAAAGTTTTCGAATTATTTATGGAATTTCTTAACAAAACAGATTTTTTTTTTCCAGCATACAATATGTACAAATACAAAATAATAAAATAAAATTAGGTTTTACATAGATAATAATATGTTCATCTTTTGTAAAAAGTGAAAAAATGAAATCAGAGGCAGTAACCGTTACGTATTTAAGGAGAGTGACCGGTCTAGACTAGAAGACATTACCTTTAAGTTAAGCATTCATTTAAAAAAAGTGAAAAGTGAATTAATTCATTAATCAGGGTTATGACCGACACCAACAGGTGAGCAGAAACAAAGAGAGACACTCTCATGAACTTCAGGCTAATCCTTGGAAGAGATGCTAAGGAGCCCAGAAACGCTAAATAATAAACGTATTAGTAAGTCGCACGCACGTATGTATAAAAAGAACGCACGTTTTAATGATCACGTCCTCCAGCCGTTCAACACGACATTAAATTGCTTGCATTGAATGTCAATTGCAAATTCCTGTTCTCTGAGGTGCAGTCGCTCCTGGCTGCATTTACGGATATTAGGAGCACTAGTCTACTTTTACTGTTTTAATGTGGCCTGAGAAAGCAAACGGCTACATCAGCCCAGCCAATCACCCCGAGGTCATTTAACGTTTGTTTTTGCTTGATATTTATAATTAAAAAACAGAATTATTTTAGATTTAACTGGAAAATGAGAGTTTTCCGGCTGTTGTTGATGTTGTTGATGGTTGTGTATAAAAACTTTCCATTGGAAATGATTCTGTGAAACTACGCCGACAGAGAGGGAGACTTAAAAAAAGAATAAAGTTCATCTATTTTGAATTTCAGCTGTAATTTGAGTATTTTTCTAATCTCTTTGTTGGTTCGGAATTCTATAAAATAAGAATAAAACATCATAATATCTCAGATTAAACGTGGCCCATTAGAGTCGCGGTCGGCCCCCCGATGTGGACTGTTTGAACCCCCCCTCCCCTTGCAGGTAACCGAGAGAATACTTTCTCCACATCTCACAGAAATGCTCCAAAGATCCGATCGGATCCTTTGAGATGAACTCTTTTGATCTCTGAGCCTTTCTTCTCTGGCTGAGGCGCCGTTATCCTGCTCCGTCATTTGCATACGCATAAACGGAACATTTTAGGCCGATGGATTCACAAAGTCTGCTTTCATCCTCCCTCAGATGATGAGACTTTTGTTCCTGTCCTACATGGTGTGTCTTTGGATCGTCTCCACTGATCCGTGTGAAGCAGCGGGGGGGGGGTTCTACTGAAACCCCCACAGTTGTCATCACCTTTCCAGCGTTGGTGTTCTGACTATCCTGAGAAAAATGGTGGCCTTCGTAGCCTTAGAGTTCCCCCTCACTCCCTTCCTTACTAACCCTCTCCCTCTCCATTCCTGCGCCCTTCTGAGGAAGAGGCGGAGCTGACGATGATGACACTGACGCATCAGTCATCTCGTCCAATTACTGCAGAAACAAAGAGAGCGCCCCTACCCTCACCACAATGTGTAGCACTCCAAAGGGAGTGAGAGGAGGAGGAGGAGGAGGAGGAGGAGGAGGAGGAGGGACAGGAGGGCAATAATAAGCAGGAGCATATTCTTAGAAGAGACTCCATGTTTTTTTCTTCTTCTTCTATTTAAAGGTTGTTTTAAAAAATAACTGAGTTTGTGTTTTTACGTGTCAAACTTTTCGGTTTTGCATTTCTAGCCTTTCAGACTTTCGGATTTTTTTTTCTCCTGCATATCAGAAAGTTCAAGTTCAAGTTTATTTCTCCCAGGAGGGTCATTCGTTTAGCAGCATAGAGCGTTGACATAAAAGACACAAACATGAAGTAGCTTAAACTCAGCGGCACAGTCATAAAAATAATGCAGCAGTACTATTATACATTATAAAATGTGCGTATATACACATATATAAAATATATATATTTTATATATATATATATATATATATATATATATATATATATAATGCATATACACGTACACAAATGTAAACAATAATAAAAAACGCTACACTATTTACAATAATTTCATACATTTTTGCTACTTTTGTGATTCGACTCAAACTTCTTTATCTTTTTCTATGTCTTAATTATTTTTTAGAGATTTTTAGATTTTTAAAAAAAAATGTGTTTCAGGTGGGAATGTACGAGTATTAGGGCCATATGAAAAATAAATAAATAAATAAATGGAGATTAAGGTCGTAACATTACATGAAAAAAGTCTCAATTAATACTAGAATAAATTTGTAATTTTACGGGACTAAAGTCGTCATGTTACAAAAATAAAGTCGGAATTCTGGTGTGAAAAAAAAGTTGGCATTTTAAGAGAATAGCGTCGTAACTTTATGAGAAAAAAAGTCATAATATCACAAGAATAAACTATACGTGTATATAAGTATATATACATATATATATATATATATATATTCATATATACATATATATATATATATATTCATATTGTATATGTATATATAGTCATATTGTAAATCTATATAAATGTTGTATAGATTTACATTGGAGACTGTTGGAATAATTAAAAGATATTCCTGAGTTATGGATTCTTCTCCTTCTTTGTCTTCTGGTTGTTCCCCTTGGTGTCGCCACAGCGGATCATCTGTCCTTTAGCCCGGACCGCTCCGGTTTGGAAATCAGTTTCATATTCCTCATATTGATTTGGTGTAAGTTTTACACCGGATGCCCTTCCTGACCGAACCCTCCGATCAGATGGACGTCTGATGAAATAAGACTCTCTAATCTGGATCAGGACACGCGTTCTGATCCAGATCTGTAAAGCGTTATCCCACCCACCACTCGTAAAATACGACACCTTTTTCCCCGTCCGGCTGAGATGACTGCAAATGTCTGCAATGCTGAATGTTACTGCGGCGCAGACAGAAAAATAATATTCCGAATCCCCCCAGAACTTTACATTAAGCCAAAGAGGGAGACGAGGACGAGGAAGAAAGCAGCTGCCGCTGTTTTTATATTAAAGCGTCTGGACCTGGTGGGTCAGACTTAAGTCAAGGAGGAAATGTAGGGGGCTTGTTGGAATTGTTTAATAATGTGTGCTGTGACGGAGTTCCTGACAACGTGTCGAGTTTCTCATGGAGGTCCAGAATAATGAAACCCGATGCCAAAGATATCTTACCTAATGGTGGGATTTTTGAATTGTTTTTTTTAACAAAATTAACCTTCATATTTGTAGATGTATGCAATCATTGGATTTAATATTGGATTATTTGATATTGGATACTGATCAGCCAGTATCATCTGTTAGCAGCACCATAACTGGGTCAATCATATAGCATTTAGCATCATAGCACCCATTATGGACACATAGCATAACAAGAAAAAGCCCTCAGAGATCTCAAACCTCCACCAAGGCACAACAGAACCTTAGGTTTTAGAAAAAACATCCAGATTCCTCCATAAATGTCTGAGTTATTGCCAGCCTCTAAATCTACTGACAACTCCAACAAACTTTCTGAGTATCTCTCAAAATACTCTGTAGCCGCTCGTCTCCTGCGCCTTCCCCTTCCGCATCTCTGTTCGGCCCACTGAGCCCCCAGCTCCACCCTCAAATGAACATCAAAGGAATCTAAGGAACCCTTGAAAATGAGCCCAGGTCCAACTCTAAAGGAACATAAAAGGAATCTAAGGATCAAAGGCAGAAATAGCCACATGGTGAAGTAACTACTCCAAACAGCTTATTATTTAATTGAATTTTAGATGCTGCAAAACACGTAACGTCACCAAAACGTAATCACCTACAGGAAACGCCAAAATCTACTTCAGGGTCAAATTTCATGCAAATCCTTTTTGTAGTTTTTCCGTAATCCTGCTCACAACAACAACAAACAAACAAAAACGCACAGGGGTGGAAACATAGCCTTCTTGGCGGCGGTGGAAAGGAGGGAGAGTATCTGGGAAATACATTTTATTCTCATCCTAATGTCGTCTGAATGCACAAGAAAGTAGTTATAGTTACAACATATGTATGAAGACCTGGCTGGAGATTTAATGGGAACGCCATACCGTCTCTGCTGCCGCCGTCTCACTCCCATCTGGTCCACTCACCTTCTTTAGTGAGGCGGTTAAAAGGGAGTCCTCCGGGCTGCAGACATGACTCCCAACACCGCGTTTATTTTTCTCTCCAGACCACAAATTTTTCCTGACCAGGCAAAAATAAGCAAAGAAACCTCCGACAGGTCAGGGCTTATTGCTGCACAGCAATAAACACTTTGGACAGCTTAAGTATTGGTCAAAGCCAAAGTATGTAAGTGAGTACAGCTCTGACAAGTCACGGGAGGAAAGACAGTTGGAGAACAAGAGTGGAGACGGGCCTCAGCGGCTCGATTACACACTTTCCTTATTACTATTACTAATCCACGTTTGTGTTTGTTTTCTGGGGAAGGAGACACCTTCCTCCACACGGAGAGTTCCAACGCCGGAGTGACAGGAATTCTGGTTTCTGTGACATCTCGGCTTCAGAATCAATAGAAAATAGCACCGCCTCCACCCGTGTGACTTGGCGGAGGTTATGCGAGCTGTGCTCTTGGTCTCAGATTTGTTCTGAAGCAGGATAAAACTTTTGAAAACTGGGTTCTTTGGAGGGGAACAAGTGAAAGGATTTTCGGGAATCGTTAGAAGACGGTATGGATCTAGTATTCTTTTTTCTAATCGGAGGAAAAGTCGTGTTGCCTTGGTTGGATTGTTTGGTGGAGATATAATCTTTCTGGATGCCCCAAGTTATTAAAACCATTTCAGTCAGAGAAGACAAAATGAAGAATGAACTTATTCCAACAGAGGATGTGTAATAATGAGTCTATTAGAAAGTTTCTGCTGCTCAGATTCTTGTGATTGAAGGGTCTCTGCCCTGATTAGCAGCCTGGAATATCCACCCTATGGAGTCTGGATACTGGTGGTGGTGGCTGATGACTCTGCTGAGTGATGAGTTTGATGGCTGTAGGTGGAGATAGGGAGGTGGAGGGTGCATGAAAGAACTACATGAAAGGAGAGAGGGTCACATTTAATTCAGCGGCTGAAGGGATGTGGGGCTGAACATGCTGATGCATGATGGGATGGATGAGGCTACCTGAGTGAGAGCAGCTAATATCCACTGATGGCCCAGAGGTGGACCAGGTAACTGAGACTGAGCAGGTGTGAAAGGCGAGGAAAATAGAGTGGTGTGAGCGGTAGTTGTGGCCCGAGTGTGCAAGAGGATAGTCCCTCTGAAGGAGCCACATCTTCAAAAGAAATGATATCTATGCCTTTAATGTATTTTATATATATATAGCTAAAATAATAACTTTATCTTTCAGGATTCGGACTCTTGGTTCCACAAAACCCGGTCATGATAGAAGCAAATGTCAGAATCTGTGATGTTTTGACAAAGGATGTCAGTTTGTTCACACCTGTGGATCTCCTGCTCCTCTGTTTCTGCAGAACAATACAGGACCTGGAGAACCCCCAGGTCATCTCCTGCAACAAGGGGGACCAGCACTATCGCAGCTCCCCTAGTAACCAGTCCTCCTCCAGCGACCCGGGACCTTGTGGAAGCGGCACCTGGTCTCAGCAGCCTGGATATGATGGGTAGGGAACCAACGCGCACTGTAAAAAAGAAGATTACTTCAACTGGTAGAAGAATAGAGGGTTGGAAGTATTTACTACTTTATCGAAAAGTTGGACTCAGAAATAGTTTATGTTACTAGTTGAAGTAATTTTTTTAAATTTCAATTCGGGTCAACATTTTTTTTTTTACAGTATTTGATTACACCCTAAAAGCGTAAAAAAAAGGAAAATTGTTCAAATCTCTTTCAGAAAACTTTTTTCGCGTGTCTGAAAGCTGGTTCCGATCAGACGAGTGGATGCGCTTAAACACCGGGTGGGAAAAGATCAAAGGTCGCGTAAACACCGGGTGGGAAAAGATCAAAGGTCGTCGCGTAAACAGACGAATGACATTGCAATTCGGAAAAGTTTAATTCGGATCGGAGAAAAGTGTCCGGTGTAAACCCACCTAACGTAAACCTCCTCGATGTTCGGCGTTTTGACCTGATGGTTTGCGGGCGGGCGTGACCCTTCAGTCACACGTGATTGACGTCTGTCAGTCGGAGTCCTTGACATGTTTAGGCACCATGACAGGAATAAGACGAGCTACGATTATCGTTATTGTCCCCGGAGGCCGAGCGATTGTGCAGAAATGATCTCCATGCTGCCGACCTCAGGAGGAGACGACTGGCACCGCCGTCACGCTGCACGGCGGCGGACATGTTAATTGGTCCATTGATCTCCCCTTTCAAGCCTTCTTCACCGATCATGCATCCCCTTGGTCTTCTTCAACCTTTTATCATGTCTTTCTCTTCTGTCGGAGGAGAAAGGTCTCCTCTCAAGCGTCGCCTAATAGTTTCTGTCTTTTGTTATAAGCCCGCGCCGTTTGACCTTTAGCGACCTTGAGCTAATTGCTTTACATCCGTGGGAAATCGATTGAGCCTGACCGGAATGTGGGGTGTGTCTTTCTCCAGGTGTCCCTCCCCTATCCTCCATGAGAGGGCAGGGGACATCCACGGGGGAGACGGGGAGATCCACAGGGAGAGGGAACCCACCCTGGAGAGAACCAGGTCTGCAGGTGGGTCTCGTCTTCCTCTTCGGCCGCACATCATCTCTAGATCCTAAATGTTTTACGTGTGATTCCCGCTTCTCCACTGACGTTCCGTCTCGATCCACAGAAGCCAAGTGGCATCTTCCATCCACCAAGATCCTGAACCCTCTGAAGCAACGAGAAGGAGGGAAAGACTCGCCCAACAAGTTGTCCAGGGTGAACACCTGACCTACTTCCTATGATTGCTTCTTTTCACAGGAGCTGCTTATAAGACACTGCGAGCGTTTGTTTTTGTTGAAGGTTGTTTTGGATGCGTTTGGAGAAGACGCTGAACTCACCAGAGTAGGAATGAGGTCAAATTATTCCTGAAGCAACCAGCAGCTCGTCGTTTCAGGCTTTTCTGGGACACATTTTTCCTCCCGGTTGAGTCTCTCCTCCTTGTTTTTCTCTATATTTGGTCACACACTAGTTTTTTATTCCTGCTTTGATACTGAAGGCCAGTGCACACGTCTCCCAGTGCTTTCAGCCAGTCCTGCATTAACCCGGGTCAGTGAAGGCAACATTCATTCCTTCGTTCCTCGGAATTCTCTCGCTCCGTCATTTTTAGAATAAAGTCGTAACATTACAGGAATAGACTCAGCTTTTCATGAGAAAGGGACCATATTATGGGATAAAGTCATATTCTTATGAATAGGTAAAAATGTTACAGGAATAAAGTTGTATGAGGAATAAAAGTCGTAAGAATCAAGTTGGAATTTGATGAGAGAAGGCCAATATTATAAAAAACAGTTGTAATTTTCTCAATGAAAGTCATAATGTTACAGGAATAAAGTTGTATGAGGAATAAAAGTCGTAAGAATCAAGTGGGAATTTGATGAGAGAAGGCCAATATTATAAAAAACAGTTGTAATTTTCTCAATGAAAGTCATAATGTTACAGGAATAATGTGCGAATGAAAAGTCAATATTATAGGAATAAAGTTATATGAGTGAAAAGTCATAACATCACAGGAATTAGGTTCTATGAGGAATAGAAGTCGTACGAATGAAGTTTGAACTTGATGACAAATTGCCTATATAATGAAAAAGTTGTAATTTTTCAATAAAATTCACGCTGTTACAGGAATAAAAGTGTTTGAAATTAACCCATGATGTTACAGGAATAAACTCTCTTGCTTATATAACGCACGGCTGGACCAAAATGAATGATATCGTTCTGCACAAGCTTTCCAGGCATCAGTGAACGATTGTTCCCGCTCCTCTCAGTCCATTTTTAACGTTTTCGTGCAGACGGTGATGTCAGAGCAGCTTCAGTTAAAGACATTAACAGGAAACAGAATTAAAATTGTAGCTGTTGGGGTTGGAGACGGCGTTCGAGGGGTGAAGGGTTTCCTAGAGGACAGATGACTTACTCCATACAGTTTCACTGTGTAAACCTGGACTGTATGAGTGACACTGGAGACCATTGAATAGCATTAGTATAACATTAGCTCCTGGCTAATCCTGTCAGCGTGTCACAGACTGATTTTATATATAATATATTATATATATATATATATATATATATATATATTTAAAATGCTGTGTGCGGGTTGTAATAAGGAGATGCTGATCCATCGTTAATCAAAAGCTCGATTTTTAGGTTCTGGTCGACCCGACCCGAGGATTAATCTTGCTTGTGGTTATAACCATCGGCTGTGTGTTGCTGGCAGGAAGGTTCTGGGTTCAATTCCACTGTTTGCATATTCTTCCGTGTTTGTGTGGGTTTCCCTCCAGGAGCGCCGTCTCCTTCCCACAGTCTCAACAAACATGCAGAATATAATTCAAGAAAATTCACTTCAATCCCACTGAAAATATATATTTATATATATATATAAATATATATATATATATATATAATAAAATACATAAGAGCAAAAACAGAACTAGCAAACAAAATCATCAACAAATAAATATATATATATTACATATACAAATATATATAACATATACATATGTATATTCATATATATATATATATATATATATATTTTCAGTGGGATTGAAGTGAATTTTCTTGAATTATATATATAATAAAATAAAATACATAAGAGCAAAAACAGAACTAGCAAACAGAATCATCAACAAATAAATATATATATATTACATATACAAATATATATAACATACATATGTATATTCATATATATATATATATATATTCTATGTATATTCTCTGTATATGTGTAATACATATATAATATATATATATATTATATATATAACATAAATATATACATATTTACATATATATGTAACATATATATATATACGTATATATACACACATAAACATATATATACTCAAATATGTATATATACACATATATAATATATACATATATGTGTTATTTATATATGTTAAATATAAAATTAAACATATAGAACATATATATATCTATGTTCATGTTATATATGTTATACATATATAATATGTATGTTATAGATATATATATATATATATATATATAAAACATATATATGTTTTATATATATATATGTAATATATATATATTTAACATAAATATATGTTATATATCTATATGAAGAGCTCCTCGTTATAGTTGGTATTATTATATTATAAAACTAATGGCGGACAGATCGTCACAGAATCTGAATCAAACTCTGGGACTTCCTGCGTTTTCTCTCTCTGGGTTCCTTCTTGTTATGAAGAAGGAACTCACAACTTTTCACCGTCAGATTCCTCGAGAAAACAAATTGTCGCCTCCGTCACTAATCCCCCCCCCTGTTGGTTGAACAACCGTGAGAACTTTGCACCCCCTGTTTGACCCAATTTGACTTCCTCCATTTCTGTCTCTCTCACCCCTGTTTCACTCTTTTGCGACTAGACGGGTGATAAAAACTCGAGCCACTCGAGCAGCAACACTCTGTCCAGCAACGCCTCCAGCAACAGCGACGATAAGCACTTTGGTTCCGGAGACCTGATGGACCCGGAGATGCTGGGCCTCACCTACATCAAAGGGGCGTCCACAGACAGCGGCATCGACACGAATCCCTGCGTGGGCCCCGGGGCCCGGGTCATGATGCACGGCAGGGCAGGGGAGCCAGGACACCCTTGGGTGTTGGAGCACCATGAGGACAGGGCGTCAGAGGAGGATCATGGGAAACTCTACCTGCCGCAGGGCTACGCCTCCGCTATCATGTCAAGTCACGTGACGGAAGGAAGCATCGGTGACCTGAGCGAGATCTCATCCCATTCCAGGTACAGACGACAAACAGGAAGTGGTTGTTTTTTCTTCATTTAATCTGTTATTCTAACGTTAATGTCTGCCGTTCAAAGGAATGTTTGATGTATAAAAAAATAAGGTTTAAATAATAACATTTGTCAAATTTGCACTTAATCGACCCAACGGTTGAGAAATTATGACCCGAAAACTTTTGAGGATAAAGCTCCCCCTAGTGTCAGGAACATACAACCCATCTTTCCCAAAAGTTCCCCAGTTCTTTTTCTCGCGTGCTGTTCAAGGGGGGCATGAAGTTTGAAAGTAATCCACTACGTAGTTTTTGAGTTATGTCCGGAAAACAGCGTTTTAATAAAAAAGCTCCCCCTAGTGAGTAAAATACGAAATGAACCCGATGTAAGAGGAATTATGGCCGGAAAACCTTAAGCTATAAAGCTCCCCCTAGTGTCGGAATCATGCAACCGACCTTTCCTAAAATCAACTCAGTTCTTCCTCACACTAACGTCTATGTTTTTCTAAAATGTGAAAATGATTGATGTAATGGTTTTGGAGTTATCGCGCTAACAAGAAGGATCTGCGGCGGAAGCGGCGGTTGTGACGATTCTATAGTAACCCGACTTTCGTACCTGGATTAAGGTTAGCCTAACCCGTCCTCTCGTCATCATCAGTGCGTCTGATGTCAGGCCTTTTCCTCCCTTTGATTTAGAAGCTGCTGTAGCTTCCTGTAAAAAAAAAAAAGGACATTCTTGTGTAAACAAACTCATGGTTCCGTTTAATCCAGCCAGACTGTTTTTTTTGGGTCGTCTGTTGATCCAGACTTTTGTCCGGGGGGTAGATTTCAAATCTGCAGTTTTTGTCCGGGTAAAACTGTAGATTTAAAGAGTCTGGAACAGCTGAGATCGATGTGGAAGTGTCCTTCGTCACGGAAATATCCTTTCAAAGAACAGACGACGCTTCCCTCAAGTTCTAGAGACTCTTCGAATCAAAGGGGGAAAAAATAAGGAGACTTTTGGCTTTTCATGCTTCTTCTGCTCATTAAGTTGATTTCATGTCATTCCGCTCACATTCACCTGTGATGGAGGAGAAATCCGTCCTACGGAAGAGGATATGGGCCACATTAGGTTAAATTACTTTTTGGGGGGAATTTGACGTTATTCTCGGAATACTGACTTTAATCTCAGAATTCTGACTTTAATCTCAGATTTCTGACTTTAATCTCTGATTTCTGACTGTAATCTCAGGTTTCCAAACAAAAATATAATATAGTCCTATTCTGAGATTCATGCCAGAATTCTGAGAATAAAGTCAGAATTTCGACTCTAATCGCAGAATTATGACTTTAAACTCATAATTATAAAGAAAAAGAATTACCATGTAGCCCTATCCTGAGTATAACATCAAAGTTTCAGGTTTAAAATCAGCATTCTAGGATTAAAGTCCAAATTTGTTGATTGAAGTCAGAATTCTGAGAATAAAGTCAGAATTCTGTGTTTAAAATAGAATTCTGAGTTTAAAGTCAGAATTCTGTGTTTAAAATAGAATTCTGAGTTTAAAGTCAGAATTCTGTGTTTAAAATAGAATTCTGAGTTTAAAGTCAGAATTCTGAGATTAAAAACAGAACTTTAAGATTAAAGTCAGAATTCAGAGTTTAAGTCAGAATTTTGAGATTAAAGTCAGAATTATATGTTTAAATCAGAACTTTAAGATTAAGTCAGAATTCTAAGATTAAAGTCAGAATTTCGAGATTGAAGTCAGAATTCTAAGATTAAAGTCAGAATTCTAAGATTAAAGTCAGAATTTTGAGATTAAAGTCAGAATTATATGTTTAAATCAGAATTCTGAGATTAAAGTCGGACTTGCTCGGCGTTCTTCATCCTCAGTCGTCGGCGATTCTCTCCTCTGCATGACCTCGCTCTGACATTGATCATGGATCACACCCTTTTCCATCGCTGGGAGCACAATCCACTTTGTTCAGACATGCTGATGTAAGCGACATTCACACATGCAGCGCCGCCACCGCCGCACTCCCCCGGCCCATTATCGGTTCTGTTCTGTTGAGCACACACACCCACACAAACACATGCATGCATGGAGATTCCTGGCTGCAAGATGACCTTTTCACTCAACCATGCTCCATCACACACGACCCACAGCCTGACCTGTTGAGCTGAGTTGAAGCCTATGGGAGGGGCCGCCGTCAAGTAGGAGCAACGTGGTGGTGGTGGTGGTGGTGGTGGGGGGTCATACGCACCAGACGGGGGCCCATCTGGGAGAGGAGAGGTGTCACAGAGGGTCGGACCTGCCGCCACTCACAGTCTCTCTCCGTAAAGTAAACGGGTATCGTTTCGTTGATGCCACACAGGATTGTGTTACCGCAATCTGTTTGGATCATTGACCCGTTTGGGAGTCGTCAGAACTGTCAAGTCCAGTACATCATCCAGAGATGAGGAAGGAAGACACGCCAGAACCGTAACCGCCCCGATTCCTCCCACCGTTCATCTTACCGTCTTCCACAGCGAGGTTGTCGTCTGAGGAAACATCAGAGCAGCGGGAACCCAATTTTCAGGGTGTGGCCCAGATGGCGATGAATATGTAAATTGGGTTTAGAGCCTCCGGCTCAGTCCAACTCTGATGTCCCGGGGGGGGGGGGTTTAACTAAGAACGTTTTGCATTCAAGTTTTACAGATTTTAGGATTAAACAGGACAACAGCTAACAGATGAAACCTAATCAGGCGGGTTTATCTGAACCAAAAAAAAACCTCTCCCTCTATATTAATGGAATATAACTCTTAACCTTTAAAACAAAACAGTAAATAAACATTTGTTTATTATGAGTGCACAATTCTGACATTATTTTATTCCTGCAGCGTTTCAACACAAATATTATACACTGTAAAAAAAAATTGAATTTTTGGTGATTTAAAAAGTTAAAGTAGTGAAATTATGATTTTCAACTTACATTTTAGACTCAGTAATACTTAATTTAAATGTTTGTTACCAGTAGACAAATATTTTTTTACAGTGCGCTGCGAGAAAAAAAGGCCCCTCTGTGATTTGATGCAGTTTTCCTTTGATCTAGTTTGTCGGTTGATCTTTAAGTAAATATCGGAAGGACAAAGTTCGGCAGCGGCGAGCGTTTGGCGGGCTGGATGCGACTCATGCTACAATGTAGGTTAGCGGTGAATTAGCGTGACAGGGAGAATGACGTCATTCGCTCAACGCCGACAGCAGATCTGCTCGATGAATCTTCTTCAGTTTTTAAGTTAAAATCATCTTATTAATTTCATTTTCATTGTTCATGTTTCATTTGCTCTTTCATGTTTCTTCAACTTTGTTCATTTTTGGTCACTTTTGAGTTACGTTATGTTTTATTTTAAATTTTTTTTGCTGTCTGGGTCAGTGGCTCGCACCACTCTGGCAGTCCCCTGGCCCGCGGTGCCAGGTACTGTTTGTCCGCGGACTCCTCCAAGGTGTACACCATCCCTCAGACCGGCAGCTCAGGGCCCGAGGTTCTGACAGAGCCGGGGCCAGGGCCCGGCTCAGAAGCCTGTGGTCAGACGCGCCCACAGCCTGCTGGCAAACTCCCAGCGGGCACGACGCCGGCAGATGTTGATGGTGATGGTGATGATGATGATGATGCCCACAGCACTGAGGGACCTCCCAGCATTTCAGAGTGTGGGTGAGTGTGTGTGCGAGTGCATGTAAGCAAAAGCACCGACTGTTTAGTTCTTCTCTTCTCACCAAAACCCTCGTAGTCCAATTATGTGGTGCTGGGTCCAGTTCAGCCCAGTTAGCATGAAGTTCAACACTAATGCAAAGCTACGGCTAACTTTTTAACCCTCGCTAATATGCTTCTTCAGCACCGTTTCTCTCCCTGAGACCCTGTTCGGACCTGGTTTCTAAATTAGATTTGGGCGATCGGATCATGAGCGGAGAGCGAGACACATCGCAGTTTACGCCTGTGTCCCTCATGCGTCTCTAAATGTGCGTGTAGTTAGCGGTCACGCCAGTCAAGCGGCTAACACGGGCTAGCTAACAACTAGAAGGTGTTTCAGGAGCTAATAGGGACTAATCCAACTGTTGAGAATGGGGCGGGACATTTAGCACCAAAAAGGAGGAAGCTTTGAAGGATTCAGAGATTATAGCTGGCGAAACGGACTAAATCAAATATCGCATTATTCATCATGAATACGTCTACGAAGTGCTTCTTCCAAAAACTTTTATTCAACTGTCTCGCCAAATACTACACATAAGATCAAATTTGAACACATCTTGATGATGATGATACGATTCTGCTCCACCAGAAACTGGTTGTTACTGAATAGACATTGAAGGCATCATGCAGTACATGAAAATGCTAAGAAACGCTGACAGCTACGTTAGCTGACAGCTACGTTAGCTCTCTCCTGGATGCGTCCTGGTGGTCGTTTACGCTTGTACTTAACGACGCGTCTCGCCGTCCGCTTGTGATCGGATCGGCCCGAACGCATTTTAAAAACCAAAAAGTCCAGACAGGGTCACTGTAGAACTGTTTCCCCCTAGAGTCGCAGTCCCGCGAGATCCAAACCCATTCCAGCGCACGAGCCTCCCCGATCGCCTCAGCCGTTGAGCACAAACTGGCTTTGATTGAAGCCGACAGCCACAAAATAAATAAGCTCAATGAAGCCGCAGACATAGTACACTTGGCACATGTCGCTTCTGGTTATTGATCCCGCCTGTGAAGCCGGGTCCCATCGGACCGGCAGGCCGTGAGTTTACCGGATCAGAGCTCTGCTGGGAGCCGCACAGAACAACCCACTGCTGTCACACTGGCAGTCCAAAGACTGCTGCCACAGAATACCCTCTGGATCAGTGGAGGAGGAGGAGGAGGAGGAGGAGGAGGAATGTGAGGAGGAGTAATTGGACCAGGAATGAGAAAAACAAATGAGAGGAGGATTTATCAAATTTCATTTTGAGAAAAAAAAAAAATTATTCTGTATTCCGCGAATAAAGTAGAAATATGGAGACGAGCTGAAGCCAGACGCCGTCGATGGTGGTACTGATGGTTCTGGTGGTTGTGTGGATGGAGGCCAACTGAACAATCAACGACCCGTAAGTAATCAGATTACCTTGTCACATCCATTGGGAGGATGCCCGATGACAGAGGCACAGAAATGCAAAAAAAAATAAAAAAATAAAAAAAATCGTCTGATTTAGTTTGAATTTTTTCTCAAAATGAAAAATTTTAACTAAAATCTTCCTTCTCATTTTGTTTTTTTCTCTTATGCCTGGCCTTAATTCTTCTTCGTAGGAATGTCTACAGCCGTTCTGGACAACGAACTTAGTTAGCAGCTTGAAAATGAATCCCCCCGAGAGACTTAGCAAGTTCAGTGAAGCTAACGTTGTTAGAGCAGCTTAAGCTAGCGACAAAGTCGACAAAGTCAACATAGAACATATAACAGACCGAACGAGGCTCACAAAGTTTTATGTTCACTTGGAAATGTCATACAGTGGGTTTAAGGGGGGTACATTCATTTTAACGGGTCAGACTACCTACACAATGCCGACCAGACTTACTTCCACTGTAATCCTTCAAAATAAGAGCACTTAATATTCACTACTCGTTATGGTTTTAAAAGTTTAAAGTTAAAAAAAATCCGTATCGGCCGGTTGGACTATATGAAAGAAATCCGGGATCTGCCCAGAACATTGTAACCGGTGCTTCTCCAGAACCCTACTGTACGTTCAGAATCTACAGCCCTGAATGAGCTGCAGAGAACGGTGATGGAGAAACGGAAGCACAGCTCTGATTGTGTGAGTGTTTGCTGGTTGGAAGGTCTTTTCTGATGGTGTTGAGGAGGGAATGAGGGACCCCCAGCTGTAGCCCCCGAGTTATTCCATTTAGGCGGTGAAA
Organism: Lophius piscatorius; assembly: GCA_009660295.1. Taxonomy (NCBI): domain Eukaryota; kingdom Metazoa; phylum Chordata; class Actinopteri; order Lophiiformes; family Lophiidae; genus Lophius; species Lophius piscatorius. Next base: position 62,128 of record VRLP01000682.1, on the reverse strand, counting down.
TCTGCCACTTAGGGGCTTTGCGATTGATTGCATGAGCCTGAAACATCTTCTCCCGACTTATGAGAAAAGCCCGTAACTCAGTTACCCTCCACATTCTTTGTTTCTAATTCCCGCAGTTTTATTTCGCCGCACATAACCGCGCCTCATGATGAATGTTCTAATATCTATCGCCAACAGAATGAAGTTTCTCTTCCTCCTCTCTAGAAAGTTCTTCTTCTTCTTTTTTAATATCTGTGAACACTGAATGTAACGCAGGTTTTGTCATGATGCTTCTAACCCCCGTCTGTTTCTCTCTTGCTGCTGCTTCTCCTTCCAGAGGAGCGGAGAGCTTGTTAGCCTTCCTTCTGACAATGCTGAACGAACGTTCAAGGTACCTGGTCGGTCCCAGTCAACCCAGTGGCCCCAGTCTGACCCAGCCTGCTCCCACTTGCACTCCACCCCCCTGTCCCCCCGAGCACCGCCCCACTCGTCCCTCACAGCGGCTCCATCACGCCGAGGGGTGGAGGTCAGCCAGCTGGGAATCAGTGGCGGTGACATTTCCTCTGTCTCCTACAGAATCCCCCCTGCGTCCTCCTGTTAGACCCCCGTAATCTATGAATTCCACTAGTTACGTTGAAATCGGCCCCCAAGTTTTTAATATGGATTTCGAAAAATTTAGGGGAAAGAAAATGCGAATCGGTCAGTTTACAAGAATTTCTTTTTTGCATATTTTATTTTTCCATAAAATGAAAAATCGTAAAATTCCCAAAAAATTTGATGGGAAATAGTTAAATTTGCAAAACCTTTTGGTAAATCATGTTTTTAGAAACTATTTAACTCGTTGTTGTTGTTTTTTTAAGTTACATAATTCTTCTCAGTAAGTTCTCAGATGCTTAAATATACCAAAAGAAACATTACTTATCAAATATGACTTTTCTCATAGCCTTGGAAAAAGCCTCCCCCTTTGGCCAGTGGTGTCCCCCAGGGCTCCATCCTCGGCCCCTTACTCTTTAGCATACACAAGCTAGTTGGGTTAAATTACAAACAAGTTCAGTCACATTGTTTCAATAAGAAATAGAGACTCAGCATGAACTCCACCAAAGAGTGGAGCGGGGCATTAAAGGGTTATTAAAGGGCAAACAAATATAATCTGATGGCATAAAACTTTTCATGTATTTTCTCTGTTCTAGTTTGAAGCTAAAAACAATATAGAATCATCCGTCTCAGATGTCTGGAATTAAAATGTTTGTACGCACCAAAAAAAAACACAGTTATGAATATTATGTTCAATTTATATAGATAAAGTTACAAACAAGTCTCACAACCACCCAGCTTCACCAGCCTGGCCGGTCCTCTACTCCACCCTCCCCGGAAAAAACATCCTAACCCTAACCCTCAATATCATTCCATCGATTTTGACTCTAAAAATATCCCGCTGAAACTCAAAACTTGCCACCTCCTGTGGAGGCTCCTCCCTCCCCGTCTGAGCGTCTTCGTGTCTCCCTCTGTCGTCTGAACACTCCCCTAAAGTCCGGCTTGTTCCTGGGTGTCATTTATATCCAACTCTGTGTTTTTTTTCCTTCCTTTTTACCTCTTGAAGTGTCTACGATCATGGGTTGAGCAGAGTGAGGTGGGACACCACAGCACCTGATGCTAACATGCTAACATGCTAACAGGGCTCCACCTGAACGCTTCTGGTGAAAGCGACATTACTTCCTGTTAGGCGGCTTTAGCTCAGCGGGTAGAGAGCGAGGTCCCGCGCTACGTGCCGCGGGGTCCTTGAACCACATTACACCTCATCGCTGCTCCTCAGGGAGGTCTCGGAAGCAGAGAAGAAAATTTGACGTGGCATTTACTATTATTGTTATTATTATTATTATTATCATTATTAGGAAACAGCTGGGCCCCTGCCGCGGTGGCCCAATGCCTCCCCTGCAGGTTGTGGTTTTGGTGCCCCGTCTGATGAGCGCCGCTCTTCTGTGCCCTCTGTCTCGTCTGCAGGCAGCTGTACGCCGAGGAGGCGGCCTGCCGGCTCCAGGCCGGCGAGCGGGATGGAGGATCGCTGCAGACACTTTCAAAAGACGAGTACATCAAAATGATGCTGCCCGACAGCCCGCCAGGAGAGGACCGGATCCGGAAGGTGAGGCCACGGCGACCAATTTACCCCCAGATTATGTGAGCAGGAGGAGATCCGGTGGTGCTGCAGAACACAGCTGATACAAAACCCTATAAAACAACTGACTGAATGACAATCGGCTTAAATGAATTTGTAACGAGGGCGTCTGGGTTCGCTCGGTCGGGATGTCGTGGATTAAAGAAGTTGCCGACTCAGCGATGTCCGATCTTCTGGGTCCTGCAGACCCCGTCCGTTATCTACTAGAAGAGACCCTTGAGACACACGGATCACTTATTTTTAGATGCTGCTCTTCTCCAATACGTAGATGCACGCCATGTGACAGCACGTCCTATCCGTTTGTCCTGCTGATGCTCACTGTGTCATCTCTGCTGAAGTCCAAACGGGTCCGAACGATGATGTCGGCATTTTGTTTCGGTGCAAGCTCAATGTTTGCGCCGTCGTCTCTGCCGCTCTGCATGAATCACAAAAACCACTCCTAAGAAAGAATTTCTTCTTAAGCAGTTTTAAGATTCCATAAAGATGTTTTCTGGTTTTTTATTTGTTCTTAGGTCAGAACAGAATCTACAAACACTCTGAGTCACGCCATGTTTGTGAAAAATGTGGGTCAGAGGTCGTGACCTGTGTTGATGCTGTCTGTGAAAGAGTCTGTCCACATCTTGAGTCACTATTTCTTATTAAAGAATGTGACTTAACCCGTTTATAATACGACCCAAAGGCAGCGAGTAATTGTAAGGGGCCGAGGAGGGAGCCTTGCTTTATTACGTATTTGCACAGAGAAAAGTCTCACATTTGATGCGTCTGGTATTACAGTATGATCTTTGTTCTAATCCCCCTCTGCAGTCTGACTCAGGAGAGAGAGTTCTGACCCGCTGAATGTATACTGTTCTAGTCTGGGAGAACTTTTCTGCATGTTTTCCATCATTGGCCGGCATGTAGACGAATCAAATGACAGGAATTTGTAAAAAAAACAACAACAAAAAACAAACACTGATTTTTCTCTTATTCCATTAAAACTATCAGGTTTGATTTGATCGGTAATTAAACCGAGTCCATGTTTAATCTTAAATGTTGATTTATTTTTTTGCCATTGTGTGTGGGAGCAGGTGCGGAGAGATTTCCCTCGTCCGCCGGGACGCCGGTCCTCAAACAGGCTCACCATTGTGTAAACGCGGCGTAGAGGAAAAGCCCTTCAGAGATTATTCTCTCTCTCCCACGTTTCCTTTTCTGAACCTCCTGTGGGAAATAAAAAAAATCCAGTAAATAGGTGTTTTTCCAACTTATCCTCCCCGCTGGTACTTCACAGATTCCCACCGTTGGCTTTAGTCTTTGTTTCCATGTGGGCAGCGCGTCTGCAAAATCAATTAAATGGCAGCGGATCTCTCGGGGATGACAGGACTGATAAGAATGTTGTTGTTGTTGTTGTTGTTGTTGTTTTAAAGAGTTCACATGCGCCGCGTCCAAAAACCACAGCGAGGACCGACGGCGGCCGAGGAGGATTTAGTTACGCTGAAATAACAATGTTATCGATGTGTCATGGATCATTTTCAAATTTTATGCCCACATAGACTTTAGTGTGAGGAAGAACTGGATTGATTTTGGGAAACTTTAGTTGTGTATTATCAACACTAGGAGGATCTTTATCTCCAGAAGTTTTTGGGACATAACTTCTCAACCGTTGGTTAAGTTTAATCCAAATCAGGCGCAGATGAATCGACTTGAATAGATCTTTATTTTATTTGTCCCGTTAAACTCTTATAGTTCATATTTCACTCACTAGGGGGAGCTTTCTGTTGTTGTTTTTCATTTTTCTGACTTAACTCTTTAACTATTTCATGGATAATTTTCAAATTGTATACCCACGTAGTATTTAGTGTGAGGAAGAACTGGATGGATTTTGGGAAATGTTTGTTGTATAATCTCAACACTAGGGGGAGCTTTTGCTCCAGAAGTTTTTGGGACATAACTTCTCAACCGTTGGTCCAGTTTATTCCAAATTTGGTGCAGATGAATCGACTTGAAAAGATCTTTATTTTATATGTCAAGTTAAACTTTAATAATTCTTACTTTATATACTCAGAGTTTTTTTCTCTCTTTTTTCACAATACAAAAAAACACTTTTCCTGACGTAAATCATTCACTTTTTCATGGATTATTTCTTAAATTGTATACCAACATAGACCTCAGTGTGAGGAAGAACTGGAGTAATTTTGGGAGAAGTTAGTTAGACTGTTGGGAAAATACAAGCTTTACTTCCAGAAGTTTTCCGGCCATAATTTCGTCCCATTTCACATTTCACTCACTAGGGGGAGCTTTTTACGAAACAAATACTCTGGATAGAACTTTATATTCTGTTTGATGAGTTCATTCAGGAGGATTGTTCGTAGAATGCGATGTATCGGGGACTTTTCGGCCATATAAACACTCGCTGTCGCTGACGACGGCGTAGGTCTAGTCGCAGTCATAAATGACAGAGCAGCAGATTCCTGTTCAAAGAGCGAGAGTCTAATCTTGTAAAGTTGGGCGGGAAAAACTGGCATGGATAGAAAAACTCGCCGAGCTGAAGCCGCTGAGAAGTTCCTCGGAGGCAGCGTGTTCGCAGGCTGTTTGACTTCCACACATATAATTTAAAGATGTACTAGTTGTTTGTTGGAATCTCACGTTGGGATTTGCGGGGAATCCGTCTTTGAAATGGAGACGCCTGGGTGTTGGCCTGTGGGGGTATCGGCCTCATTTTGGTTACAGCTGCAAAACCAGAGGCAGACATTTACCCCTCTGGCCGACTTCACCGCGTCTCATTTGTGGCCACTTCTGATGTCACCTCTGTAATATTTATGTAAGCTAAAAAGGACAATGATGGATCGGAATGGCCTTCGTGGCTTTTTGTGTTTGTGTAGGAGATCCTCTGTCAAAAATCCCCGGCTCTGGTCGCAAAACGGGGAAACATCCCTGCAGCGGAATTCTGACTCCCTGTGAACGGCGGAAAATCCTCTTTTCAAAGCCTTCGCCGTTTTCTGAACTCTTTTCTTTTGAACTTTGACAAAGTTGTTCTTGCTGGTGATTTTAGAAGAAGAAGAAGAAGAAGAAACTTCTTCAATCCCAGCGATTCAAGCAACATATTTTTGCTGCCAAAATGTTAAACCGTACAACTTAGTCCAGTTTGGGTCCCGTCCAACTCCTAACCATGACCAAACATTAAATCTGGTCTGAGTGTCGGGTTCTATTTCTTCAGGAAATGTTTGGTTTTCCCTTTACCTCTAATTGCCTTTGCATGAAGTTTGACACTGACTTCTATTCTGTCCATAAAAGTCGTAGCAGCATAATTCGTTCCTGTTCCGAATTAACAAGAATTCATTTTCATAATTTTTTTCATATATTTAATCCAATATAAAATAGATATTTTATATTTATATTTTATATTATCTGAGTTATTGCCAGCCTCTGAATCGACCGGCAACTCCAACAAACTCTCCGATTGTCTCTCAAAAAATATGTAGCGGCTCGTTACCTGCGCATTCCACTTCAGCGTCTCAGTTCAGCTCACTGAGCCACCGGCTCCGACCCCAAAAGCACCTAAAAAGACTCAAAAGAACTTTTGAAGCCGAGCCCCCAGCTCACACTTAGTTCTTGTCAGAGGTTTGCACCCTCTGAGGTTCTTTTTCCTGTTATTATAGTTATTGAATGTAAATCCTTTTCCGTGTAAAAGTACAGACAAACGAGCAAACACACTTTCTGTAAGTACCCACTCCATGCGGTCTTCAAGTACTTTTTTAAACAAGCACACAAAATAAATCCACCCGGGCTTCATTTCTGTCATTTTTCGATACATTAAAGTGACGTATGCAGGAACTCCTTTTATCCGTTTGGACAATCTCGGAACAATGCTGGAGGTAGAGGAAAGGAAAAATCAGGATGTTTTTCAGTCTGACTTACTTCCTATACATTTCTGCGCTGACTCAATGGTTATAATAACTTTTCTGCCTCTAACTACATTCTAGAGACTCATGGGTAACACGGACAATCCGCAAATTTCTACAATGTGTTGCAAAGTTTGAGCATTCTAATGGCTATTTTTGGGGGAAAGTATCCGGGTTATAAATAATATATCAGCTTTTTGGGGTTTTTTTTCTTTTAAAGTACTGGGAGCTTAAGTTGCCAACATGATACTGTTATTTTACACTATATAGAGTTTATAACTGTGAAAATATTACAGTAACATATTGTATTTAATATTGTTTTTTATGGTAAAACTCTTTAAAAACAAAACAAAACAGAATCTAAAACAGAATAACTGTAAAAAAAAAAAAAAATATATAGTACTGCTCTGTATGTAATAGGTTCAACGGTAAAATAACGTCAAAGTTCCCAGATATATTACAGTAGAATACTGACAGTTACCAGCATGATACTGTTATTTTAGTGTTCCTACTGTAATATCCTTAAACAGCTAATCACTATAAAAACTGTATAATGTTATTTTTACAGTATAAAACTACTAGAAGCCAAAAAAAAAATCAAATCCCAATGAAAATCAAAAGGCCTGAAAATTTGTAGAAATAGATCAGACAAGAAATGACCATAAAACTTTAGGTTATCATTAAAGGAATTGCAAATTCAGTAGTTTTAGTCAAATCTAACCCATAATAACAGCATTTGTTCGAACTTTGACGGATGTCCACAAAACTGGGGTCGTTGTTCGGGTCCTGGAGGTCGTATTCAGCTCTGTTGATTTTAACGTTGTGACATTCTTGACGACCTGTCCTCCTCCCTTCAGGTGTCGGCTGTTGACAGTTTGTCCCCGAAACGCTCCCTCTACCGGACCCTCTCGGACGAGAGCGTGTGCAGTAACCGCAAGGGTTCCTCCTTCACCAGCTCGCACAGCTCCATGTTGGACCAAGCCATGCCGAACGACATCTTATTCAGCACCACCCCACCTTACCACAGCACGCTGCCCCCACGCATGATCCACAACCAGGGGGCGTCCAACCTGAGGAGTAAGTACAGACGGGGAAACTCTTGCTGAGGCCGACCGGACGCTTGCCAAATAGTGAGCCCACTTATCAGAGCTGCTGACTTGATGTTGCCAAATAGTGATCCACGTTGATAAACTGAGAGCTAGGCTATAAACTCAATCAATAAACATAAATTAATGACTTATAAAGTGTTTGCAACTTCATTTATAACCTAATTATAAACCGTTGATAAATCTTTATGTAGAGGTACGCCTATTTTAAAGCGCTACATAAAGAAGAAAATAAAAGAACTCTGACATCTCATTAAGATTCATCTTAAAGCTCGTTTGTGCATTATATTATTTTACTAATGAACAATATGATGAACAAAAATAGAGAAGATTGCGACATATCGGCTTTTCGTCCAAGTCAAGTTTTTGGTTTTTCTGCGTTTTTCTTGACGTTTTTTGTCCAGTGGATAAAAAAAAACATCTTTTTTAATAATAATAACAACTTAGGCCAGTCAACTTTATTTATACAGCACATTCCTGCAACAGGGCAACTCAAAGTTTTTTACACAAACAATCAGGATTATTGGGAGAAAAAGTGCAAAAGAATATTAAGACGTAGTTAAAATTAGTTAAACAGAAAAACTGATTTTTAAAAAAATATTTGTGTTAAAATGTGAGGAGTAACAGTAGAAAATACACTAACAAAGTATTTTTAGTGTGTATTTGTACTTCTATTCGCACTTTTGTTACTCCCTGACTCGGCCTGGTGCCGCCGTTTCTCCATCTTGTAGCGGCGTCGACAAAAAAGAAACATGGAAGATGACGTCCGCTTTGCCGACGCTTAAATGAGCCTTCAGAGAAAACAAGTTTGACGTAGGCGTAATCTACGTGTTGCTCTCGGATTATCGCTCCTCTTCCCTTTGGCGCCGGGATATAGACACTTGTTTGAAGAACCACTTGTGTCGCTCGCTCTCCAACCCAATCCTCTAAGCGTCTAATTGGAAAATTCTGCGCCGCTTCCGAGGAACCCGTCGCTCCGTCTGCATTAAGCAGGCACCTGTCGGCGCAGTCTGGTTTCTCCCCGCCTCCGCTGTTTGCCCAGCATTCGCTGATCACGTGCCGGCGCCGCTGCTGGTCCTGAAGATCCGTGACATCAGCACGCCATTCTCCCTCTGACGAGTGTCATCCACCATGTCTCATTCCCTCTCTTGTCCCTCCTGTCTCATTTCCATACCGGTCCTCATCTGTCTGCCGCGGTTTGACAGAAATGGCTTTTGGAACGATGGGTCTCTTTGTGGCGTCTTCGGGGCTGTCACCCTGATGGATTGGAGATTGTTTTGAAGGATGGTTGAGAACAGGAAAGGGGGGGGGGGGCTTCCTCTCTCTCCCCTCAGTCAAACAGTCCAATTTTGTAAACAGCAAATGGCTCCAGCTCAGAGACGATGGGTAAATTGAAAGGAGAGAGTGTCAGCATCACCTCAAGATCTCTCTCTCTCTCTCTCTCTCTCTCTCTCTCTCTCTCTCTCTCTCTCTCTCTCTCTCTCCCCGTCTCCACTCAGCCTCTCCGGAATGTCTCCCTGCAGAACGGGGACTTTTTTTATTGCCTCCCCCGTCTTTCAGGGCCGACGGGGAACGGAGGGCCGGAGCGACAAGAGGAGGAAGGGGGGACAAAGCAGATATTGATTGAGCGATGAGGACATTCAGCGGGACATGTCACCCTTCGTCCCCTCGCTGCCGTGCGTCTCATGGGTGTTTTGCGGAGGAGAGGGTTCGCTGTCACGTTTGTTCAGGACTTTTCTTTTCAGGGTTAAATTGTTTGCTAGCTTTAAGGGGGTCTGCTATTTTGGTGCATCCAGATTAGAGTTGGCCTCCAGGTCGGATAAGATGAGGCTTTTTCAAACTACACTCTTTGATATGCGGCGCTGGAACTGGACCATCCACGTTAAGACGTCTTACACTGGAAAAGATTCTGCCAAACTCAATGTGACGAATGGGATGATCCGCTGTGAGGAACCCTGGAAAAAAAAGAAAAGAAAAAAAGTGAAGATCCGAGAAGAAGAAGAAGAAGAACACTGAACCATTTGAGCCCGATTCGCGTTTGCTAATGAGGTTCAGGACCACCGGGTCGCCTGTCAGTGTTCGTTAGGTGTTGTTTGTCCTGACAGACATCGGATGATTGGAAGTATCAGAAATTTTAGTTAACGGACTCAAGGTTTCCGGCAGTTGACGCAGGGTCTTGACTCGATCTGATGACGTCAAGCACCTTCTTTTCTCACTTCGCCAGTGTGAAGTTGCTCCTGAGCATCTTGAGTTGTCATGGCGACACGACGCGTAAGTCATAAGTCATAAATTAGACAGTGAAGTTTTTGGCTAGTAGCAACGGAACAGCGAGGACGAGTAAAAAAGGTTCTCAGCTGTCAGAGTAGTGCTAGCTTGATAGCTACTATACAGTCTAACCAAACGTGGCGAGCTAACCGCCCGATCTCTCTGCTAAATATACCAGCCATACTTTCCATGGCGTTCTAGACAACTGGTAGTCCAGATACGCCGGCACCTTTTCTTCTAAAGAGGTTTCGGTACACAGAATGGCAAAAAATTATGATAACAGTTAGTTTTAGTCTTGTTAGCATGTTGCTAGCAAACAAACTTTTTCCTGCCTCGGAGCTTTCACACAAAACTTTATTGACAACTTTTCAAAAGCCACAACGGGCTGCAGGAGCCGAAAGACTCTAAAGTCGTAGAGCGTGAGCCCAGCTTTAGCCAGCAACCTTTAGTTTGAATAAGCCCCACCCCCTTCTCCCCCCTTCCTCCATTCCTCCTTACTGCTCCTATCCAAACTAACGGGTGACTCAGATATTAACTCCCCCACCCAGGCGAGGCCTAGACCCTGATCAGTGCCTGCGTGTCTCTGCAGATGAAATTTGGTTCTCTGACGGCTCCTTGGCGGACAGGTCCAAGTTCAGCGACCCGGGCCTCATGCCCCTCCCAGACACTGCGTCGGGCCTGGATTGGTCCCACCTGGTTGACGCGGCACGAGCCTTCGAAGGTAACCGGCCTGGCTGTAGCTGCCGCTGCTGTAAACTCCCCCCTTCCTCCTCCTGGGTGCTTAGCATGCGTGTGTGTTTGTGCGTTAGCCGCAAGCGCTAGCCGGCTTGCATGTGCAGGATTGTGTGTGTGTGCTTTGTGTTTCTTTCCTCTAGTGCCTCTTAAGTGCTTTCAGGACGTTTCTTCTGGGACTCCTGTGGCTTTTTGCACCTCTGCTCTGAGCCCCGTTGTGATTTCCAAAAATGTGCAGTCATTTTTCAGCACAGACATGGAGACGATTTCTAATCCCTCGAGCCAACAAGTTGTCGTTTGGGTTCTTACAGCGCCACCGTTTAAGATCTTGGGTTGATGGTCTGGGATACTTTTGTACACGGATTTGGATTCGGTCCAGTGGAATTGGGTCGAACTGGCCAAAGTAGGTCGTTGTTTCTCCGAACTGTCGGAACGGCTTCTTCGGAGTGTTCCGGGGTTGTTTTTTTTTAGCGGGCCCTGAATACGGACCAAGAGATTTAGAAGTGCCGCTCGACATTCTGACACGTTGTCTTTCGGGGCAACAAAAATGATGCTCCTGTCAAAACTGCGATCCGTCTCTTCGCTCAGTCGCAACTTGTTTTCAGTCAATTAACATTTTCACGTCTCAGCCGCTTCACAGTCGACATCGTCACCTCCGCCCGCTCCCATCTCAGACTCCGCCCATGCCAATGCATTCCCCATTTATCACGGAAACGCTGATATGCCGTGAGTTTGGTTTCCACTTGAACGCCGTCCGACCCCGAGCCCGACGTAGCATGTGACGGTTCACTTGTCATAATTAATGAATCATCTGCGGAGTGGCTCTTCTTTGATTCATTTCCTGCCTCATAGCCTGCAGTGGAGCGTTTAAAGAAGAAGAAGAAAAGAAAAAAAGAGGTGGGAGCAGTGGAGATGATGCAGACAGAGTTTGACTGGCAGCGAAAAAGCCGGTTGTCACGGCAGCACTGCTGGCCCAGAAAAAAGCACTGAGTCAACCGGAGCCTCGCTGCAGAGCTGAGAGAGACTCCAGGCGGCCATTGTGCCATAAAGCGATTTGGCTAGAACCGAGGGAGGAGGGTGCCAGGGATGTAAAGCGTTTATTGATGTTAAAAGACGTTTGGCTTGCGGCATCTACAAAAACACAGTGTAGCCCCTTTGACCTTTAACCCTTCAATGTCCTCGCCAAGAACATTTGATTTCTTCTGGGGGCCGAAACTTATACAATCTAAATTTAGTTTAAAAAGGCCAAATTGTAGTCAGGCATGTTTTTGAACAGCCAAAAATCCGGCCAATAAAATCATCTCAAGATGAAATGTTTTCTTTCAGGGAAAAAGGTCCATTTTAATTAGATTAGCTCACAGAAGAAAATGATTTAGACATTTTTGGTTGTATCAAGTTACATAATTCTCTTTAGTAGGTCCTTAAATGCTGGAATATACCGAAAAATATCCTACTCATCGAAAAAGATGGTTTAGGAAAGCCTCTAAATCTAACAGCAACTCCAACAGACTCTCTGAGAATCTCTCAAATACTCTGCGGCCGCTCGTCTCCTGCACCTTCCACTTCAGCGTCTCTGTTCAGCCCACTGAGTCCCCAGCTCCCCAAAAACGGCATATTATTTTATTCTCTTTCATTTTAAAGGGCTGCCAAACCGGTAACATCACCAAAGTTTAATCACCTCTAGGATGTATAAAAATTTTTTTACTCTGGGTACAATTTCATGCAAATCTTTCCAGTAATTTTCCGTTATCCTGCTCACAAACAAACAAACAAACAGACAAACGCACAGGAGTGAAAACGTGGCGCTGAAAATGCGCTGAAAGAAATATTAAAGGGTTAAAAGTAGAAACAAATGGGATTAAAACTGAGCCTTGATACTTTTCTTCAACAAAGACTTTTGTTGCTCTTACTGGAAGCCCCCCCCCGGATCAACCCCTGGATGCCTGTTTAATATTCCATCTCAAATAAATCCATCACTACGTGTTTATTCTTAGATTGGGTTTTCCTCGGCGCCGTCTGTTTCGTTTCATTCCCACTAGCTTGTCCAGTATATCTGGACCACGGGGTCACACGAAGATGGCGAGCGGCTTTTTCGTCGCCTAGAAGTCTTTAATCTTTCCGATGCAGCCGGCAAAATGTGGGGGACGCGTCCATTCATATGTAAATTCAAGCCCGGTCTCCCTTTCGCGCCGAGCCGAACCAGCGACTCCGTACTGGATCATCTTTTGTCTTTGAGTGGATTAGTTTTCATTTGGGACTAAATTAATGGAAGGGCTTCCTTAATCCTTTTATGAATATTCAGATCCCCCTATCTTTGGTTTCGGGGCTTTGGAGAGAGAGGAGGGAGAGCATTACACTTCAATACTTAGCCCCCCCCGAGGACTACATGCCAAGTTTGAGTTTCCACCGGGCTTTGAGCAGGCTTACGGGCCTGATGGGGTCAAATAAGCATGACTGGTGCCTTTTGGCTCTCGGAGATCAAGCCCATTATGACAGAAGCTGCAAGAGGGAAGCTAAGAGGGGCACCGGAACCAGAGAAGCCCACGGAACCGACTTTATCTCTGGTAGTTTGGAAATGTTCATGGATCTCTCACTGCTATACACCTAAGACAGCCTGGTGCTAGTTCGGTGCTTAGTTGGTTCATCTCGCACACCTCCTAAGAACTTGTTCGCTATTCAATCGGTGAGGAGTCAGAGTCAGAGTCGGAGTCAGAGTCAGAGTCAGAGCTGTGTCATTACCTCGCCGTAAAACGTAATCGGTTCTTGAATCTAGACCAGTTCTGAGAGCCAGGAGCCGGTGCTTAGGCTGTTGAAAGTCATTCTCTGGCTCCGAACTAGCCCGTTAAACCAGCTTGGTGGAAAAGGGGAACATGTGCGGACCGCCTGTGGGGGCTTTGCATCAGAACCACTCATGCTAGGCGCAAATGAATCGGGTCAGGAATGTGTGCATGCGAGTCTTTCCCCTCCGCTCTGTTTTAGTTTCACGCTCATACCAAGATATGTAACGCTGTGTTCGTGATGTAAAGGACAACTCCTGACCTTTAACCTCGCCTGTCCTGTCTCCAGACCAGCGCGTGGCGTCCTTCTGCACCATGACGGACATGCAGCGAGCCGAGGCCCTGCAGATATCCAGAGAGCTGACCCGGCGTGTGGTGGAGGCAGAAGGAGCGGCGCTCCAAGCAGAGTAGGCTTCACGGTCCAGCACCAACGCCAAATCTCCCGTGGCGGCAGAATGACAACACAAAACAACAACAAAACACAAACTCTCACTGTGATTGGCCGATCCCGGAGTAGCAGCCGTAGTAGCTACGAGCACAGGAGGCTCATGGGAGTTTTCATCAACACGATGAAGCGGTGTAGTTTAAGCTCTAGATCAGAGTTTGGAGGAGGAGGAGTCTTTTTCTACAATCTTTATAGAAACAAAAACTCATGAGTAAAAGTACACTCCAAAAAATATTTTAATAAAAAAACAAAACATAATACAGACATATTTTAATTACAGGTATATATCAAATTAAGTTTATTACTTTGTTTATGTTTTAATTATATTATCCAAATGCATGGAAATTTAACATGTAATTAAAATACATAACTTATATCATATTTTTATATGTATAAATATTAGATTATATATGTATATATAATATATATATATTTACACAAATACCTATATATACATACATACAAACATAAACAAATCTATATGTATGTATATATATATATATATATATACATACATATGTGTATATATATATATACACACATATACATATATATATATATACAAATACATACATAAACAAATATATATTAGTGTATATATGTATATACATTTATACGTATGTATGTGTGTGTATATACATATGTATATGTATATATATATAAATATTACATCTAAATGTTGAATCATAAATAAGTTGAGAACAACACTGAAACCTTTGAAACCGTCTCTCTGAAGATTCTGTCTTTCTCGCGTTTTAACCACCTTCCTTTGTTTGACCCGGCAGCAGCGGCGGACCCTCCACACTGACGGGGAAAGTCAACCAGTTGGAGTTGATCCTCAGGCAGCTGCAGTACGACCTCAGAAAGGTACGCCCACATCCACCCCACGCATCTCCATCCATGTTTTCAGCTTCCCTTCTCCACGCCACCAGTAAGATCCGCCCCCTCAGGAGGATAGAGGCGGGGCGACGGTTCCTCCCGAGTCCCTGTCATTCAAACTCATCCACTTATTTCAATATCCTGCTTCCTGTTTCCCCACCGCGACGTCCCCCCACAGCTAGTAATCCGCTCAGAGCGGAGAGGAAAGGCAGTTTTCTTCTGACGAGAGATAAGATAAGATAAGATATGATATGATATGATATGATATGATAAGATATGATCAGATAAGATAAAATAAGATATGATAAGATAAGTTAAGATAAGATAAGATATCACATCATATCATATCATAAGATATGATATGATAAGATATGATAAGATAAGTTAAGATAAGATAAGATATCACATCATATCATATCATAAGATATGATATGATGTGATAAGATAAGATATGATACGATAAGATAAGATAAGATATGATATGATATGATATGATAAGATGGAACTTTATTCATTTTGAAGGAAATACAAAAAAAAATCCAATAAGTGAGTAAAAGAAAATAGAATATGAATATAAGGGAAAATGTAAAATGTAAAAGTAAGCGCAAACCAGTATGATCGTTAGAATACTACACTGTAAAAAGAGAATTTTTTTAATGAATCCAAAGTTACTTCAACTGGTTTGAATTAAATATTTACATCGTAAATTAACAAGTTGGACTCTTTGTTTATTTAAGTTGTGACTGAATAATTACTTAATCTAATTTAAAGTTACTAGTTGAACTATTTTTTTTAAATGAATCAAAGAATTTTCATTAATTTAGATGTATATATGTAGATATATGTTTATATATCTATGTTTATAGTAATAAATGTAACATGGGCGCTTTTATTGAATCTCTGTATCGGCATCAGTTTCCGATGTTTCAGCTGTCCATCAAGCAGAAAGGGGAGGAGTTACACAGTATAATGGCCATTGGTTGGAAAGACCTCCTGTAGCGTTGTGTGGTGGTCCTCGGTGGTCTCAGTCTCCACTGAAGCTGCTCTGATAGGACCCCAGAGTGGCGGCAGGGGGTGGGAGGAGTCTCCTGAGCATCCTCCTCGCTAGCACCACCCCCAATGACTCCAGAACCAACCTCCAGAATGTTTAACGCGTCCCGTTTACTTTGTGTATGTGTTCAGGAGAAGGAGGACAAAGCCATGTTGCAGGAGGAGGTGCAACACCTGAGGCAGGACAACATGCGACTGCAGGAGGAGAGCCTGACGGCGGCGGCCCAGCTCAGGAAGTTCACAGAGTGGTTCTTTCACTCGATTGACAAGAAACCCTGAGAGAGAAAGAGAGAGAGAGAGAGCGAGAGAGAGAGACCACCGGACAGAGAGAGAGAGAGAGAGCGAGATAACCTCCATTCCTCCCCGGGCACCTACTCGACTCCCACTTGTGACCCCCAGATGATCCACAGGCAAATGAACATTGAAATCCACCGTTGGCTGTCCCTGCCGTAATAAAAGACCAGTCGCAGCTGAGACCCCGCAGCCGTCGGGCTTTCCTGTCTGAAGTTCTGGGCTGCTTCTCGCGTTAACGGTTTCTCCATCCTGGCAAACGAGACTCTTGGGAGGCCTCCTCATCTCCGGCGTCTCCTGACTCCCTGGGATCCTCTTACAGTAGTGGAATGTAACGCTCATTTACTGTAGCCAACGTAGAACCTACCTACATGTGTACCGACAGTCTACTGTACTGTATACTCAGCTGTACTGTATACTCAGCTGTACTGTATACTCAGCTGTACTGTATACTGGACTGTATTGTATACTCCGCTGTACTGCATACTCAGCTGTACTGTATACTGGACTGTATTGTATACTTGGCTGTACTGCATACTCGGCTGTACTGTATACTCGGCTGTACTGCATACTTGGCTGTACTGTATACTCGGCTGTACTGTATACTCAGCTGTACTGTATACTCGGCTGTACTGCATACTCGGCTGTACTGCATTCTCGGCTGTCCTGTATACTCGGCTGTACTGCATACTTGGCTGTACTGTATTATACTACGCACACTGTCACAACTGTCCCGCCTCGGTGGACACTTGAAGGCGGAGGCGGGTGAGGTGGGTAGGGGAGGAATGTACTGGACTTGATGAAGTGGTACCATGAGGAACCCACCTGGTGGTGGTCTTGAAACAAACAGAGAGGGGAGGGGATGAATGTAGCTCACATGAGACCGTTTTTATTTCTGCCGGGGGCATTTTTTTTTTTTTTCTTTCCAGATGATTCCACTATTTCTTTGTCGTCTGCAGCCATTTAGACGTTTCAAGGTGCTTCTCCCCCCCCCCACACACACACACACACACACATTTCTGTCCGTAGTCTCACTGTCACCACGTCCTAGCAATAACAAAAGTGGTAGTTACGAAACTGTGTTTAGAAAAAAAAAACGTTAGCACAAGCGTGACGAGTTCCAACGGAGACGCAGTCGTAGTTGACATGTATATTTGAAAAAAACACAAAAAAAACACAAAAAAAAAACCCAGGAAGAGACTGTGCCTAAAACTGGTTGTAAATGGATTGTTTTCTCTTTCATTCTCTTTCTCAAACACAAGCCTTGTCTGTGGCTCACTGATATAAAGTTGTGCGAATGTGTGAACGAGTGAGCGAGAGCGAGGCTGAGCTAGAGCGAGGCTGAGCGAGAGCGAGGCTGAGCTAGAGCGAGGCTGAGCTAGAGCGAGGCTGAGCTAGAGCGAGGCTGAGCTAGAGCGAGGCTCAGGTAGAGCGAGGCTGAGCTAGAGCGAGGCTGAGCTAGAGCGGGGCTGAGCGAGAGCGAGGCTGAGCTAGAGCGAGGCTCAGGTAGAGCGAGGCTGAGCTAGAGCGGGCCTGAGCTAGAGCGGGGCTGAGCGAGAGTGCGTCGTCGATGGCAGCAAAATGTGTTGATGCAGTGGTTTCTAGAGCGTTAGAGCGAAGCCACAGTGAACCACACTTACGATGCCAAATGTGTTTATTTGTGTACATATCGGCCACAGAAGTGTCTTTGTATTTAACACTATTATTTATGCTTATTTAACCGAAAGTTGTTTATTTTATTAATGGTCTTTGTTTTTTTTGTTTTGTTTTGTTTCTTTCTGCACTAAGGAGAGATACGGCTCTGTGTATGTTGTAAAGTGAGTAGCTTGTCAGGGCAAAAAAAAATTATATATTTAAATATATAAATGATCATTTTGGAGATTCCAACATTTGGATGCTGCTAGATTACAGTTTGCTGATTTGTATGCTTTTGAATATGTCTCTCTCCGTGAACTGTCCTGTCCCCGGTGGGGCACTGGTTGCTTAAATTGTTTCATTCTGTTTTCTTAATAAATGTAGTTTTAAAAATAAGCGATTATTGTCTTTTTGAGTGTTTCCCCCCCCAAAGGGCCCCACATTATTCTCAGGAGACGAATCATGATGGACAGACAAATGGAACCATTCCTACTTCCCTCTACTCTCTTAGTTTATGGCAAAGGATAATAACAATCCCCTAAAGGCCCCCAATCCACTGCGTGGTCCAAGCAATTCCCCCTGATTGAACTCCAATTAAAATTTTATATCCGAAAAACAGTTTTTCGTAGAAGAAAAAGCTACTCATTTTGAATAAAATATGAACTAATCAAGTAAAATACAACATATAGGACAAAGAACGTCTTCGTGTCGATTCATACGACACGAAGACATCTTATCTTATAAATGTCATATTTTACTCAAATAATTCACATTTTACTCACTAGGGGGAGGTTTGATTTTTACCAAAAACCCTGTTTTTCGGACATAACTTAACATTAAATGTGAGACGTTCAAGACAACTGCTTGTACAACGCAGGGGATTGCAGGGTTTTTTTGGGTCTAGTATTCTGAACTTAACACCATCTAACTCAATGCTAATATAACTGAACAGCCGGCATCTTTTCAAGGATGCTAACATCATCCGACCTTTTTCTATCACCACTCATCCTGAGCAGGACTGCAGGGGGGTTGGAGAAGGGAGGGTCCATCCCGGACGAGTCACCGGTTCATCGTTGGGCATCAACGTACAGTAGAAGCTAGAAAAAACAGAGAGAGCGCAAACCTCCGCCAAGACACAACAGTACCCTAGGTTTAGGAAAAAATTCTTGGGGATTCTTCCGATAATGTGTGAGTTATAACCAGCCTCTAAATCTACCGACAACTACAAGAAACTCTTTGAGTATCTCTCAAATACTCTGTAGCCGCTCGTCTCCTGCGCCTTCCACTTCAGCATCTCTGTTCAGCTCACTGAGCCCCCGCCTCCAGAAACATCAGAGGAATCACAGAAGCTTTGAAACTGAGCCCTCAGCTCCACCCCCAAAGAAAGATCAAAGGAACAAAGGCAGCAATAGCCACATCGTAATGTCACTACTCCGAGTTTTTTTTAATTATTTTCTTTTCTTTGATGATGAAGATGGACTGAGAAGTGGATGAAGGCGCAGCTCATTTTGGGCGGTTAGTTTCCATCCCACACGAGAAAACGAGGATTATCTTTTCTTTGAGAATTAGTCTTCCTGTATTTCATAAATATTCATGGTGTTAAGACCAAAGACTGGATGAAGAATGTGTTTGTGACTCGATTCCCTTTGAGCTGGAGTTCTTTTCTTTTTTATGAATGACAGATGTTGCTTTTACCGCAGGGATGGCAAAGGACTCGCTGAATAATTAATCATTAGCTCTTTGGGAGACGAGAGAGAAACATTTTTCGTTTTTTTGCCAGTTCCTGCACAAACCCACTGAGAGGGGTCCTACCTGGCCTTCAGGTGTTGGTCGGCCTGCAGCTGTGGGGGTCTCTGAGAAGAGCTGGTGTGGACAGTCTATTTTCGGCATCGGATCATGATGTCATTATTGTTCATCTGGTTTCGTTTGTTCAGTTGAATCACGTCACATTTTTCATCTGACTCTAGATTAATCCAAGATATGAAGCACCAGCAAACTTTCCTTTGGTGTTTATTTTGGGGGTGGAGCTGGGGGAGGGACTCAGTTTCAAGAGTGCCTTTGCTTCCTTTGATGTTCCTTTGGGGATGGATCTGGGGGGTAGGTATTTCAAACGTTCCTTTCATTCCTTTGATGTTCATTTGGGGTTGAAGATGGCCACCCAGTTTCAAGAGTTCCATTGATTCCTTTGATGATGGAACTGGGGGCTTCGTGGGCTGAACAGTGACGCTGAAGTGGAAGGCGCAGGACACAAGCGGCTACAGAGTATTTGAGAGATACTCAGAGAATTTGTTGGAGTTGTTGGTAGATTTAGAGGCTGGCAATAACTCAGACATTAATGGAGGAATTTTTAACATAGGGCACTGTTACTAATAATAATAATAATACATTTAATTTATACTGCACTTTACATTTGGATCAAATCTCAAAGTGCTACAAAGTAAAAGCAGATAAAAGCATCAATAAAAAATTAAATAATAACTATATAAAAGCCTGACCAAAAAGCAGCAATGTTAATTAAAGTTATAGGTTCTGCTAAAAGGGAAAGTTTTAAGTCCTTTTTTAAATGTGTCAGTCGTCTGTGGAGCCCTCAGATGGTCAGGGAGGGCATTCCACAGACGAGGGGCAGCAGAACAGAAGGCCCGATCACCCATGGATCAACCACTGTATAGCTTAGCACAGGTTTGCGTTCTCTGAGTGCTTTTAATGGCTTCCCAGTGTATTTGGAATACTAGAGCCATGAATTCTGATCTTCATCGTGATGATAGATTCCTGTACTTCCCTCATACTTTCTTTGGATCTTTTATGACTCACTGAATGAGCCTTTGCCATGGTCTTGCAGGAATTTGTTTCTGTGTTGGTCCAAGTCTTTTGTAGATAATGTGTCTGACTGTGGATCTGTTCCCTTTAGAAAGAGCTTTGGAACCTTTCCCAGTCAGATTTAATATTTCAATCACATTCTCCCTCATCGCCTCTGGAATTTTTTCTATTTTTTCTATTTTTTTGATTTTGGCACACGAGACTTACAAGCAAAACTTCAAACTTCCATAATTTTTTTGGGTGGTTTTCTTTTTCTTTTGTAGAAATGATTTGATTGAACTGGGCTGGAAGTAATCAGGCTTGTGTGGTCTAGTTAAGCTGCAACCCGCCATTAATGCAGTTTTCTTGGAATTAGTTGGTGGCAAATACTTTTTCCACGCGGGCTCAGTTCGTGTTAGATCAACCTTCTCGCCCGGTGAGTACAATTATTATTCAAAACCTGTGTTCTGGGTTTATTCCATCTTCAATGTTGGTGAAAGATCAGACACGGTTTGGAGTGAATGGATCCAAATGCATTTCTTTGAAAATATCTTTATTTTTACTCTTCCTCTGTGGAAACGCACAACCTCCCGTCTGAGGGTATGAAACATTATCAGTTAAAAGTGTCAGCTTCATCCAGGTCCACTTCATGAGTGGTACTGTTCTGATCTCTCTGGCGCTGCATGCCGGGCCGGTCATGGGTGGAGGAGTTCTTTAAACCACATGGGTGTTGGTGCAGTGAGGAGAGCAGATGGGAGCTCACTTGAGGAGGCGGTGTTGTGATACAGTGATACAGAACTCCTCCAAGGAGGAGTTCTACTACTAAATGCGAGGTACCAAATGACTTTGGGCCGGCCACCAGCTCAGAAGTGTGAGCTGTAGCGACCAGATGCATGAGAAGAAACTGATATCACAGGGAAATATTTCTGCTTCAACACTCAAGAAACTTTATTTGTTCCCTAGGGGCAGTTTTAGAACCGGCGCCGTTCATAACGCAGAACATTCTGATTTTAACAGCAAGATTTCACCACATGGAGCTCTAAATGTAAATGTCGAATCTAAATGTTAAATATGAAGTTAAATCCAAATGTTGAATATAAATGCCGAATATAAACCTAAAGATAAACCTAAATCTAAATGTTAAATATAAATATAAATGTTATATGTAAGTGTTAAATCTAAATGATAAAACTAAATGTAAGTGTTGAATCTATATGTTAAATATTAACATTTAGATCTAACATTTAACATTTAGATTTAAAATTTAGGTTGAATATTTAACATTTAGATGTTACATTTTGATTTAGGTCCAACATTTAGAGCTAACATTTAGATATAACATTTAGATTTAAATGTAATATTTAGGTCCAACATTTAACATTTGACGTAACATTTAGATATAACATTTAGATTTAGATCTAAAATTTAGATATGATATTAAGATATTTACATTTAGATTTAGATCCAACATTTAGATTTAACATTTAGATAGAACATTTAGATTTAGATCCAACATTTAGATTTAACATTTAGATTTAGATAGAACTGTTTTTTGTATAATAAAATTTATAAAAACTCCCCCTAGTGAGAAAATGCAAACTGTTAGAATAATATACAACATACCGGATAGATCTCCTCGGGTCGATTCACATCCACCAAATTTGGACTAAATCCAACCAACGGTTTAGAAATGATGGCCTGAAAACGTTTTCGAGATAAAGCTCCCCCTAGTGTTGTAAATATACCACAGACATCTCCGAAAATCAGTCCATCTCTTCCTCTCACTGAAGTCTATGTAGGAATAAAACCTGAAAATGACCCGTGACGTGGTTTTTGAGTCACAGCGTCGACACCAACGATCTGCGGCGGTTGACGCGTTCAATGTGCCAAAGCCATACATCTTTGATTATCCTCGCAGAAATGCGCTGACAAACAGTTAAGTCGGACCGACCCGATGGGCTGGAAATCCATTCTAACCAGATGGAAGAGCTCATTGTAATGCAAACCATATTGGATTGTAATATTTTGTCTGTGTCAGCAGTTACCGGGTCCAAACCCTGGCGCTGCTCCTCGGCTCAGGAGTGATGATCATCTGCAGACGCACGGTTCTGGTGCTGCTCGTCACACGTAACCACATGTGACTGGGACACAGTTGTTCTGATTCCACGGACCTACAGCAGATGCTCCCCTGCTGTAAGTGCCACCTTGGTCCGGATCACATTACCTGGAATCGGGCTCGGCGTGCCAGAAGCACAGCTGGTACAACCTGGGAGGGGGGGGGGGGGGGGGGGGGGGGGGGGGGGGGGGGGGGGGCTACTCCATTGACTGCGTCTGTGGGTCGGTCTGCAGCCACCGCTTCTAAAATATCAAATTTCGGGATCAGCTTCCCCGAAAGCACGGGTGAGATTTTGTGTTCCTGTTTCTGTTTAGTTAACCCTTTGGTTTCCGCTCATCTGGAGTCTCTATTTTTTATTAAAAGATGTTCAGAACCTGCTTATAAAAGGACCCAGTGGCAGCATGTATGTGCCAAAGAGTAAGGGGCAGAGGAGGGAGCCCTGAGGAACACCACCGGTCAAAAGGGTCTCTGAGGTGGAAGCTCAACCATCGCTATTGAGAAAGTCCTAAACATGAGAACGTTTTTTTTTTTCTGTTATATTAAAGCCTGTGGAGACTTATTATACAGAATTATGTAACTTGATAAAAATAAAATAAAATAAAAAGTCAAATAAGGGTCAAATAGATTTCTAAAAACAAGCTTTACCAAAAAAAAAAAAACTTTTTTTTTCATGATTTATAAAATGTCATCATGAATAATAATTATTCCAGATTATTTTCGAAGGGTCTTAATTATCGCATGAATACTTTTCTCAAAGAAATGACTTGTGCGAAGAAACTCTTCTGTGTGGAATTTGCTTGGGAAACTTTCTCGTGATTATCCGACCTTTCACCCAATTACTGTTTGATTTATTCCCTTTAAGAAGAAGGAACAAAACCAGCTGGAGTCAGGAGTTTGTTCACTTTGATAAAAAAAAACAACTCTATTTTTCAAAGAATGCTTTGACACATGCATTTATCTTCTTTTGTTTTTTTAATTTTGTGGAAAGTTTGAAAACAAGAAAATTGTTTGACAAAAAAAATTTATGAATTGAATTAAAAATAAATAAATATATATATGTGTACATGTATGAATAAATATGTGTAAATATATATGTATGTATAAACTATATGAGAGCCCCCCTCCAAACACACACACACACACACGCACACACACACACACACACACACACACACACACAGAGGAATATGAGGTGTTTTAACAATATTTTACTAAAATTACTTTTTTTTTTTGTCTCAGAATCAGCCAGAAATTCTTAAAACGTAGTTTTTTTACCCTTTTTATTAATTGTTTTTCAGAACAATCTGAAAAACAAAGAGAGAAAAGTCTCTGATAATGATACGTCTATTTCTGCATGTTTTTTTTTAACTTAATATCTCGTTAACCACCTCGTGAATTTCCCCCGTGGACATTTATAAAGCTTCTATCTATTCAGCGGAGACGCCGTTATAGATTTACGACCTTTATGACTTTGAAATAAGATCAGAGAACGATGATATTTAAGCGTTTTACGATGAAATGTCTCTTTAAATTTGAGCTCTTGGGATATTTTCAACTCTTTGACCCAACAAGATGTTCAACTGCGTGAAAAAAAAACACGTCCCTCCATCTCAGTGAAATGTTACTTGTTCAGAGATTATACATTAAAACATCTGCAAAAAGACATTTTGACTAGAAATTAGACCAAAATGTGATTTTTTTCTGCAGTGTAGAAATCACAAACAGTAAATTTCTCCAATGGCGACGAATTCTGAGCGAACCTTTTGTCCTTTTCTGGCCTGGATCTTGGATTTTCTGTCTCTTCGAACCAAATTAGAAAACGAGACAGGGACAAATAGATAAGGCAGGGCTGCTGAATTATCTCCGGCGGCTGAGACGTCCTTGTCCCCCGTCCTTGACAACCTTCGAGCGGCGGCCAGTTCTGTTATTGATTCCCAATCGGCTGCTTCCACAGCAAACACGCCGGCGGCTGAGTTGATTTTAGCTGATGGTTCAGATCCAGATCTCTGGGCAGACTTTCCTTTTTTTTCCTTCTTCTTAAAGACATTGATTTTCTTCGCAAGGTTTCGTTAGTCTGGGGTCGACCCGACCTGCTGAGTGGAGGGGTCGTTTTCGAGGGGGTGGGGGCGGGGTCATGGGAATATTGATGCCTGGAAGGTGAACAGTAGGTGTAAGAGTGGGGGCATGATGCATCCAAGCGAACGACACCCCCTGACCCATCATCAGGAATAAAAGCTTAGCTGGAGACGCCATCGATCGGCTGTGTGAGAGAGGCGATAAGGAGAAGGTCGGATAGAGAACCGCGTTCCGGCCTTCCCTCGTTTGCGCGCCGCCATCAGGACCGAGTGACGCCATTTACCGTCAACGCGTCCTGCTCGCATTAAATTGTTCAATGAAGTACACGCTGGGTCCGTGCCGAATGTCTTCAGAACGGGACCATCATCGTTTGATGGCTTTCATTAGTGCGAAATCTACAAGAAGAGAATTTGGAGCGTCTGACGTTTATTTTCGGAGGAGACGAAAAAATAGGTGAGAGCAGAACAAAGGTGACTAGAAATGGATGAAGGTGCACGAGACGCGTGACGTCGTTCAATCGTGATGAAGTGTACAGCAAAGAACACTTCTTCTGATGATTGGTTTATACACAAGTCAGCCATAACATTAAAACCACCGAATATGTTATAGTTTTTTCAACAAAAGCAGCTTTGACAGGTTCTGACACCATTCAGACAGAACCAGCATGAACTCTTGCAGCGAATTTGTGCGACAGGAACTCTTCCCCACACACACACACACACACACACACACACACACTATAGATTGGGTTCGCCAAAATCGTCAAAAGTCCTGTTCTTGTAGAAATGCTCTGACCCAGTTCTCTATCCAACACAATTTGATCCCGGACAAACTCCCTTCTTCTGCTTTTCAATTCTTCCTGCTTCCAATGCATCAACTTCAAGGGCCAAATGTTCCCCTGCAGCCAGAAACATCCCCCCCCCCCACTGACAGGTGCCACTGTAACAATCAAATTCAAGTTATTCTGACATCACCTGTCGGCGGTTATAATGATCTGGCTGCTCAGTGTATGCAGGTGTGCATGAGAATTTATGTTGAGTTCTGATACAGATGTGACAAAGGCATTAATGGAACTTAGCCTATGCTGTCGTCTCCGACAGCAAGGGTATACCTGAAAGGTCCCCAATCCCCTGCGTTGTACCAGCAATGAGTCAACTCTTCAAATTAAAGTGTTATTTTTTAAAAAGCGCCACAAAGTGTTTG
The DNA here is from genome assembly GCA_009660295.1 of Lophius piscatorius. Lineage (NCBI taxonomy): Eukaryota > Metazoa > Chordata > Actinopteri > Lophiiformes > Lophiidae > Lophius > Lophius piscatorius. Next base: position 36,727 of record VRLP01000682.1, on the reverse strand, counting down.
TAGTATGAATAATTACAACAAAATGAGAAGGATATCCTCACGTCCATTCATGTGCTCACTCTCTCTCTCACTCTCTCTTACAGTCACTCTCTCTGCCTCTCTCGCACATTCTCTCTCTGACTCCCTCTCGCACTCTCTCTCTCTTGCATGCTCTGTCTCCGACTCTCTCTTACAGTCACTCTCTCTCTGCCTCTCACTAGCAAGCGCTCTCTCTCTACCTCTGTCCCTCTGACTCTTGCTTGTACGCGCTCTCTCTGCCTCTCTCTCTGCCTCTCTCTCTCTCTGACTGTCTCTTGCAGCTCTCTCTCTGCCTCTCTCTCTCTCCGACTCTCTCTCTGCCTCTGTCTCGCACTCTCTCTCTTGCATGCTCTCTCTCTGCCTCTCTCACTTCCTCCCGCTCTCTGTCTCTTTCCACGCTCTCTCTCTGCCTTTGTCTCGCACTCTCTCTCTCGCACTCTCTCTCTGCCTCTCTTTCTCTCTGACTCTGTCTAGCAAGTGCTCTCTCTCTGCCTTTGCCTCACTCTCTGTCTCTCTCTCTCTTGCATGCCCTCTCTCTGCCTCTCTCACTTCCTCCCTCTCTCTGTCTCTTCCCAGACAAGAGCGTCTGGAAAACAAAGTGTTTCTGCTTTTGTTCACGTAAAGAGGAAACGCGTTTTCACATGTTTAAGTCGCTGCAACGTCTCCCACAAAAAACAACTGAGCATAAAATATAAGCTGGATGTACGGAAGAGGATCAGGGTCACATACGGCTATGTGCATTTATTTATTTATTTATTTATTTTTAGTTTTCTGACTGTATTCTCAGAATACTTGCTTTTAAACTCAGAATTCTGACTTTAATCTCGGAAAATTCCGACTTTATTCTCAGAACTCCGATTTTTATTTAAATAAATCTATATATATATGTATATATATGTATATATATATATTATATATAGATTCTAATCATAATTCTGAGTTTATCTGGCTTTAACGTCAATATTCTGACTTTAAACTCAGAATTCCGGTTATATATATATATATATATCCGGAATATATATATTGTTATTGAATAAAATAGAAGCTATCAGAGTAAAATATATTATATACGAGATAAATCTCCTTGAGTCGATTCATACGCTCCAAATTTGAAAAAATGATGTCCGTAAAACTTTTGGAGATAAAGGTCCCCCTAGTGTCAAAAAAATATACAACTGACCTTTCTCGAAATCACTCCAGTTCTTCCTCGCACTAGAATTATGTAGATTGTAAAATGTGAAAATGATTAAAGAAACAGTGTTTGATTTATCGCGTTAACACCAAGGATCTCCGGCAGCGATGACGATTGCGTAAATCCCGTCTTCCTCTTGGAAGACTATCCTCTTCATCCATCTTATCCTATAACCTTTCATCTACTTCAATTATTTATATGAAGGTTTTGTCTTCAGACTGTAAAACACTTAAGACCCGATAACTATCCCAGCAACCCCTGCGATCAACATTTAGGGCTGGGAGGGGCCCAGCGAAGCGAGGGGCTAGCATACGCGACTCCACACGGAGGCGTAGGTTCTGGGTGGAGAGCCAGAACCTCATTGGGCCACGAAACTGGTTCCAAACTGGATCTATCGGGGCCCCGACCAAAGTCTAACTAGAAGGGAAGAGACCAGAGGAAGAAAGAATATTCTGAGAATATTCTACGCCGGTGAGATGTTTACTCCAGGGGGCGGGGTTCTGGGAGACAGACCGGTCTCCAGATCCTAATTAAGTCTTTTCCCTGGTGAAACCACGGAGACAAAAAACATGGAGGAGAGTGACGGGGGAGTTTGGGTATGGGGGAACAAAATGTACTGTCTTAGAGATTCTGTCTTCAATGGCAGGATCGGTGATGTCACCGATGGAGGTTGGAAGTCCAGACACGAACTCAGAAGAGAGGTCTGACCCGGGGCCGATGGGGTATGGAGGACCGGCTGATGAAGGCCTGAGGAGGACTGGTTTCTACTGCAGGTGTTTATTCTTCCTCGTCCTTAATCATGACGGGCCACCAGAACCACTCACAAACGCCAGTCCAACAGCATCTAGGATGGCGCGTGAGTCTATGAGCCCGATGTATGACCTGGAACAAAGAAGAGGTTGGGGTCACGCCCCTCCAGGATTTAAGTGTTTACACTTTGTTCTCCATCCCTCAAGTTACTGCTGAGTACACAGGAGGGGGTAAGAGTAGAAGACGGGGTTCTTCTCTGACGGGTCGGGGTCCAGCATCAACGGAGGTCTTCAGGCTTGATGTTCTTAGAACCCGGACATTCAGACAGGGTAAAGTTAAAACAGCTAACCAAAAAAAAAGCAAAGCTTGTCTGGAGTCGATTCTCCTAGTGGAGTGGATCTTCTCCAGGTTCTTACGATCATTCCACACAATCAGTCCAACTTCAGTTTGTGACGCCGCTCCTCCGAGACCACCGTACTGCCAGGAGTTCTCGATCCCCCATGTTGTGGTTTTTTCACTGGTGGGAAGGGATTCCTGGAGAAGAGGATGTATATACATGTATATGTATATGTATATGTGTGTATGTATGTATGTATGTATGTATATATATATATACACGTATACATGTACATATACATACATTACATATATGCACTTTTTTTTCCTTATCTTATGTGTTAAATAGGGTGAAGTAAATATTCTTCACAGAACATGATCCGGGTTTGATGAAGACCAAGATGTTTCCATGTCAACTACACAAAATTAAATTAGTATTAATAAATATATCTAAACAAACCCGGTGGATATTAGTTAACAGTTCTGCTGCAGAAAAAATGTTCCAGATATAAAAGATTAAAATGGGTCAGACTCGCCTGAAGAATCCGGTTTCCATGGTAACGAGAAAATTACATTTATTTTCCAAGCTTAAAGTTCACGACGACGATCCATGTGATCTTCATTCAGCCTGAACTCATTCTGTGTTTGCCGCTAATTCGCTCAATTGAAATGCTAACTTGCTAAATGATGATGACGAACGTAGGAAACGGTTAATCTGATGCACCTAATCAAGGATAATTCAGATGTGTGAGGATAATAAGACGCTTCCGAGCTTGAATAGATTTATTTTTGGGAGCAGATCGGCGGCGGGTTCTCTCGGCGCGGCTACGCACTCAACCTCAATCAAAGCCGCCCACTCAGCCGTTAGAGCTGCTGCTGCCGCCGAAGCATACGAGTCATATCCCACAGAATGAGTCAAAATCTCAGGATGGGGAGGTGGTCTACGCTCCGTTATTATTTTATCCTTTAACATAAGCAACATCACTGGGGGTCCCCTCCAAAATAAAAGTCCTTTCAGCATGGTTGAATTCTTTCAGCATTCATGTCTTCATCTGGGGGATTACAAAGGTGGACTAGGACCCTCCTAAGACCTGGTTTTAAGAGGCGATCGGAGTCTGGTGTGTAAACGACAACAAAGACGTGTTGGGATCCGAACCCGCTTTCTGACTTGGTCTGGGACGCATTTGACCACATATCGTTTGTAGCGTAAACGTTAATGTGTCCCGATGGGTCTCCAACAGGGACGTAACAGGAAAATGTGTCATCGGTGCCGGACGTGAGGAGAGCGTACGTGGTTAGCGTACAGTTAGCAAATAAATTAGCATGCAGTAAGCATGCAGTTAGAACGCAATTAGCATTCAGTTTGCATGCACTGAACATGCAGTTAGCATGGAGTAAGAATGCAGTTAGCATGCATATGGATGCAGTTAGCATGCAGTTAGAATGCAGTTAGCATGCAATTAAGTTACCATGAAAATTAGCATGCAGTAAGCATGCAGTTAGAATGCAATTAGCATTCAGATGGCATTCAGTTAGCATGCAATTAACATTCAGTTAGCATGCAATTAGCATGCAATTAAAATGCGGATAGAATGCAGTTAGCATGAAGTTAGAAAACAGTTAGCATGCAGTAAGCATGCAAATACCATTCAGTTAGCATGCATTATGCATTCAGTTAGCACGTATTAGTATGCGTTTAGCATGCCGGATAGCAGTGAAGGCTTTATTTATTTTTGAATGCATTATTTATCATGTCCACTATCTGAGTTCAGCATGTTACCATGTGATTCACTCAACCAGAATACATCCGAGGCTGATGAGAGAAAAGTTCTGGAAGAACAATGACTGAGACTGAGCATCTCTGAAGTGATTACGAGTCATCGGGGGGGAGGACATGATTGTCTTTACAAAAATCATGTTAATCCGCCCAGAAACTATTTCAATTCTTTCTCTGTGGACCAAAAGTCTGTCTGTCGTTTCAAGCATTAGGGGGGGGAAAAAAGAAAAAAGCCCAGCAAATTATTTTCAGCCATCAAGTAAAAACCTTGAGCGCTCTTCTGGGAGAGCCTGCAATATTTTGATTTTTGTATTTTGAAAGAAAAACAAAACATACCAATTATCCAAATTACCCCCGACGGTGACTCTATGAAGCGCGAATGATGTGCAGTACAGAAAAAAGAGTAACAAGTGGAAAGCAGAGTGGAGACGGGTGGAGGAGGTGGATGGCTAATCAACAGTGGATTTAATGGAGACGTGAGACTCTCTCTCTCTACCTCTCTCTCTCTACCTCTCTCTCTCTCTTCTTCTGGCAGGTTGAGCGCTGACGAGCTCGACTTTGCGACAGATCAGCAGAGCTTTACGCGTCTTTTATTACATGAATGAATTTCGTCTGGCAGCGTTGGGACCTCTGGTCCAACTGTTACGCCTCACCGGGGGGAAAAAGACAAATAGGTCCGTTTGTGAGTCAGTGAATAACAGACAAAAGAATATCGGAGGACTGAAGCAGAGTTTGTTTACTTGTTTATTTTTCCTATTTGTTTACTTGTTTTGTTTTTTAAGTGAGCAGGATTAAGGAAAAAACTAGAGGAAATTTTTACCCAGAGGTTTTGGATTATTTGAAGGAGAGATTAAACGTCAACAGAATATTACACTGCAAAATAACATCCAAATACTCAAAATACTAGAAAAGGTTCTTAAAAACAAGCATAAAACAGAAATACCTGTATGGGTCTTAAATGTAGACAAAAGTACCGAAATGTAAACAAGTTACGCCGATAATTAACAATAAAAACTAGATTTACACAAAATGAGTATTTAAGTATCTTTAGAGAGAATCTACACCTGAATCTCACCATTAGCTGGATTAGCTTAGCTCTGATACCATCAGATCTATTTTTGACTGTTTCAAAACCAAAACATGCCAGATAGGATTTTTAGACCAAAAATAAGACTAATTTCCCAGAAGGAAGAATTTTTTTTTAACTGTTTTGAAATTACTTTTGAAATTTTTTTTTGCAGTGTATATTTTAATGAAAAAACAAACAAACATGGACACGGACATGAATTTCCTCCTGTTTCGCTGCCAGTACTTTTCTCCTTTTTGATTTTGTTGTGTAAGTTTACCTTGTTTTGGACATTGCCAGTCTCAAGGTCAAGGTCAAGGTCAAAGTCAAGATTTCTTTATTTGAATCTAAAATGTAAATTTGTTTTTGTAAACGGGAGCTTCAGCATTCCAAGGATTAAAAAAAAAAAAAAAGTTACAATTTCATTACATAAGGGACAAAAATCATCAAAATAGTAATAATTCATGCTTCTCATTTTGACTATTATTGGATGTGTATGCATTGCGTATTTTGGGCTTCCAAGCATCTGGTTCTTTCTGCCGCCGATTTAAGACAAATTTGTCCTTTAATTAAACCCGTTGCAATAACAGAGATTTATTCCCGCGTCTATTCCTACTTATCGAACCGGTTAATGAACTCCACTTCCGGTGAATCCCGGTATTCAGAGCGTTCTTCGTTTTTACTCCGGAGGAACATAAAGTCCTGCTATAAAGAAAACTAATTAAAATCACAAATCAACATATTCTCTTTTTGTTTCGCCCGCCGTCATAAATCAAAGTTTATCGCGTTTTGTCGACATGCTGGATAAATAAACGCATTAATGTCAAGAAGCAGGAGACGCCATGTCCAGGTTCACTTCACAAAAAGATGCTGCGAGAAGTGAGACAATATAAAGTACTCTATTTCCTGTCAGGCCCATTAGAGGAACTTTCTATTTGCCGTTTATATCCAACGCTTTTATGTACAGTTGGAAGAGAAAATTATTCAACCCCCTCGTAGATAAGGTTTATTAACCGATGAAAGTGCAAAGGTGCGATAAAAGCAAAGCACTAAAAGAATTCATGCGGATTCCTCCATTCATGTCTCTCCAACTCCAACAAACTCTCTCAGTAGCTCTCAAATACTCTTCCACTTCGGCGTCTCTGTTCAGCCCACCGAGCCCCCATCTCCAGGGGTAAAAAAACATAACCTCCTCGGCGGAGGTAATAAATCCCACATTCATGGAGGAGAAGCTGAACTCACCTTAATCTCGTTGTGTATGAACATCTATGATTTAAATGTTACATGATAATAACGTTTCACCACCGCGTGAAAAACAGGAAACACAGTTGTTGGCCGTTACGTTTGATTTATAGACATTATTTGAGGCGGCACATGGCGTTCGTATGAGCGTCGTTTCCAGGAGACCGGGCTGAGTAAAGGTCAGGTTATAGCCAGGCATGTTTGCGCTGTAATAAAAGAGCTGAAATGAATTTTCCGAGCGGGCATGAAGGCAAAGCGATGAGGGATCGTGATAATATCGGCCGAAGGTTTTGCGCAGACAATAGGTCTAATTCAGCACACGGCGGCGGCGGCGGCGGCGGCGCGGTGGAGAGCGGAGCGATAGCAGAGCGATAGCAGAAATGAATAGCGACTGAAAGGTGTGAATGGCATCAAACCAGAGTAATCTAATAATGCAGAGAGGCTCATGCTTGTTTTAGTCGGACCTTCACGCCGCTTCTTTGAGAGAGAGAGAGAGAGAGAGAGAGAGAGAGAGAGAGAGAGTTGTCGGCAGCAGAAATTCAGCAGTGGGATTTTTTTTTTCCCTTTTCTTTTCTCTGTGATGGCAGAGTGGAAAGGTCTCTTTTTGTCTACCCACTCTGCTGCCAGGCCACAATCGAACTCCCTCCCTTCAATGTGGGGCTTGTTGTTGCCCTCCAGGCTCAGCTGATGCTCCGTTTCCACGGCAACGGAGGCATGATATGTACCCAGTAGCCCGGCTATGTTTCATTTCTTTGTCTTTTGTCCATTGTATGGTGCTGGCTAGAAGCTCCATCAATACACACACACACATGCACACACACACACATACACACACACATGCATGCAAGCATGTTGTGAATTCCTACAAGATCAGCGCCGAGCTCCTCGAGCCATTTTGAGGTTTTTCCATAAAACTATAGCGTAGAGGCGGGGTGGCGAGGGGTTAAACGCAACAATCAATCAATAACGTGGAATACTAAGTTTTAGCTGATACGGACTATAAACTCGTGAATTTATCAGTCTTTTTTTAAAAAACAACCAAATATACCCAGGATTTCTGAAAAGTCATAAATGTATTAAAATAAAGAGAAAGTCCTAACCCCTTATTTTGTAAAAACTGTCAAAGCTAACGATCCTTTTACCTTTTGTTTCTTTCAAATCTTGTAAATCAGAGCTATTAAAGTTGATTCTTCTTGCTTCTAATCCCTAAAACTAAATTCAGTTATTATATATTATATATTATATTATATCACTATGAGAATTCAGTTTTTTGCACTCTATGAATGGCTTAATACGTATTTTTGTAAAAATGACCGTTAAAATGCATCTGTTTAACAAACCATCTGAGTCTGACTATAATATATAATCTTAATATATCACATATATTTCTTAATATCTCAAAACACTCACATTACATTTTATAATAAAAGTTTTTTAAACCTTTTAGGTAGTAAACTTCTGATAGAGCGCTCTACTTACAGTCTCTTTTTTTAAAATTTTAATCCACTTCCTGTATAGGCTGTTGTCCTTCAGGAAGCGGCGGCTCAGCAGTAACTCTAATGAACTGCCTTATTGTCTTCTTATAAGAGCCTGCCACTAATTAAATGTGGTCTCGCTTGTTTTAAGTTGACTTGACTTCTCGCTCTTTGCCAGCTGCTTTCCACTAAGTTGGAACTCTTCCTCGCAGACCTATTAAGACATTCTTCTGCGGGCTTAACGTCAACTTCTGAGCGCCGGGCGTCGACGTAATTGCACATATTTTGGAATTTTTCCCAAATACCTCAGTAAAAAATATTTCTGTCTAAGACACGTGGCTTTTTCCAGGATAATCCGGATTTAATTTCGGTTGCCAGATAATGTTAAAGTACGGTGAAAGTAAGAGACTTAGCTTTTATTACAGCGTAACTAATCTCATTTCTTTTCCAAATCTTTTTAGGGATTTGACGTCAGCGTTGGGGAATGTTCCGGGTAGGACATCGTGGTAGTAAAGTCACGGTGGGCTTGGTCATAACAGTCACGCCCTATGTCATGTACTCATGAACCCAATGGCGGATTTAGCCGTGGGCCAGCTGTGAGAGCCAACATATTCCTCCTTGACCAGCACCTGGCGACAATGATGAGTAAAAACTGCCTTTTAACAGGCAGAAACCTCGAGCAGATCTAAGACTCAGGGTGGACGGCCTACTGCCATGACCGGTCCACCAGTCATCCTGTACATTCATCTGTGCACCGATGCGATGCTATGTTGGTTGATGTGCTGTGACCCAAAGGGCGTCAAAATTCTGTGTTCTGTCCAACTAGCAGCTAATATTATTATATATATTATATAATTACGCACAGATTCATCACCATAATGTTTGTAGCCTGCGGCTAAATGATAACAATACTGACTAACACTAACTGATTTGGTAGTAGGAGACTCAATGAAGGTTTTCTGTCATTATATTGACCAGGTCCTGAGCTCAGAGCAGGGGCAGTCCTCGGAATTCTACAAACCAATAGGACCCTTATCTGAGCTAATCCTTAACTTAAAGCTATTAGAGTCGGATATTGTGAGCAAAATCTGTAAATAAATATGTATTCATGTATTTTATAACATAAACTTTGGGTTTTATCTTCTTATTTACCTTGTTAAAATATGCAACACAGTTTTTTTTCTCCAGATGAACCACCGGAGTGTTTCATTCCCTTTTTTTCAAATTTGATATGTGCTAAGACCTCCTTGAACCAGCTGGTATGTGGGGGGGGGGGGGGGGGGGGGGGGGGGGGGGGGGGGGGGGGGGGGGGGGGGGGGGGGGGGGGGGGGTTATGTTTCCCGCTCAGAAAGATGAGACGTCTGGCGACCAGAGGTGTGAAGGCCACAATGTGTCGCTTCGATAATGAGAGATTCGGCGCCGTTGCGGGAGGAACACCAAACGGGCCTCTGAGGAGTCCAGGAGTCAGATCAGCACCACAGAAAAAAAACCCAAGTGTGCCAAATATCTCACACCATAAGGCTGCAGGTTTGGGACAAGACCTGAACACGTAAGTCCGATTAGCAGGCCACTGTTTACATCTGTAGCATGAATTTACCAGCAGCTGGGTAAATGTTGGACAGGTGGGCTTTTGTATAGCGTGTCCTGAAAAGCACCTTAGACTGTAAAAGACCTTTCCTTGCAGACAGAAGAAGAGTGGGCCCGGCTACAGATACATTCCTACTGTTCATCTGGTGTTGGGACACTCCCCTCACTTTAACTGCCAGGTCTGGGATGAGGGGAAACAATTGAGCCAAAAATAATGGAATTGTTGTTTTTTTTTAGGTGAGGCTGGAACCCGGGAGAATGTCAGTCTGGGATCCTGGAGGGACGATTATGGAAGTGTGTTTATTTAAACTCGATAGGGTGTCTGATTTGAAGGAAACATAAAAAAAAGACGAAAAGTTCTGCAAAGTTTCAAGTTTTTGCAAAATTCGGCCCATTTCTTGAGTTATTAACAACTGGGTTACGTGAAATGTTGAGTTCTGCTGTAGCGAGCGAGTTTTAGGACAATGTTTCCGGTCCAATAAGATAATTTGTCAATTTTGCACGCCAAGTAATATTGAATAACGTAAAGAGTGAGGAAGAGTGAGGAAGAGTGAGGAAGAGTGAGGCCCACTGCCTTTTTGGTGGAATTGCAAAATAGTTGTTTTGAATCCATTTATTGGCCCATATAAAAGATGAAAACATCCGGTCTAGCTGTAAGAACTTTTTTTATTTGTGAAGAATGGAATTTGTTGACACATATATTTGATCACCATCTTCATCACGTTAACGCAACCAGTTGAAGACAGAGGAAGAGCAGACCAACGGGTGATGTCCAGCTTACATTTATCAATGAGAGGGTGGGAATATGTGATGAAAACGTCATTAGATTATTCCATGGAAAAACACCCTGGTTGTCTAAATTCGGAAAGGAAAGCCGGAAAATATACGGAAAGTTTAACTTGTGTCCGGAAAGTTTGTCATATTTGATCAGGATGTCTTGGACAACTGGGATGGAGGATTCTAGGTTGGAGATATATAGTAGAAGGTCATCTGCGTACAGGGAGAGTTTATGAAACCTGCCTAGCCGTGGCGATGGTCATAACTTTCCTCTCCCCTCTGAGCAAAATTGCTAAAGGTTTGATTGCCGTGACAAAGAGGAGGGGAGAGAGGAGCACCTCTGTCTGGCGCCTTGGTGGAGAGAAAATGCGGGGACTTCCCTCCACTGTGGATGAGACGACCCGCTCTAGTGTTGTCAAACGAGTTCCCGCCGAACGTGAAACCCGTTTGATCCATCGTGATCACAGAGACTTGGGGCTTTTATAGCCAGAACCTTTGGCAAGATCTTTAGGTCCCCATTTGAAAGTGATATCGGTCTATAATTAACACCTTTAAGGGGATTCTGGTCCTGTTTTAGCTGGAGACAGATGGCGGCTTAAGTCAGGGTTGAGGGGAGTCGACTCTTGGTAAAGAATTCAATGTAAACATTTGTGAAGACTGCAGAGATAAAATGGGAAATGGCTTTATGAAACTCAACAACAAACCTATCATGGGACTTTTCCGGTTTGTACCAGCCCAGTTGCCTCCTGTTGAGACTTGGTCTCTTTAATTTTCTAGCCAGGAAGGAGTCCAGTCTAGAAAATGAGATCAGCTGAAGTGGGTCGTGATCCATCCAGATTTCTTGGGAGAACTCAAACGGCTAAAGGTCAGGATAGAAATTTACAAATGCATCATTTGATCACCTTTGACACCCCAGGAGGCAAAATTGGGTCAGTTATTGGCTAAGGCGCTAATTTATCAGTGCAGCTGCAACGAACGGCCATCAGAAATGCATTTTGTTATTTAAACTACTTGTTTGAATAACTATTTAATTTACCAGGCTTGTTTAAAGTGCATTATAAATTAAATGTATTATTATTATTATTATTATTAAAGATCCACTGACGGATTCTTCTTCTAGTCTCACTCTTTTGTCTTTGAGGACTAAATGATTTACAACATCATATATTTGTTGTGTTGTGGCTTTTACAGATTGTTTCTTTTAACGTGTTGTGTTGTGGCTTTTACGGATCGTTTTTCTTAATGGGCTGCGTTGTAATTTTTGCATATCGTTTTTGCATATCGTTCACAACACAACATGAAACAAGAAAAATTATCTGTAAAAGCCACAACACAACATTGTGGCTTTTACAGATAATTTTTCTTGATGTGTTGTGTTGTGGCTTTCGCAGTTTATTTTTCTTGATGTGTTGTGTTGTGGCTTTCGCAGTTTATTTTTCTTAATGTGTTGTGGCTTTTGCAGCAAGTTTTACTTAATGTTGTGTGATGTGGCTTTTGTGGCGTGTTTTTCGAAATGTTTTGGGGCTTTTGCAGATCATTTCTCTTAATGTGTTTTGGCTTTTGCTGATACTTTGTTGTGGTTTTATTAGATTCTTTTTCTTAGTGTGTTGTCTTGTGGCTTTTGCAGATCGCCCAGGCCTCAGCAGCTGACTGAGGCTCTCAGAGAGACAGCTGGAAAAAGCGATGTACGTTCACCAGTGTCGTGTTATGACAGCCGCATCTCCCCCACAGCCGTTAAACATAAACACCCGGACAGAGGAGGAAGAGGAGCATCCACTCAAGGACAAAAGAGAGAGAGGAAACCAGGTTTAGAGTTTAAGATGGATGCTCTTTTCGTCTGGTGGCTTCTCTCTCCTCTTTTTTCTCTCTAACTCTCTCCTGACTTTTCACTCCTCTTGAGGCAAAGCAGAAATACGCCGACGTCTGCACAAAGACAGTGACCTCAGGTCTCGTGTGTTATTGAACCGGCAAAAAAAAAGAAAAAAGAAAAGCAAGGAGAGTGAGAGAGGAGAGAGGAGAGAGGAGAGAGGAGAGATGTCAAAGATAATACTATATCTGTGTGTGTGCATGCATCACACACACACTGTATAATAATAATGGGTAATTCCCGAATAATGGGTAATTCCCGATTATGTCCGCAAGCGTCCTGTGGTGCCGTGACAGTCCTTTGGTTGGTAAACACAAAGGAATAAACAAAACCCAAACACCGGACCGGTATCACTTCCAATAAATATAAGATTTCGTTTTTTTTAAAAACCGTTCACATCTTTCGGTGGCGTGTCTCAAATAAAAGGTCAATCTTTCCATACTACGTATTTCTTGGGTTATTTCATACAAATAAACATCAGAAGGTTCAGGAATCCACCATATAACTGTTTGCAAATATATATATTTATAGAATAAATGTGTAAATGTCAGAATATTTCATAATAATATAATAATAATATAATAATAATAATCATTTTTTAATGTTTTTTTAAATTTTTTATCTTGCTTGATTTTAACTGATTATTCCAATTTCTTTTAAATTCCTGTGTTTTACGCTACTTGTTTTTTTGCCGATTCTGTCACGTAATCTGGTCAGACGTGCCGTGAAGCGGACGTTTTTGTTGACTCGACGAAATGTTCTGCTGTTTTGCAAACTTTGATGACCAAATATGTCAGAAGGCACCTACAGGTTTGTGCGCTCACCTTTACGTCACATCATATTTTTGTCAGGGAGGTTAAAAATGTCTCAGCACATCAAGTCACCCACTTTGAACAAACGCTCATCTTCCTCTTCCTCTAGCAGAGGGAGAAGGAACCCAAACATGATTTATTGTGCTGATGGCCGATTCCCTTATAATCAATTTATGTATATATGTATATATATGTGTATATATATATGAAATGGTCATCACAATATATGTAACTGATGTCTGTCCATCTACCTGCTGCGCCCCGCCGCCACATCTCCTTCCTCCCGTCACATCCTGTGTATTAGAGTGAGGAAACCCCACAGAAGCAGAAAAGACGGACCACCCCCTCCATCCGTGTATCGATTATATCGTGAACTCACGATAACTATTTCCGCCCGGTTCTTTGCCCGTATAAGAATAAACCCTTTGTTAAAACAGAGAAGTAAGACTTTCATGTCGTTTCCATATTTTTTGATTTGATTTGAGTTTGAGAAAAGACAGACAAACGGGGCGACGCCCCCAACCGGGAAAACATTCTGATTTCAGACAGATTAGGACACAAAACTCCAAATATAAAGAAGAGGTTAAAAGTTTTAACAGAGACTTAATACACAGTACACAGCTTAATCAAAAAAACAAAAGAACCGGGTTGATTGGGCCGAGAGCAGGACAGGGAGGTAACGTCCTCCCAGGTGACCAAAGTCAAGGTGGCGGGTCGATCTCAGGGTCGGGGGTCATTCTCTCTCTCTCTGTAGTCGCTGATGCTGAAGCTCTACTGTTTCTTTTTTCTGAGTCTGGTGGAAAAACTATGACGCAGGGAAATAATTAATTCATATCTCCACTCGGCCCAAAGGTTCAATCCCGTATTTCTGGATAGATTCTATTTTAACCCCACGTCCTACTTTCATGTTTTCAGAAACCTGATGTCTTTCAAGTAAGACCTCCCCAAGAAACAGCATTTTTCTTTAAAAAAAAAGAAGGAAGAAGCTCCCCCTAGTGGGTAAAACATGAAGTATTAGAGTAAAATATAAACTATTAGAGTAAAATATGAAGTATTAGAGTAAAATATAAACTATTAGAGTAAAATATGAAGTTTTAGACTAAAACATGAAGTATAAGAGTAAAATATAAACTATTAGAGTAAAACATGAACTATTACAGTAAAATATGAAGAATAAGAGTAAAATATAAACTATTAGAGTAAAATATAAACTATTAGAGAAAAACATGAAGTATTAGAGTAAAACATGAAGTATTAGAGTAAAACATGAACTATTACAGTAAAATATGAAGTATAAGAGTAAAATATGAAGTATTAGAGTAAAACATGAACTATTACAGTAAAATATGAAGTATAAGAGTAAAATATGAAGTATAAGAGTAAAATATAAACTATTAGAGTAAAATATAAACTATTAGAGAAAAACATGAAGTATTAGAGTAAAACATGAAGTATTAGAGTAAAACATGAACTATTACAGTAAAATATGAAGTATAAGAGTAAAATATAAACTATTAGAGTAAAATATAAACTATTAGAGTAAAACATGAAGTATAAGAGTAAAACATGAAGTATTACAGTAAAATATGAACTATTTGAGCGAAACATAAAGTATTAGAATAAAGTATGATATTTATAAAATAGATCTCCTTGAGTCGATTCGTATTTACCGAATTTGGACTAAATGGGACCTTTGATTGGAGATAAAACTCCGCCTAGTGTCAGAAATAAGCAACCCACCTTTCGTAAAATTAAACCAGTTCTTCCTCGCACTAAGGTATACAGGGGTATAAAGTTTTGAAAATGATCCATGAAAAGAAGTAACCAAGTAGGATGTGCCCAGTTTACAACTATGATTCAATAACATCCCTGAATCTTCGGGGATATAAAACTTAATCCTCTCAAAGACAAGTTCTTCAAGGACTTCACTTTGTTCCTCTCCTGAACTTACCCACCTCCCCTCGCTTGGAAAATGCACATAAAGGAGTGGAATAAACAGAATGAAACTGAAAATAAGGGTGCAAGGCTCAGATTGAGGCCTGTGTGGCTCTAAGCATCAGAATCAGAACCAGAATCAGAAAATAGTTTATTGCCAAGTTAGTCAAACGTACGAGGGGTTTGTATCTTGGTTGAAAGCATGCCGTCACAAAAATCCAAGCAGAATAAAAACAATAAAAATAAAAATAGACATGTTCTATGGACAGAATAAATATAGAATAAACAGAATAGAATAAAAGTGACAGAAATGCAGACTTTGCAAAGACTAAAGGTCATCGTCAGAGGAATCCTGTTTTGGGACTGACCACTCGTTTCCTGTTCTTCCTTTCATCGCTGGAGAAAGAAACACAGACTCTCACTTCTTCTTCTCTCCTGCAGCTGTTCTGTTCTGGTACTGTGCATGTCTGTATGTCCAGTTGCAAATGTGGAAATGAACCGAACAGAGACAAAAACAAGAGACTGTTGTTTCATACAAACTGCCGCCACACAACCCAAACCCTCTGGACCGAAGTATTCACCGTGTTATCCAATTATGTTTATGTAGAAGAAGAATCAACGTCCACAACAAACATCTACGCAGAACCTAAAGCAGATTACGGAGAAAACTACAGTTTGGATTTGCGTGAAATTCTAGCCAGGTTTTCTGCTTATCGTAGAAGTAACTTTACGTGAATGGCATCGTTTAAAATGAAATAAAATAATAAGCTGTTTGGAGTAGTGACGTCATATTGTGGCTATTGCTGCCTTTGATCCTTTTGATACCTTTGATGTTCCTTTGGGGGTGGAGCTGGGGGGCTCAGTAGGCTGAACAGAGACGCTGAAGTGGAAAGTGCAGGACATGAGTAATATATGAGTTGATGATGAGAGGTACTCAGAGAGTTTGTGGGAGTTGTCAGTAGATTTAGAGGCTGGCAATAACTCATATATTAAAAGGAGAAAACTGCAGGAATTTTTCCTTAACCTACGGTTCTGTTCTACCTTGGCGTAGGATGTATCTGAATGACACGTCAAATCAAATACTATATTCTGTATAGCTTTTAAATACATTTGAATATGTGATCCAGGACCGACCACTCCCTCCAGATAAAAATACTTCTACCCCACGATAATTCAACTATACTATATATTATATCTGTCTGAAAACAATCAAATCACCTGTTGACACAAATCAGTTTAGAGGAAATGATTAGGAAAGAATGAGGAGCCCTGACTTAAACCTTCCTCTACAAATATCTTAGAATCCGATTCGGTGAAAAGTTCCTTCGTTTCTTACAGCCAAAGCTCATCCGTCAGTCTTGACCCATAAATGTCACGGTTACCCGTGTGTCTCTCGGCAGGGCGAGGGCGAGGAGAGACAGAGATGGATGGAGGAATTCTGTCCATCGTGGACTGTTGGGTCAGCCGTCATCTAACGTGCCGAGTAAATAGTCTGGCTTTGATTAACTACCATCCAAACAAAAAGTTGAAACAAACATTACACACGGCCCATGCGAGCTATGAATGACATGTCATCAGTCACATGAGTTCGCTGGTAACATTGATTTTGGCGACATTGAAAAGACTCGAAAAAACCCACAAATAAAACTCTGTACTGTCCAAACTGTCACCACTGCGATTAGAACCGAACCAAATACTGTGGATATGATAAAAAACACAAACAGTTTACTGATGATTGGAAAACACTTTCATTTTTCCCCACAGATATCAGTTTCAGCGCCTCCTCTTCAAATAACCGCCTAAATACGGGAAACCTCGTTCATCAACTATTGGCCAACTTCCTGAAAGTGACTTTTTCCACTCTTGTTGACTTAAAGTTTTTCTTAATAAGCCTTTAAAGTTTGAATATTTGATATCCTTAAGTATAGCAGCTAATAACTGCTATAATAATTAATTAATATAATTCATTACATATATATATATATATATATATATATATATATATATATATATATATATATAATATAATTAAGTCTGAGATATTATAGAATCGTCATCGCCACATCCTTCATGTTAACGCGATAACTCAAAAACTGTTAAGTGGATCATTTTCAAATTTATTACCCGCTTAGATCTTAGTGTGAGGAAGAACTGGATTGATTTTCGGAAAGGTAGGTTGAATGTTTTTGACATTAAGGGGCGCTTTCTCTCCAAACGTCTAGCTACTAGTAATTCAGAAACTACTTCATGGATCATTTTCAAATGTGATAGAAACATACACCGAAGAAGAACTGGATTGATTCTGTGAAAGTTCAGTTGTATATTTCTGACACTAGGGGGAGCTTTATCAAATCAAACTAACAACCTAATTACTCGATTTGATTTGATTTTAAATCCTGCGAAACACGTAATGACACCAGATTTGAATGACCTCTAGGATATAACAAAACCTACGTCTGGATACAATTTCATGTAAATCCGCCCGTAGTTTTTGTGTAAACTTTCTCACAAACAACCAGACGAACACACAGGAGTGGAAACACAACCTCCTTGGAAAAGGTAATCACCGAAATACTTTTAAAGTCTTTTAAATGTCAGTGTGCAACAAATATGTCCAAAGGGATCTGAGGTCGGTAGATGGTTGGAAGGACGATGCAGAGGGGTTTGTGGGGGCTCTACCCTACAATCACCGCGTGTAATCACACAAACGTAAACAGTCAGATAGCAAGTGGGTGAACCACTTCTGAGACCCAGTGCCTTTAACCACAACAAACTTGAGGAGGGGACCTCACTCAGTCTGATTGGCCTCCCCCTCACTGGACCGGACCTCAGCTCCACTAGACTGCGAGAAAAAAAAAAAGAATTAGGTAGAAAAGGATTTCACAGGAATGAAATGTTCAGGAAGTGAGACACGATCAGAAGCAAGAAGATCCTCAGACGGAATGAACTGAGAAATGTGACCAGGACAAACGGCAGGAGCGCGAGGAACTAATCAACCTGGTGCCTTATTTAATCTAGCCTTGATGAAGGGAGGAGCTAAAGGAAGAGTCAAGCCTGGGCCGGAATATCTAGTAATGTATTTACTTCAACTCGGGGAGAATTCCTCACTCGTTGAAATCTGCAGAGAAGTTCTGAACACCTTCAACAAAGCCACGTTCTATCGAGATCAACTGAATACAAATAAATATTTTCCAAATATCAAACAAACAAGAATAAAAACAGATTAACAAATCACAAAAAAAACTCGAAGACAGCAAACCTCCGCCAAGGCACAAAAGTAGGCAAGGTTTAGGAAAAATAAATGCTGATTCCTCCTTTAATGTCTGAGTTATCGCAGCCTCTAAATCTACCGACAACTTCAACAAACTCTCTGTGTCTCTCAAATGGGCGCTGCAGGTAGCTGCCCACAGCTCCACAAGAATGGATTAAACAAATAAAGGCTTCATTTTCCTATTCAAATACTCTTTAGCCGCTCGTCTGCTGAGCCTTCCACTTCAGCGTCTCTGTTCAGCCCACTGAGCCCCAAGCTCCACCCTCAAAGGTACATCAGAGGAATCAAAGGGAGCTCTTTAAACTGAGCCCCCAGTTCAGTTTCAAGAGTTCAAAGAAACATCGAAGGATCAAAGGCAGCAAAGGCCACATTGTGACGTCACTATTCCAAATGAATTATTATATTATTGTATTTTAAATGCTGCTAAATACATAAGTTATATTATACACACGATAATCCCCTCCTTAATTTACACATATTTTGTTTTGATTGATTTACGAACAGGTTTATACTACCTCCTCACGGCTGAGGATCATTTCAATCAGTCTGGTCTTTTTTACTCTGATTGTTTTTCTGGAGCGTTTTCACGCTGGACGGACTCTTAAAACCGATATCACACGGAATACTCGCGTCCTCGGACCTCCAGCTAGTGACCGGTTCCACTCTGGTTACGTGAGCCTGATGAATCTGTTATAAGGTCTGGAAATCCATCGTTTCCTAAGACCAGGAGATTTTTCCCGTGATGTTGAAAGGAGCAGAAAGCAGAGCGGTAGTTATTCCACATCCACTCACATGGAACCGACTGCTCTCTCCGCCCACACGGAGCCAGCAGGTATAATCAGACTGTCAGACGGAGGAAAACGCATTTCAGCCGCTTTGGAATGAATGCTGTTCATAAAGTTATCTGTGCATGTAGGTCAGGGAAACATGAGCGAGTGAGTGGTTCCGCCGTATAATGGACAGGGACACACTTCCAGCCGGATTCTTCCCCATGTTGATGCCGAGGAGGTGTAACTGAGTCGTCCTGTCAGACGGCTGATCCTCGGCAGGGACACATTTAGCCACCGCGTCTCAACTAGCTTCCGACGGCGCTGATCCCCCGTACCGACGGAGTTCTTGTTATGAGCAAAAACACTCGCACCTGCTGGCCGACGGCACTGACTTGATGTTTTCGTTACGGTGGGGATGGGAGGACCGCCGGATTAATGAGTTATAAGCTCACATGAGAAGATTTGGAGCAGGTCAGTTTTCAGATTCCCAGACTGTCAGATCCCGGGGAGGTGTGTCGGTGATGAATGGGAGATCTGAGGCGGCGTCGAAGCTCTGATCCCCTCCCCAAAATGTCTTCAACCCCCCTCTGGTGTACAGATGAAGCTCAGGGTCGGTTCAGTCAGGAGGACTATCTCTATGCACACTCTCTCTGTTATCTTCAAGCTTCGCCCCAAAAAGTCGGGGCTTTATGGAATAGCCCCCGCCGCAGATCCTTAGTGTGGACGCGATAACTCAAAAACTATCTCATGGATCATTTTCAAACTTTATACCCACATAGACCATTGTGTGAGGAAGAACTGTGTTGATTTTGGGAGATATTGGTTATATATTTTTGACAAAGGGGGGAGCTTTATCTCAAAAAGTTGTTCGGCCCTTAATACGCAAGTATTGGTCCGATTTGGACCAAATTTGGACTATATTTATATTTTCATTGTGTTTCCATGTGATTAAAGGGGAGCCTGCGGCGCCTGAAAGAGGGCGTGGCTTTGAATCCTCTTCAAGGCGCTTCCCGGTTTTTTCTTATTGAAAATATTTTTGGTTTTTTTTCCACATCATGACTAAAAGTGAAAAACAAAAAAAACATGGAAAAAGACGGATAAAGAAGGATATATATGGATCAGAATAGTCGGCACACGGAACCAAAAACATAAAGACAGGATGTCTTTAGACTTCATCACTCCGACGACCACCTCTTTACAAAAACTGAATTAACCCTTTCATGTCTTCTCCAAGAAAGCAATACAAATAAAATGTATATTTTTCTTTGCAAATTTGATTTCTCTCGGGTATTTATTCAACTAACATCTTAAACACACAAAGTTTTTGAAGAGTAAAGAAATAAACACAAATTTTTCATGATGTCATATTTTTATTTCACGGAAATAGTCAATTCTAGTCGATTAGCTCGACTTTTTGGTTTTCAGAAAACAGTTGGAGCCTTTTTAGACTTTATTTTATGGAGTTAATAATATGTTTACTAAGTCCTCACGTGCTTAAATATGCCAGAAATCCCTCTCATCAGACATTTGTTAAAGCCCCCCCCTTGGTGAACCTTTTAACCTGTGGTGTCCCCCAGGGCTACGGCCTAGGCCCCTTATAATTTATCATTTACGTGGTTGCTACTTGGTCGTTTTATAAACAGTTTCAGTCACATTTTACAATAACAGACTCAAAATGTTCTCAACCAAACAGTTGAGCAGGAGATTAAAGAGTTAATATACATAAACAAACTTCATAAGATAGAATCCGCAGACAGACCACCAGTTAATTACATCATTTAAAATGCCCACATCTGTACAGATGAGGTGTGTCTAGTGGAATAGAGACTCTGAGTGGGGAGGAGAGCCTAAGGCGCTCCTGGACACTCCCCTCCACGTGCACTTCCTGTCAAAACGGCGTGCACAGTTTGGTGCCATCAGTTGTTTGGAGATGGCAAAGTGATTAATTTGTGTGTCAGGTCTCGGCCCGATTGGACAAGCCTTTGGGGAGAACCGGATTGATTGGACGGTTCCCGCTTCCGTAGGGCTGCAGCAGCGGTGGAGGTGGTGGCGGAGGCGGAGGCGGCGAATAGGGGGTTCTTCTCGCCCCTCCTTTCTCTCTCCCTCTCTCTTTCTGGCTCTTGCTTTCTCCCCGGAGATCGGCCACAAATTAATACAAATCAGAGCGCACTCCTCTGTCCAAACCTCGCCACTCACCTTCCCCCCAGGTAGGAAAAAAAAAAAGACAAGGACGATGGAGCAGGTGCAGCCAAGTGCGGAGAAATTGGAGGAAGAGAAATGATTGGAATATGAGTGAGTGAGTGCTTTAGTGGTTAAGAGGCTGAGTGTGTGTGAGAGAGAGAGAGCGAGAGAGAGAGAGAGAGGGAGAGAGCGAGAGAGAGAGCAGATGTGGAAAACTATCACCGTTACTCTGGAAACACATCTACTGTTACAGTTTGGCTTATTATGCTAATAGATCTCAACGTGTTGGTTAAACCTAAAAACAGATGAATTCATTTTTGTAAATATTGTAGCTGTCATTTCCATAAAATAGTATTTATTCAGCGGGATGCAGCCTGGAGAGAAAACCTCAGTCAGCAGATTTAAATGTCACCTGGAAACATGAAATCCTAAAAACAAGATCAGCTCCATTCACCTTGAAACAATAACGCGTTTATGTGAAACTGTCAACCTGAGCTCCGTCTGTGTCTTCATGCCGGTTGTCAGAAGAGTCTTCATCCGGTTGTCAGAAGAGTCTTCATCACGTATCGCTGCAGCGACGGTGGCAGAGTGACCCCTTCTGGTGTGATGCCCGGTCACATGTCTGCTCTTCACTCTTTGGCCAGACTCCCAGTCTGACTCCCTGGTTTGTTGCTCATGGGCTCCAGCAGAGGAATTGGACTTTCACGTGGTTAATGTGTACGAATGTGAATTTCCTTTAAGGAGAATAATTAGGCCCATGCAGTCATATATCCCTGTAAACTCCCCCAACCCCTTGCATTGTACAAGCAAGATTTACCGTCTGCTGGTTAAATGCAAAGAGCCAATTTCACCACGTTGTACATTTTGCAGGATTGCGTTTGACAAACGAAGACTCCTCCTTGGTCTTGCTCTTCATCCTTCATCCTAAACATCAAATTTAACGCGGCAGCCATCTTTTCTCGTACGGACAGTTGTTCAAATTCACCATGTGATCATCCCAGCTTCATTTGCAAAGACTAACGTCAACATCGACTTTCGACGGCAGCAAACTGGGAGAGTTATTTGTGTTGTTTGTCTGCGGTGAGAGTCGTAGACATATTTTTGTAAACTGTGTCAACCCTCGTGCGGCATGAATCCTCAGGGGACAATATTGACAGGCGGAGTGACAAATCCTCCTCGTCTCCCTCTCACAACACAGTATGTCATTGCAGACGGCGCCTCACTTGAACCGTAGCCTTTAGCCCATGTCAGGCTCAGTTCTACCAGAATAACCTTGGACACTCTCCTTTGATGGGTCCGACACGTGGAAATGAACAGGCTGGTGTCAGAGTGTCAAAGCCGATCTAAGTCTAATTATCTAATTATGTCTGATGGCGCCTGATGTCGGTGCTGCTACACTAGCTAGCTCGCTATTATTGCTGTTCAGGAGTATCACCAGAGGAAAATAGGATTTCTCCAGTTTAGTGTTTTTGCATTTAAACCGGGAGAGACAGGTAAATGATGTAAAGATGTTTTTTTTTTTATTACAGGTGACAGGTGATAAATAGTCTAGGCAGCAAATTTGACATTTTTTAAAGGGTAAGATACAAACAGGTCACAGCTAATTATTCTCTAGTTGTACATACACACATACATGGTATACACATAGTTACGTAGAAGGTGAGAAACTGTGAAAAACTAGAAAAAGCGCCCACAGAACAAAAACCTCCGCCAAGGAACAACAGAAGCTTAAGTTACGGAAATAATTCATCCTGATTTCTCCATTAATGTCTGAGTTATAGCCAGCCTCTAAATCTACCGACAACTACAACAAACGCTCTGAGTATCTCTCAAGTACTCTGTAGCCGGTCGTCTCCTGCGCCTTCCACTTCGGCGTCTCTGTTCAGCCCACTGAGCCCCCAGCTCAAAACCCTTACGGAATATCAAAGGAACTTTTGAAAAAAAAAAAAAAAAAGATCTAAGAAATCAAAAGAACAAATGCAGCAATATCCACTTTCTGGTATACAGTGTATACAGTGTATACTGTGTATACAGTGTATACTGTGGTACTCTCATGCAGTAGTCTATACTATACTATATACTCCTACATGAGAGTACCACAGTAGTGTATACTGTGGTATTCTCATGCAGGAGTCCTACTCCTGCATGAGAATACCACATGGTGGAATACTGAGGTACGTACGTGGTTAGACGCAGGAAGGCTGCTTTCATGAACCCACCTTGGACCCATTAGTGACTGAATGAAGATGATGGACAAATTATGGCCCCCTGGCTCTGAAAAATCCCACCCGACGAAAATCCCATCTGGGCCATCTTTGTTTTGTTTTTAAAAGAAAAAGGTTCTTCCCACCAGGCTGTCATTTATTCCACTTAGATGTAATCAGTTTATCTTGGAGCAGGACGTCTATTTTTCTTTCCAGGACTTGATTAAAAATACGTCTCCATTTAGACTAACGGTGTTTACCCGGATGAAAATGCTTCTTTTATGTAGGTCAGTCTGGGTCGCGGTGTTCCTGTGCAGGTTTTTTTTTTGGTTTTTAAAGTGCTGCCTCATGAGGAAGAAGCAGCAGCAGCAGCAGCAGCAGGAAGTCTGTAGGGGCTTACGGGTGGGACGCTTTCAGCTGCCTCCTTCCCTCCCTCCTCACCTCGTCTGTCATCATCCACTCATGGATGCGTCTTCACGCTTTGGTGAAGGGATCCGTTGTGCATCGGTCTATGAGCTCATGACCCCTCAGTAGGACGCAGGGAAAAGCACCGTCCATGCAGCGGCACCGGTGCAGGTTACGCGGCTTTTTATTACGTTTAGATACGATTTTAGTGATTGGACCTACAGTTTTCCATTAGCGGGTCAAAACTGACTAGCATAAGAATCAGTGTGTTTCTATGCCGTTTGAGTCATTGTGGTGAAGATGAGTCATTCGTATTTCATGCTGAAGGATATTTTGGTCCACATAAAAAAGGATTTCATGTTTGAATTATGTTTCTTTCTTTTTTTTAAGGTTTTTACCCAAACTGATATTTGAAGAATTTGAGAATTACCTATATATTGAAATGTGTATATATATCTATATCTATATAGATATATATGTGTATATATCTATATATATAGTATGTATAGATATATATACTTATACTATAGTATAGATTTGATATAATATGTGTCAATTTGATGACATCAGATATTTTCCGGGTATAAATTGAAGGTAATACTTACATTTATTGGACCTTGCTGGGTAAAATACTGTTTCTGAGGTTTGACACTTCCGATGTGTTACATGTGTTCTACTGTAAATATATTCCTGACAGCCACAGCTGAGAAGAATCAAAGGTTCCCATGATGCACCAGGAAATGAAAGCGGGTCATTTTTGACCCACTTATGGAAGAGTGGGGTACCGGCATAACACAAGAATTTCTTAAGGTACATCAAACATTGAAATGGTATGACATCAAAAAGATGTTTTTTGAGGAATAC
Organism: Lophius piscatorius; assembly: GCA_009660295.1. Taxonomy (NCBI): domain Eukaryota; kingdom Metazoa; phylum Chordata; class Actinopteri; order Lophiiformes; family Lophiidae; genus Lophius; species Lophius piscatorius. The sequence goes on along the minus strand of VRLP01000682.1, from coordinate 12,198 downwards.
CTGGAAAATGAAATGATTGCAACTTTTAACTAAAAAGATATTGTAAAAAAAAACACTAATGTATCTAAGGGTTAAAAAATTATATCCCCGAAAATAATAGTCTTCATCGCCGCCACGTCCGCAGCAGGTCATTGGTGATAACATTACCTCCAAACTGAATGAACGTTAATAGATTTAACTTGTATATGTTGTGTTTTACTCTAATAGTTCATATTTTCCTCACCAGGGGGAGCTTTTCCACAAAAATACTGATTTTCCGACATAATTTCTTCACCATTGGCCGCAATTTAGTACATATTTTATGCATATGAGTAGACTGGAGGCGATTTATCTCGTGTATATTATGCTTTACTCCAGAAGTTCATATTTTACTCACTAGGGGGAACTTATATATATATTTTCTTTTACTAAAAACACAGTTTTTGGGAAATATCTTCCTAACCATTGGTCGGATTTACTCCACATTTGGTGCTTATGCTGTTGGGAACTTTTCAGGAATATCCACTAGATGTTGGAGATGACGGATCCAGATAAGTCTAGTTTAAACCTGCGGTTGTGTTTGGATTTTGTTCTCGGCGTCTTGGCCGCTTGTGTTTAGCTCAAACTGAAAGAAAACAGTCTCCAAATCCTCCCTCCAGGCTATTCCCTCCATGGAGCTTGCATGTCAACGGGGTAGAATTCCCCGCCTCCCCTGGCACCACTAATCATCCTAAATCAACGTCTTTATCAATTTCACAGGACAATAGATGTGCAACTGTTAAACCCTGAGGCGAATCACCACACAGCACAAGAGCAGGAGGTTTCACTCAGAACTGGATCACCATATGTTCCTCAAATTTGCTGCATTCGCTCATCACGTAGGCTTTATGGACGAAAGTGTCACACACACACATACACACACACACACACACACACACACACACACACACAGAGCCTTGGGCCAGGATTGACCGGAATTTGCTCACAGCAGAGGGCTGGTGTTTATGGTTCTGGTGTGGTGCAACCCTGAAGCGACACTAAATGAGATCACCTCACCAGCTCCAGTTAACCCCACTTCAGGTTTTTGATAATTTATGTCCTTCCTCTTGACAACACTTCCTGATCCCCTGAGGACATGTTTGAAGATTTCCGTTTGAATGAATCCTTTGAATTTAAACTCAGAATTCTGACTCTACACTCAGAATTCTGACTTTAATCTCAGTATTCCAAAAAATGTCTAACTTTATGTAGTCCAATTCTGAGAATACATTTGAATTCAGACTTTTAAGACTTGAAATTCTGACTTTAAAGCTTTTTGAATGGCTGAATATTAAATACAAAAATGATATATATATATATATATATATATATGTATATATATATATATATATAATGTATATATCTACTTGTGTTCTCCATTATAATCTTGAAATAAAAGGTTGGAGAGGGATCAGTGGAGTTCAGGCATCAGGGATCTGGTTCTGTAAGAGGAGAACATCAGTCGTATCCAAATAACGGCGGCACCGAAGAATCCTGCGAGGAAGACGAATCCTCCAGGATCCCCTTTCAGCAGATGGGGGTGGGCTAGGGGGGCAGAGGCAATTAGGCCATCTTATAATCCTCCATCTGCTTTTCTCCATCGCTCAGCATCCCCCTGCCAGAAACATAGCTGCCCCCCGCCCCCCCCCCAAAAACCCAGAGGACCGGCCTGAAAGCTCCGTCAGCTATTTTTCCTTTTAATTGCACTTTTTGTTGCGTTGTTTGTTTTTTTTCTCACCTGCATCTGCTTCCTGTCCGGTTCTTTCTTTATGTTTTGACACATTTCTTCACGTTGACTAACTCTCCTTTCTCGTACGCAAAGGGGATTGTAAAGAAAACTCAATTTGTAACCGGACAACTGAGTCATTGCCGGGGCGCAAAAATCCACCTGAAAAACATTAAAAGTTCAAGGTTGAGACAAAACAAGAGAAATTCCTGTCCTGGAGTTACGTAAAGCTCGGGGGAAACTATGAGATTCTCAGAATCAGGACATCGAGGGAGAAGGATAAGCGTGAAGTGAAGCAATACGGAGAACTATCGCTTTCAAAATAAAACAGGAAACCTCAGCCAAAGCACAAAAGTAGCCGAGGATACTCTAAGTATTTTATATCTAAGTATTTCAAAAATACTCTTCAGCCACTTGTCTACTGCGCCTTCCACTTCAGTGTTTCTGTTCAGCCCAATGAGCCCCCAGCTCCGCCCCCAAAGGAATCATCAAAGGAATCATCAAAGGAATCCAAGGACCTACTTAAAATGAGAGTTTACTCTCCAACTGGTTTTAAACTCAGAATTCAAATTGCCAGATTGAGTTTAAAGTAAGAATTCTGAGAATTAAGTTTGTCAGATTCACTTTAATCAGAATGATGAGTTTAAAATCAGCTTTCTGAGAATACAGTCAGAGATCCAGGCTCCACCCTCAAAGAAACATCAAAGGCTCAAAGGCTGAAAGGCAGCAATAGCCACATTATGACATCACTACTCCTTTAATCACCTCTAGAATATGTTTAATACCTACAAAGTATTTAAGCCTTTCATCACGTTAAAGACCCATTTTACCAGAGTTCACAACCACATCCTGATTGTCCCCCTTGTGATGGCTGGATCCGCTGCTGCCCACCACTCTTAGCAGGAATTTATGTTTGATCAGATAAGTCTTGATACTTAACAAGTCGTCACAAGGTTATGTTTTGTAAAATTCCCTTTTTTAAGTCTGAGCTCCTCTAACAAAAGACTAGAAACTTGGAAAAGACGTCCTTCCAGCCCGCAAAGTAAAAGATTCAAGCAAAGAGAATAAAGAAGATGTACTTAGGGGGCTACAACGGTAGCCCTTTGCTACATTAGCTACATATGATAATGGCGTATTGGGGACCGGATATAAAAACAAACAATGAACTTTAAATAACCCCTGGTAGATGGCTGGGCTTCTTTCTTCTGCCATAATAAAACGGAAGAAGCAGACAGTTACTGCTTGTATATGTTACTGGAGCCAAGAGCAGCAGCAACTCAGAAAACACTAGTGTTCCTAGTCATGTTTTTTCTGGGGTTTTTTAACACAACAGCACTGAAACATGTTGAACGCACCTCGCTAGTTCATTAAAACATGGTTCTATTTACTAATATGCACGTGTGACATTCTTATACCTTTATTATTTAGCATCTTTAAGTTTTTATCATTCGTATCTGGTCTCCGTCGCATCTCTTCCAAAGATTGGTCTAAAGTTTATTACAGTGACCGGATAAACGCTGAACTCTGACCCTGGTAGAGGGTCAGAGGAAGGAGAACTGGCGCTCTTGATTGTTGTCCAGCTATGGCTGTGCATTCTGGGAGTTGTAGTATCTGTGGTGTTTGTGCTGTTAGGCATACTGGTGATTTCAGCTGTTATCATGGATTCATGTACAAAAGTACTGTTTTACCTTTTAGGATTTCAGTAAAAGTTCTAGTAAACTCTTTAAGTGAGAATAGGAATTTTTCTGAACACTAGTCCAAGCATTAAACGACTAAACCCACGAACGTTCATTGACAGTGATGAACGTTTGAATAAGTCTGAACATGAAACTTCTGCCTTTGTTGGAACAGACTGGAAATTTGCGTGTTCATTTGAGCTGCCACTCACTTTGATGTTTCTTTTACGGTCTGTTGGTTTCTTTTGGATATGGAATATCATATGCTTGAGTAAGCACACATACGACAGATGAGACCTAATGAAGCCACTGAGTTAAGAATCCACTTCTTACGGTATTGAAGGAACTTGACAAAGATAATTGTCCATATGGCATTTTTAAATCCACACAGCGCAGCTCATTCTAGGAAGCATACAGTAACTAGACCTAAATGGTGGAGGTAAAGCTCCTCCTAGTGTCGGAAATATCCAACTGCTCTTTCTCAAAATCATTCCAGTTCTTCCTCACACTAAGGTCTATAGAGGTATAAAATTTGAAAATGTTCCATGAAAGAGTTATAGAATTATGTCCAAAAAAACTGTTTTTCTTCTTCTTTTTCTTTTAAATGCTTCCCCTAGTGAGTAAAACCTGAACTACTAGAGTACACTTGTTTGTATTTACAAGATCGATCTCCTAGAGTCGATTCTTATGCCCCTAATTTGAACTAATTCGGACGAACGGTTAGGTTATGTCTGAAGAAACAGTGTTTTTCGTAAAAACCTCCCCCTAGTGAGTAAAATATGAACTATTTGGGTAATACATGATATTTACAAGATAGATAAACTCGAGATGATTCATTTGCACCAAATCTGGACTAAATCGGACAAACGGTTGAGGAATTATGACCCCGGAATTGACTATTTTCCGGGGAAAAATGACTATTTTCCGGGATATCAACATGATTGACACACAAAGGGTCTGAACAAAGAGAAAATACTGTCTTACAAAACATCCGGCGATGTCAGTAGAACCAGTCCAGCTCACATTTCGTTTCGTTTCAGCTTTCTTCATGCCTCCTCGCCTGAGGGAGGGCGTTGAGCAACAGTACTGTCATTGCCCCCAGTGGTACGTCGACCTTCTGCAGCGTTAATAGGTCACAGAGTTCGGCTGCCGCCTCGGGCCCCGACCCACCAACCGCCCAAAGAGAGGAGGCGGACGCGTCATACCAGGCTTTCATGTCATGTGTTTAACCCTTTAATGTCCTGCTCAACTGTTTGGTTGAGCTCATTGTTGAGTCAATATTTCTTAATTAAAAAAATAGGACTGAGGTGTTTATAATATGACCCAGTAGCAGCATGTGTATCTTAAAAGAGTAAGGTACCAATGACGGAGCCCTGGGGTGCACCACAGGTCAAAGGGGCCGCTGACGACGAGGCATTATTGATAAATTGATAATTGTTAAGTAGATTTTTTCTTTGTGAAGTCATTACAGGGTTAAAGCAGTTTTTTTTTCCGTGCCTTGCTTTTTCAAAAACTCCCTATTTATATCTTTTAATCCGGTTTTAGCGATGATCCCAGAAGGTTCTGGAAGACAAAACGACCCACCGGGTCAGAGATAGTGAGCTCTCTTATGTGCACTCATGTTCCCCTGCTGGAAGAAAAATACCTTTTTTTTTTTCTCAGTTGTTTGGAGATTGGTTCCATGTGGCGCCGGGGGGCATCGGCGTTCCCCTCGCCGGGTCTGCAGGAAGAACAGGTTGACGGGTCGGTGCTTTCGTTTGCATTTAGTTTCTGTTATTTGCAACAAGGAAGAAGGCTGTGTGTTCATTTTGTAATGTTGAATGTAAGACACACCATTCTGAGTTGGGTTTTTTTTCTTTCCTCTAATCCGTCTGCATGAATACTTGCGGTTTAGCAAGTCAGAATTGGTAGAAAGTATTTCTTAACCCTTCGATGACCTCACTAAGAAAGAAAAAAAAAACAACGGCAAAATTATTTCATTACATATTTTCATTTTTGAAATGTGTTCATTCAATATCTTCACTGTAAATTCACCATAAAATGACAACAACAACAACAAAAACAAGCGGTTGCTGCTGGACTTTTCCATGTCTGCGATAATTAAATAATACGCATTGAAACTGAAAACACGCCATTTCGTAACTACGTGATGAATTCCGCCAGCCATTAGTTTATTTTCTCTTTTTTTTATCAAACTTTTTATTCTACATTGCACAGTTTATACATTTAACAAAACTACCAGTCGCTGCCTCGTGTGTCCAGACTTTATTTATTTATATATTTATATAAAATGTATTTTTGTATTTTAATTAATAATAATTAATAATAATTAATAATTTTTGATGGATTTCTTAGGAATAACTTCTTTATTTCAAGTTTAACCTTTATTTAACACAAGCGTGTGTGCGTGTGTGCGTGTGTGTGTGTGTGTGTGTGTGTGTGTGTGTGTGTGGGTGTGGCGGGTAGGGGGTGGTATAGTGGAAAAAATAAACAAAGAAAAGAGAAAAAAACACAGTATAATATGAATACAACTTTAACAATCCAATAAGGGGTCATTAGTTTAAAATAAATAAATAAATAGAAGAATAAATTTAAATAATAATTAAAAAAGAATGAAATGTAAGATGAAATCAATAAAAAAAAACAAGGTGTTTCACAGATTTTGGCTTACAGTTTGTTTTGCGAGCAGGTAGAATTAAATGACAAACATGAAGAATTCCCCGTCAGAACACGTCCAGAAGGAACCAGAACCGCCTCCTTGTTGTTTTCTGGGTACAGACAGAGTTCATGTCCTTTTGTTTCCCTCCTCTGATCTTCCAGATTGTATCATGTCTGTTCCCACTGTCTGTGAAAAAAACAGCAAAGGATTATGGGACGGACAGAAGGGAGTTTAATGTTGATAGAAGGAGAATGCTCTGTTCCTCTGGACTCAAACCACAAACAAACAAACAAACAAACGTTTATGTGAACCTTCTGTTCACTGGGAAAAGAAAACACACTTCAGAATTAGTTAAAAAAATAAGACGTGAGATTTAGAGATTTAGATAAAGGAAATGTTGAAATGAGCTAAGGGGAATTTAGTCGTACATAGAGACATACGTATCACTTTTCTTTGCTGGTGTTTTTTACTGTAACAAGTGCATTTTTGCATGTTTTTTCTTATTTTCCTTTTTGATCTTATCTTTTTTAACCACCTCATAAATTCCCCCTGTGGAGATTTATAACGTTTCTATCTATTCGGTCGTGACACTGTTCCAGATTTACGACCATCAGAATTTAGGAGAAAGATTAGAGAGTCATAATATTTAAGCATTTTAAGATGGAATTTCTCTTAAATTAAAATACTAAATTTGAGCTTTTGAGATATTTTCAAGATTCTTTGACCTAACAGGATGTACAACCGCCTCAAAACAAGTATTTATATCTCGGTGAAACGTTACTTGTTCAGCCTTTGTGTCTTAAATCAAATGCAACAAGACATTTTGACTAGTAATAAGATAAATACTGTTGCTAGTTTTTGCAGTGTTCTCTGTCAGCCGGTCCAGAACCTTCTGTTCCGGCTGATGGAGTAGATTAAAAACACTCATCACCCTATCTGTCAACAGACGAGGTTGCATTGTGTGGAATGTGGAATAAAAAGACCTGGCATGCTTATAAATGAAAAGATCGGCATCCTCCGTGTCTTTTTTCTTGCCTGGAATGAAAACTGCAGTGGGAAATCGTCTCCTTCCAGCTTTGACAGAAAGATGTTCTTAATGATTTTGTCAAAGACTTTCATATGTAGCAATAAATTGTCAATATCTGGTAAAAGTGCATGAAATATTGGGGCCCACGACTCCAAGACACTCTTGATTATCTTTACTCTCATACCTTATGTACTCTTGAGTATCTCTTAAAAACTTCCACTTCAGCGTCTCTGTTCAGCCCACTCAGCTCCACCCTAAAAGGAACGTCAAAGGAACAAAGGCAGCAATGGCCGCGTTGTGACGTCACTACTCCAAACGGCTTATTATTTGTGTTTGATTTGATTATAAATGCTGCAAAACACGTAACGTCACCAAAACACAATCACCTCTAGGATACGCAAAAACCTACATCTGCGTAAAATTCCATGCAAATCCGTGAAAACGAAGGCGTGAAAATGTAAGTAGTAGGAGTAGTGATGTCACAATGTTATGGGTTGGAGCTGGGGGCTCGGTTTCAGAAGTTCCTATGATTCCTTTGATGTTCCTTTGGGGGTGGAGCTGGGGGCTCAGCGGGCTGAACAGAGACGCTGAAGTGGAAGGCACTGGAGACGTGCGGCTAAAGAGGTTTTCCCTAAACCTTGGGTACCGTTCTGCCTCGGCGGAGGTTTGCGCTCTCTGAGTCTAAACAACAAACCGCCCTAAAGACGTTCCAGTACTTCCAGTTAGTGTTTAAATCTTCTTTGTTCTCAGTACCTATGTTGTACAATCGGATCGGTACATCATTCTTATTGAATCCGCTCAAAGTGAATATTAAATAACAAATACTGGCACAGCTAGAGAATCATAGAATATCAGTGTTACGTGCATATCTGGATTTAAAACAGGCGGTGGCCTGCAGATAGGAAATAAATAGGAATCCATCTGGAATGCACTAGCGGCTCGCGCAATCAGCACAGCCGTGGCTACACTTGAAGAAATGCCTTCTGAAAAGGCCACCTCTTCACATTTGTGAAAGTCACCTCCCATTATCATCCAATTATGGGAGTCTGGTCTTCTTTGCGCGGCGTAATGCTATCTTTTACAAGTGTGACAGAACCAGCCTGACATTTGTAAACAGTCTCTTTACCTTCCCGCTCCCTCCTTTCCATGTCTCTCTGACCCGATACGCTCCTGATGATCACGGCCAGCAGCTAGAGGGGAACATGGAGACCACCAACATCCACAAAGACTGCGGTGTGACCTCCAGATACATCCTGGACGGAACGCTGATATGGAAGGGGAAAAAAATGCCCCCACTAATATCCGTGCAATCCTCCTATTTCAAAGTATCACACAACCAGGTGAAAGAGATCTAAAGTGATTAGTGAGACTACAGAAAACACAGATTATGGATTTACCGGCTAAGATTTGTTGCTTGAAAACCATTTTTTTTATATGTTCAAATCAACAAGTGTTATTGAGATTATTTTTCAACAGATTGGGTCTGGATCACGGTCCCGATCCGGCTCCGTTAAGATGTGTATAAGTAAGAAGTGTGAAAAAGACAAACAACAGTCCTCGGAGCATATTGGAGAAAAAAAAAAAAAAAACGGAGTCTGTTGTGGGTTTTAATGTTCGGACAAGAATCCGAATGTACCCAGAGAAAAAAAAAAAAAAAAAAAAAAATAGCTATTTCAAGCTAGCTGGATCGCACATCTCCGAAAAATGAGCAAATTTTCCGATAGACTCTTTTTTTGAGGAACCAACCAAAGACTTTCTAATAGACTAATTATCACACATCATCAGTTCTATTAAATCCTTCATCTTTTCTTCATTCTGCGTCTTTCTCTGATTTGAACTGTACTTGGTGAATGTGGAACTGTTGTGGTAGACGGACCGCGACCGCGACCGCCGAGGCATCAAAACCCACAAGCACAGACGCGATGGCGTACTCAGGTATCATCCCGTTAGGGAGTTGTTTAACCAGCAACGGTTTTACATAAAACAGTAACAAGTTGTTGCGGTTTGGCCTTTTGTTTCACACAACAAAAACGTTTTCGGGCGCCAGAAAACGCCAAGTTTGAAGAACTTGGTGAACAGTTTAAAAAACGTGAGCCCACAGAAATGAATACAACACACCTGAAAACTGATTTACGGTATTGTTTACTTCTCACCTCTGCTTACTGCCGCTGCTGGAAATGGGCCTGATTAAAGTAAAAAAATATATATATAATTTTGAAAAATCAAAACATCAAATCAAAGATAGATGCTGAAACGTTCTGTAGAGTCGAGCGGGCGAGCAAGATCGGATATTTAAGCAATTTCTCTTCACTATGTGCCACTTTGAGACCCCTTTCATATCCTTAGAGGTCCGCTCAAGTGCTCAAGCTCAGTAGGCAGGAAACGCGTGTGGCGGGACTCCAACGCACAACATAATGAGAACATTGTTTGGATTCCTGCTGTCTGATCGCTCACACCATCTTCCACAGGGCATGTTCATAAAAATACACCTGCGTGTAAAGTCATGTCAAAGGGAGTGAAGCTGTCAAACGCATCCTGTGTGGTGCGTGCGTGGAGAGGAAGTGTGGCTGCGCTCGGGGCGACGCGTCCGCCGCTATTAGCTTATGTAGCATGTCGCAGAAACCTTCTGCACATGCCGCCGTCCATTTCCATTATGCACGGGTGGGGGGGCCGACGGAGATATCAATCAGTCTGAGGAAACTCGCGCTGAAGCTCCCCTCGCGCTGAGAATGAAGGATGATTGACACATTTTGACTCAGGGAAAACATCCTCAACACGGGAATAATTAGCTAAAGGCAGTTCAAGCAAGACTCAACAATGGATGAATTTGAAATTGCACCGGATTCGGTAGAAAAACCTTGTTGAGATTATTGGACCACAAGATTAATCCCTGCGGCGTCTCATCAGTTTGGGTAAAATGTTGTGTTGTAGAAAAACGGCGAAGTTTAAATGTTGGTGTGGTGGAACGCAGGTTTAAGAAGGTTCCTGAAAAAAAATGTATTCTGACACAATTACCTCTTGAAGTTGTGTTTGCAGTAACATAAAACGAATCCCCCCAAAAACATTAAAGTTTGTTACTTGATTACTTTCTGGGTTTTTTTAAGTTAACTCAAGGTCAAATATAAAAACAGTAAGTCAATCAGTAGGTGGGTTTAAATAGACCGCCTGATTAGGAATAGATTCGGAAAAGGCGCCTAATCAGAAAGAAAATGTTGCATGTAAACTTCCCCTTTCCGAAAGAAAAGTCCCTTAACGAATAAGATTCTATTTCTTCGCATGGAGGTTGTCCGAGGTTTTTCGGAAAGCCTTTCCGATAGTCGTTGCACGTAAACGCTGTTTCATGTAAACACAGTTTCTGAAAGCTTTCTGTTGGAGTATAATTCACCCTAGAATTTCCAAATACTAGGGTGGTGTGCAGGTTGGTTTGACAGAAGAAGATGCAGAGGGCAGTGTGAGATAGAAAACAGATGAGAGCCCCAAAGAAGAAGAAGAAGAAGAAGAAGAAAGTTATCCAGTAAAAATAAAATGAAGGATGACATTTTGATGAGTTTTTTCTATGAAGCGTTTTTCCTTCATATTTATTCAGATTTAAATGTCTGTGCCTCCTCTATGACTTACCGGGCCTTTTTTTTTTATAGTGGTATCGGTTTATTCACCGATCCAATCATTGAGTCTGACAGATGCAAATCCAGGAGGCAATTGTCAAGGTCGGGTCAGACTTCAGTACCTGCGGTTGTTGATTTTAATCATGCTAAACTCGGACGCTCCCATGCAAAGGTCATTCCGGCGTTGTGTGAGTTTTGTTCCTGTACATTGGTGCTCCGCTTCAATATGCCCACGAGACATTCCGACACTCTTGTGCAGGTCGGAGCGTTGTTGAGGGTTGTTGTTGGGCACGCGTGCGAGCCGCCATCACATCTTGGCAAACAGGATCCAAGTGCTCTTGCTAGAGCGGCTTTGCCGGAGCGGCGTCAGGTGTCTTTTTGAAAAGACCTATAAATAGTGCATAGCAGCTCCCCAGGCTGCAGATCTGCCTCTCTCTCCGCGTCATTAGGCTATAAGCTAGTAATTGCTTATAGCGAGTCAGTCAACCGTACCGCCGCTGGATGGAAGGAGACTATTTCTGGCAAAGTTGCCATGGCTGTGGAAGGCAGTAACGGAACGCCTCCTGAGCAGCAATGCATTCGCTCATCAGGTTTCACCTCAGAGATGCTGAATCTAATTTCCACATGAAAAACATTGAATGCATTTATGCATGAATGGAAAAATAAGAAATAGCGTTTCACTTTTTCATTTCATCCGTATGCAGAGGAGCCTTATTCTTGACCCAACTAAGGAGTCTTCTCACAACCAGCGGCTTCCCAGATTATTTAGTCAGAAACGTAAAACATCCAGGAAGCAGGACGTACAAATAAGATTATCCATCCAGAAGAAATTGAACTTTCTTCATCATCAATGTACAGGATTCTGGCGAAGGTGTCTTTATGGTAAAGGTGAGTGAGAGTTGGGTTCAGGGTTGTGAATATTGCGTCCTCTGGGAAGGATTCGGACTGGAATGGATCTAGCAATGCAGGAAGGCTGGCTGGGTTCACATACTTCATCACTATAGAGGTTAAAGGCAGGACCCGCCCTTTTTTTGGCTATCAGTCAAACTTATGCCTAATCAACAACAGCCACATTATCAGCAGCCATCCGCCCCATTTAAATTCACAAAGAAGCCCAAAACGACTAGTTTCCGGTCCAAACGGTTAAAGATAGTATTGAGGCTGTTACTATTGTGTTGGAAGTCTGGACCAATCCCAACATTCTACTTTACAATGGTCCATGTCACCATAGGGCATAGAAATGTAGTGGTGAAGTCTGGAGTCCCCTCCACCTCCACCTGGGATATTTATAACAATAATCCACCTAAACCAGTAGTGCTGGTGTCTCTTCAGCTCCAGGATGGATCATGAAGTAAACCAGTAGTACTGGTGTCTCTTCAGCTCCAGGATGGATCATGTAGTAAACCAGTAGTACTGGTGTCTCTTCAGCTCCAGGATGGATCATGTAGTAAACCAGTAGTACTGGTGTCTCTTCAGCTCCAGGATGG